>OZ038487.1:124253050-124270550 GCA_964036315.1 Acanthosepion esculentum
TAAAAACAAAGTTTAATTGTCAAAATCTTGATGTTATTATTAAGAAGAATGGCCAAAGGTGTTTTTATAGTTAAATTATATTTTTTAATCCTTTTTAGAACATTCAAATTTTTTATTAAATTTTATTTTCTTGCGTCAGCGCGGCAACATAAATTATTATAATAAATTTTATCGACTTTTTGCAGTGAAAAACACATTGATATGAAAATTCTTGCAAAAGTTAATTAATTGTCGAATTTAAATTAAACTTTCAGGACTTATTCACAAATGAATGAAATTATTTGAAAACCTTTTTTTCGAAAATCTTGGTAAAAATATTTTCTTACCTTCCACTTATTTAATTTTATTAAATTTTGAGAAATTCATTTTTGTAGGGCTTAATGTTTATATTAGTTATAAGCAGAAGTACTTGGAGAATTTAAATCATCAATTTGTTTTTCTTTCTTGTTTTTTGTTTTTGTTTTTTGTAAACAGGACCCTATGTTAATGAAAATCTGCTCTGAATCGTAAAATAAAAATGCAATAAAACTAAGACATTATTTAATTAGAAAAGCTTTTAATTTCTGTTATGAATGAGATATATTAGGGACACTAGTGTCTTAAGAAAAATGTTTTTTCGATGAATAATGAATGTTTACAAGAATTGTTTTACAAGTTGAATAATGTATTTTTACAAGAAGTGTTATGCGATATTTTAATTTTAATTAGAATAATTTATAAACTTTTAAATCTTTTAAAATTCTGTATTAATTTATAACGGTTAGGTGATATTGTTATTAAGTAAATAATATATTTCGTAATCATAAATGAAAAATCTTACGATAATTTAATGACTCCCTGTATCTTAAAAAGAATTTTGATTTTTTTCTGTATGTAGAAACGTTACATTTTTTTAAAATATGGATGTCCATATACGACATTATCAGAAAAATGAGAACGATAGCTATTGTAAATTTCATACGCTGAGTTTCGAGAGGTAACAAATCAATCTTCGAGAGAGTGGGTGTCCGATGTAAGAATTGAGTGCTATTTTTTTATTATTATTAATATGGAAGATGCAATCTCCCAGAGGGAGTAAAAATTCATTAAAGTTTTTATGTAAAATGTATTCCAATTAAACGTTTTTTAAAAAATAAATAGAATTTCCCATTATAAAAAATCTACTTAATTCCCAGCCACACCTCTAAGTGATTCTAATTTATAAACAGAGACGTTCTTCAATTGTTTCCCTGCTAGTACCATCTGTGTGGCATGTCGGGAATGAGTCGGGCCGATCGGATTATTGAATGGACATTTTGTTTGTAATGAAAGGAAAAGAGAGATATTTATATCCACACACACACACACACACACATATATATATATATATATATATATATATATATATATATATATATATATATATATATATATATATATATATATATATATATATATATGTATGTATGTATTGGCCGGGTCCTCTTTTTCAGAGTGTAGCTGATAGGGTGGCTAACTAATCCCCGTTGCAGACGCCAGCTTCAGTACATTTGTGTTTTTCAACACTCACCGGGAGTTCATATATGTGGCTTATACTGCAACTATGCTTAGAGGACCTTAGTTACAGTTTCGAGGAGAGAATGAATTATCTAGTTTAAATCACCAGTTGAAACAAAACTGGTTCATTTTTTGCTCCTCTACCTTTCGTAGAGATTACATCTACTCGTGTCAATCAACTCCCCTGATGAATGAATGTAATCTCGCGAAATTAGATTAGGAATAAGATAAGTGAAAATTTAATTTTCTCTTTTTCTCTTTCTCTCTCTCTCTCTCTTTGAATCTCTCTCTTTCTCTCTCTTTCATTCTCTCTCTCTTTGAATCTTTCTCTCTTTCATTCTCTCTCTCTTTGAATCTCTCTCTCTCTTTGAATCTCTCTCTTTCTTTCTCTCTCTTTCTTTCTCTCTTTCATTCTCTCTCTTTCTTTCTCTCTCTCCCTCTCTCTTTGATTCTCTCTCTCTTTCATTCTCTCTCTTTCTTTCTTTCTCTCTCTCTTTCTCTCTCTCTTTCATTCTCTCTCTCTTTCTCGCTCTTTCCTTCTCTCTCCCTTTCATTCTCTCTCTTTTTATTTCTCTCTTTCTTTCATTTTCTCTCTCTTTCTCGCTCTCTCTTTCACTCTCTCTTTCTTTCTCTCTCTCTTTCTCACTCTCTCTCTCTCTCTCTCTCATATATTTTGTTGTAACCTAGGGAAGATTACTAAACAGAATAATGAACGATAATACTTAGAACACGAACAACACATATAAGATTCGCCAGCGGCGCGTAGAAGTAATCAACTTCAGGATATCTACCAACCACCTCACGCGGTCAGATGTGACACAAGGCTAAATTTAATGTGGGGTCGGGAGGTAGTTTCCCGAGACGAGACTCTGTCCTTCGTCATAGCCTCGTCTGGGTTCCTCTCTGCCCGGAGGCGAAAGTTTGATCAGCGCAGCTGAAGACGAATCTCCAACTACAGACCCACATATAGTATTTACTACTGTGTTGATGTATGTTACAACATATACATATATATATATATATATATATATATATATATATATATATATATATATATATATATATATACACTATTTACATTATTCGGACTATTGTCCTCATAACACAACAAGCCATATTTATCACAACGTTTCGGCCGTTGTACGCTCCGACCTTCTTCGAGTGGTTGGAATAAATATGGCGACAAAGATGAGGACAACAGTCCAAATAATGTAAATAGTGTACATAATACCTCATCTCAGAAATATAGACAGATATATATATGTGTGTGTGTGTGCGCGCGCGCGTGCGCACATGCGTGCGTGTATGTGGCCAAAATGTCTAATCAAAATGTTATTTAAACTTTTTATTCACATTTACTAGTCATCAGTGTTTTATTAACCCATACAACTTAAACCCATAACCACCTCGCTTACTCCTTGTACTTTAAGGTCGTTGAGCAGCATCAAAAACATGGTCACCCCTCTCCTCCATTCCTCTCTATTCTCTACCACCCTCTGAGACACTGCTAGGTTTGTGATGTGCCTTCCATCTTTCTTTTTTTTTTTTTTGGCTTCAACTTTTTGGTACTGTTCCTTCAAGATGCATTTTGCAAGGCCGGGGAGGTGAACAGGAGACGCAGCCATATTGTCCTACCTTCTGTTTTGTTTTTGTTTTTTGAGTGTTTTTTTGACAATTGTGGGGAGATCACCATGAGGTCCAATTGCTCTGTAGACGTTTTCGTTTGTCACAGGTTCAGTGTATGAGATGATCTTCCTGTAACATTTCATGATAGTGTATAAAAAGGAAGGTAGTAGTGCTTGTTTTTTTGTTTTTTCTTTTTTCGGTTGTCTAATACCATCACCTGGTCAACGAACAATAAAGAAACAATATACTTTATTTAGTAACAAAGGAAACCAACAAATTCAAAATGGAATTTCAAGTGGGTGAAAAAATGCAAATAGACCATAATACACCAGCTACAGCGGCAAAGAACCTAAAAAAAAGAACGCAAATGCAAATTACCAATGCAGGAACGATGGCAAATAATACTCTGCCCGTACCAAACAAGCTGATGTAGAAGAACCCTGTACCCATCAGTGGTTACGTAGCGCATAGTTAAAGACTGAAGGTTTTATTCTTGCTACACAGGACCAATTCTTGCTAACTAGAAATTACCAAGCACACATAATGAAATATTATGTTAACACAAAATGAAGATTCTGTGAAAAATATCCAGAAACAATTGACCATCCTGTATCCGGTTGCACGGTGTTAGCAGAGAGTGAATATAAAATTCGGCATGCTAGAGTGGGCCAATATCTGCATTGGAAAATATACAATTTTTACGCAAAAAAAAACTGGTATGAACATGACGCAAACACGGTTACAGAGACATTGAAGAATTTTATGGGACTTTACAATACACACAGGAAAAAAAACAATCAAACTGAATTGTCCAGACATCGTGATCAAAGACCACAAAAAACAGAATGTGCTTTCTTACTGAAATAGCAGCTCCTGCAGATTGTAATGTATCTTTGAAGATCTTCCAAAAACAAACAAAATACAAGGATCGTGAAGTGGAAATCTCAAAAATGTAGCACATGAATAATGTCAGATGTAGCTGGCACCCTCGGGATTGATGGAAAAGGGATTCCTGGTAGCCTATGACTTAAAGAAATACAAAAATTGTACTCGCAAGTACAGCTGACACGTTACGAAGTTTTCTCTGTGTAAAATGTGTGCAATCTTGTTTTTTTTTAATAAAAATGATCAGTGTAAAATGTCATGAATCCATTTCTAATCTTACGTCTCTGTTTGGGATCCAAAAGGAATTATATATACCACAGAAACCAAAGAAAATAATAATAATAATAATAATAATAATAATAATAATAATAATAATAATAATAAGAAGAAGAAGAAGAAGAAGAAGAAGAAGAAGAAGGAAGGAAGGAAACTGTAACTGGTACGAACACCACCCAGACCCGGTTACGGAGATAGGACCTGTTACAATTCTATGGGACTACACAATACACACTGACAGAACAAACCGCCCAGACATTGTTATTAAAGACCACAAACAAAATAAGTGCCTCCTTATTGGTATGGCAGTCCCTGCAGACTGCAATGTATCTTTAAAGATATTTGAAAAGCTGTCAAAATACAAGGACCTTGAAATCGAAATCTCAAAATTGTGGCACATGGGAACATCAACAATTCCTGTTGTAGTTGGAGCCCTTAGACTGGTTGGAAAAGATTCCAGTAGACTAATTGAAGGGATCCCTGGAAGTCCATGACTCAAAGAGATACAAAAAATTGTTCTGACAAGTACAGCCCACACTTTACGAAGGGCTTTATCTATGTAATAATTTTTTTTTTTTTTTTGCAGTGGAAAGTGTCATGATGCCATTTCTAACCTTAGGTCCCTGGGCGGGACCCGGAAAGAAATGTGTAAACGCCAGATATCAGAGAAAATAATAATAATAATAATAATAATAATAATAATAAATTGGTATGAACATCACCCAGACCCAGTTACGGAAATAGGAAGTGTAACACTTTTATGGGACTTTACAAAACACACAAAAACAGAATGTGTTTTCTTATTGACATCGTAGTTCCTGCAGATTTTAATGTATTTTTGAAGTGCCTAAAAAATATATCAAAATACAAGGACATTGAAATCGAAATCTCAAAAACGTGGCACATGAGGACATTAACAATTCCAGTTGTAGTTGGAGCCCTCGGATTGATTGGAAAATATTCCAATAGACTCATTGAACGAATCTCTTGTAGCCCATGCCTTAAATAAATACAATAAAAAAATGTACTCCAAGTACAGCCCACACCTTACGAAGGGCTTTATCTATGTAAAATATGTGCGATATTTTTTTTTCAAACTGCTCAGTGGAAAATGTGATAATGCTAGTTCTGACCTTAGATCTCTAGTCGGGACCCGGAGAGAAATAAGTATACACCAGAAACCAAAAGAAATAAAACAATAATAATAATAATAATAATAATAATAATAATAATAATAATAAATGTCCTGATACTCCAACAGGCATGTCACTCATGGTTACTGATCTTTACTCATTTGAGGTGTTATCATTTATGTTTTGTCTTGGTTAATTAAGTTAGTCTACAGTAAATATCCCTTTCAGTACCACAGATTTACTTACTATTGGTTTGACCAATTGGGTATGTCCCCTAGGGACTGACACACTGTGTAACCCTCTGCATGGAGACAGCAGTGAGGGAGCATTATGACTGGGTGTCGAGAGAATTGGGTTTTTTTAACTTTGAAGGATACGGCAGCCAAGGTGACTTGGGTGTCACATCTAATAAGAACACCTTCAATCGAAGACCATCTGAACGGACAGAATTACCTGACCTCAAGATATTTGCAACTGGGTCCCATCTGCAAAATTATGCGCTGCTTTTATCAAATGCTGTTAAAATATTGCAGATATCTGTCGTTGACGAATATTGTTGGCAAAAACTTAGATTATTTTGTAACAGACCTGTATTTTTCGGACAGAAATTAAGTTGTCATATTTTTCGTGCAAAAAGAGACTACAGAGACATCGAAATTTGAATTGTTAAATTTCTATTTGTTTTATTTTTTACGAAGGAGAGAGACTAAAAAATGACTCTACATTTTCTAACAGTTACAGAATAAATCAGGGAAACTGTTTTTTCCTCTGGAATTCTTAAGTAAAAACATTAACAAAATATACTTTTAACCAATAATAAGTTAGAAGTAATTTTCTATATTTTAAACCCAATTTAGAGTCGATTTTTTTCTATAAATTTCGATAGCTAAACTGAATTATCCCGTCTTCGGTAAAATTTCGTACATTTTGCAACTTTACCTATTCCATATGTTCAAAATCGTTCAGCTCTCTGTGGCACCTGCACCAATTTTAAATTTGATTCCCTTTCATGTCACCATTGTTTGAAATAACTCCACAATTAATTCACACGAATTTACCTATCAATATATTACGCTTCCTACACAGCTACTGCTTATACATACGCACAGATTTTATCATTTAAATGCTATTTTTAACGGATACCCACATTGAAGTAGACGCCCCGTTTATATATTAAACAGTATATCTATTATTTTCGTCTACCAAATATTCACGAAAAGATAAAGATAGGAGAAAATAAATAATAAGCAAACGGTCGATCTACTCAAATATGAGTATCTTCAAAAATAGCGTTTAAAATAACAAAAATCTGTCGGATTAATTAATATAAACTCCATTATTTCTTTAGCGATCCGCGCCTATATACGTACAATAATCATCTTACCCCGTATTAAAAACTTACATTGACCAAAGAAGGAAACTTTATGATCTCCCAATAACAGATACAAATGAAAAACAATTTGATAATTTGATCGTCACATAAATTGGCGATAATTTTCATGTCTGATATTTGTTCATATAGCGCCTTTTTTTTTAATATCTTAAAATATATATAAATTTGTTACATTTGTAGAAGTGTTTCATCTTCTGTTTATCAACAACTTTATTCTTCTACAAATATTTGGCTTCCATCTACAGGTGGCCACGATGTGTATATTGGGCTTTTTATATTTCTATCCCAGCATCACTTTGTTGGCATGCTGCTCTCTAAATCAATAATAATAATAATAATAATAATAATAATAATAATAATAATAATGTGCCCGGTGCCACGTTCTCAGACTGGGTGTCATAATCTTTATATTGGGCTTCATATATTTGTATAAGGTTCTTGAAGTGGAAATCTAAAAATGAAGACATCAATAATTTCACTTGTGGTTGTGGCCCTGGGTTTGATTGGAATAAACTTATTGAAGGGATTCCTGGCAGCCCGTTTCTTAAAGAAACACAGAACATTTTAAGAAGAAGAAGAAGAAGAAGAAGAAGAAGAAGAAGAAGAAGAAGAAGAAGAAGAAGAAGAAGGAGGAGGAGGAGGAGGAGAAGGAGGAACAGACACAGTTATTTCCATTCCTCAATGATTATTTTCATTATCCATTTATTCTTATATTTTTCTTTGTTTATTATATTATTATTTTTAATATATTATTATGCATTTATAAACTTTAATTATTAAAATACATATTTGTTTAGTTTTTAAGATAAGTCATGTTATATATAGTTTTAATTTTAAAGTAGCATTATTTAGAAAGTTTAATTTATTATGAAAATATCTCTTTAAGAATTATTATATTAAGAACATTTAATACATTGTATTTGTTAAATTGCTTATACATTGGCACGAATAATTCTACTCTATATTTAAGCGTAACATTTCTCTTCATTTTTATGAAAGAGAACGTAATTGTAGGAAAAGTAGTAATGTTTGTTTTCTTTATGTTATCTCTGATTATTGGTTCAGTATCGTGGATTTCTTTTTCTATCATTTATCATTCAAACATGTTTAACAACATTTACCTATAATTTTATTGCTCTATGCTTTTGTTATTTATTTATTGTAATGTAACATTTTTATGGACAAGGACGTATTTTCAAATTTTTAGGATAAGCGTTTCGCGTCATAACGTTACCACATTTTACTTGTTTACTACTATTATTATTGGCCTCAAATTCTCAATTTTTTCTATTATTTATCTTTCAAATATTTAAAAAATGATCTCATATATTTGAAGATAATTTTATACTTTTATTAATTTTATTTTCTTTTTAAATTCTATTATTATTATTTAAAGTAACAAGAATAATAATTCTTAAAGTGCTACATTTGATAACGAACTGCTTACTCCGACATCCAGTGTAAAATATATATGTGTGTGTGTTTATGTGATCATATATATACTTATGGGAGATGGAATTCGTCAGCCCGGCAGAGACAGCCAATCTAAAAAAAAAGAACAAAAAAACACTGATTTTAAATCTACAATGAGTATCTTTCATACCCCATCATGGGAAAGGCTTCGGGAGTAAACCTTGAAGAAAAATCTGTAGTCGGAGTCCCTAAGACAGTCTGATGTTATGGCAACTTATGCGACGCCGACGCCGGGGCCAGGATATATTGAACTCTACCTTTCCCTTAGACAACATCATTGTCGTGCAGAGAGGAGACATGCTACATGGGCAACCGCCGATCTCTCATAAAAACCTGCCCATGCCTGAGCCCTAGTGAGGACACTCCAACGTCGGGTCATCGCAAAGACAAAACACGGGAAGCAACAGTCTACTGGTGGTGGGGTGGGGAGATTTTCGAAGATCTTTTTGTACGGAGAAGTGGCCACCGACGAGAAGGAACGCGGGTGACCTTACCTTCGCTTCAAGGACGTCTGCAAAAGTGACATCAGGGCAATGGACATGGACATCGAGAGGTGAGAAGATGTTGCTAACGTTCGTTCACGCTGGAAACGCGATTGACACCGATGGCTGGAGTGAGAAGAGAAAAAACGTGGGCTTGCCGCCGGGGTGAAGCGTACTCGAAGGAAAACAACATTGGGGGAGAACGTCTTCACATGCATTCGTTGCAATCGAGACTGTGTGGTCCTGTACGGCCATAACAGATGCTCCACCGCCATCAGTAAATGAGGCATAAGTTTGGGAGCGCAGATCCATGGGGTCTTTCGAGACCGACGGATGCCACACATTATATACAACTAAACAATTAATAATAATAATAATAATAATAATAATAATAATAATAATAATATATGCATAAATAAAACTCCCTGTGGCCTATAAAAATTATGGTGATATCCGGTGGAGAATAACAGTGTCTCATGAGCAGGAGGAGCATTTTTGGTCGACAGTCGTCCCAGAGGTGGTACCCTGAACAAAATTACCCCTTGGCGATTAAGGATAAAACGCAAAACAAATGCAAATCTCAATGTTTACAAACAAAATCTCACGCCGTGTTAGTCGTCACGCGAGCAAACAAGGGTCGCGTCCTTCAGAGAGGAACTAGTCTGGGGTCGAAAATTCTGTCACTGGAACGAACTTTTCCACCAACAATGAGAAACCTGGCCACCAATACCAGATTAAGGACCAGGTGAATTAATGCCAAATCAATTAATAAAAAGACGAATGAAATGGAATCGTGAAGAGTATAAACAAGTCGTGGCATCTTTTTTCACTACATGCGCAAATCCACAAAAGAACATCACGGATCATGCATACCAAATATGGAGAGATACGGCAGGAACTAAAATAAGACCCTATCTCGACCCAAATTTGCTTGTCAATGTCCGCAAGGTCATCGTGCAAAAGTTTTTTAAAAAACTCTGAGGCAAGAGTGTAAAACATGAGAAAGGATGCGATACAAACTAAAATAAATGCGGTACGAAACAATCACCTTTCAAGGAATAAAACGGAAGAATTTAGCGTCGACATAAACAATTGCACTGATTCCGATTCTGTCACTGATGATGAGGAATCAAACGACATTAGAGCAGAATTTCTTGAACAGAGTTAAAATCACTGAAGCGAAAAAACGACATCATTCAAATACTCAGCAAAGCAACTCGTACACAAATGTCAGAAAGAGGCTGATTTCCAAAAAATCATATGACAAAGTCAAATAAACATAGTGTGCTGCATTGCAAACATTGGAAAACATCACAGTAATAAATAATGTCATATATGCAACAATGGCTTTAGCAGTTATTGAAAAACTAAATATCAAGTCTAATAAAAGATTAAAAAACAAAACAAAACACTTGGAAGACCAAATTAAAACGAGTAAATGAGGAAATCAGATGTAAATTTCAAGATATTCAAATGTTTCAACACGGAAAAGCAAAAAGATTAAGCGGAAATATAAAATGAAAGCAGATTCCACCAATGAAGGAAAAATACTTAAACAGAAATTGCAATTAAAGGCACACAGAACAAAAGACGGTATGAAAAATGTCGACGGCGTTCTAGCGACAAAACAAGAGTTTCCAAACGGACATCAAGAAATGTTATAGGGAAATTGAAAAAGCAGCTATAGAAGCCAAAAATATTTGGAACAACCAAAAGGAATAAAATCCCAATACAGAGTGAATCAAATAAGAAGAAGAAAAAATGAAGAATGAATCTGTACAAGAATGGAAAAATATAACCAGGAATAATTTTAAGCAAGCTCTAACAAAATTCCCGAAATTTTATATACTGTTGTGAGACCGATACTTCCCTACATCATGGACTCTCCCAGTACTATATTATTATGTGAATAGCAGTATCATCATAGGAGTAGCACCTTAATGCGCAGCCGCGTACGATACCAATATCGGACACCACTGGATAGTAAGCTCTGCTTACACTATTCTTTGTAACTTTTCTGTTTAATATTTCTTTCTTACCTCTAACCCGTGTTCCGTGTTTTCCTTCCGTGGCCCCTACTTCGGGTCCACATCATATACCAAGGAAATGATAAGGTACCTAACTTTTGGTCGTATCATCTGTCATCACTAAAACTCTTGCAAAACCTTATCAATGTGAGAATTTGTTGTAACCAAGTAAATGGTTAAGAAATAACAAAACAAGAGGTTGCAGATAAATCGTGTATTGAAGAGTAAACACACAGACAGAACAAACAAAAGCTAATCGTCCAAATATCAAAAGATCAAAGACCAGAAAAACCGAATGTGCTTTACTTATTGACATGGAAGTCTCTGGAAACATTAATGTATCTCTGAAAACCTTTAAACAGCTATCAAAATACAAGGACCTTGAAATCAAAATCTCAAAAATGTGGCACGTGATGACATTAACAACTCGGTTTGATTGGAAAAGGTTTCGATAGACTCATTGAAGGGATTCCTGGTAGCCCAAGTCTTAAATAAATAAATAAATAAAAATTGTACTCACGAGTACAGCCCACACCCTACGAAGGTCTTTATGTAAAATATGTGTAATTGTGGTTTGAGGTTTTTTTCCCTCAAAAAATGCTCCGTGAAAAATGTCATGATTCCATCTCTGACTTAGATCTCTGGTTGGGACCCGGAAAGAAATGATTATACACAAATGAAATAATAATAATAATAATAATAATAATAATAATAATAATTTGCAACTCCTATGGGAAGGAAAGTGAAAGAAACTGGTACGAACATCACCCTGACCCGGTTACGGAGATAGGACCTGTTACAATTCTATGGGACTACACAATACACACTGACAGAACAATCAAAGCCAACCGCCCAGACATTGTTATTAAAGACCACAAGCAAAAAAGTGCCTCCTTATTGATATGGCAGTCCCTGCAGACTGCAATGTATCTTTGAAGATATTCGAAAAATTGTCAAAATACAAGGACCTTGAAATAGAAATCTCAAAAATGTGGCACATGGGAACATCAACAATTCCTGTTGTAGTTGGAGCCCTTGGACTGGTTAGAAAAGATTCCAGTAGGCTGATTGAAGGGATCCCTGGAAGTCCATGCCTCAAAGAGATACAATAAATTGTTCTGACATGTACAGCCCACACTTTACGAAGGGCTTTATCTATGTAATTATTTTTTTTATTTTTTTATTTTATTTTTTTTTATTTTTTTATTTTTTTGCAGTGGAAAGTGTCATGATGCCATTTCTAACCTTAGGTGCCTGGGCGGGACCCGGAAAGATATGTGTAAACGCCAGATATCAAAGGAAATAAAAATAATAATAATAGTAGTAGTAGTAGTAGTAGTAGTAGTAGTAGTAGTAGTAGTAGTAGTAGTAGTAATAATAATGTACCTGGTATATCCATATCAGATTGGGTGTCATTATGTGTATTTTACACTTCATATAATTGGACCGCAGAGTCACTTTGTGGGCATGCTTCTCTCACACTCAATAAATAATAATTATTAATAATATTATTAATAGAAAAAGAATTAAAAGTTAAAAATAACAGCAGAATGTGAGTCTCGATGTGAAGTGAACGTAAAAAAACCTTCAAGAAAACTCTTCGTAAAATTAGATACCGATCAGTTTCATCAAGTGGAATTGTATAGACGAGTATCAATCATTTTATCTGTCAGAAAGATTCAATCGTCCGGTATAAACAGATTATTCGAAATAATGTTGTTGACCGTCAATGAAAATTAGAATTCACTAAAAGTAATTCATCTACCGCTGAACAATTTAATCATCAAAATACTGGCAAGTCAAAAAACTTGAAAAATTTTGGAATATTGAATCGGATTCGATTAGTCAAAAAGAACTATCTTAGAAGAACAAGGAAAATTTTGCTTGCAAAGCTCAACAGGTAAAAGATTTAAGGCAATATATACGCAACGTCCATAATGAAATATTCGGTGGCCTTCCTAAACAGGACAATAGAAGAACTGAGTATTTTGGGTCAGGGAATAAGAAAACTCATGCATAAAGGCAGACACACTAGAGTGTATGCCTTTATGCCTTTAGATGTCGAGAGATTTTACATGGAATAAACAGTGAAGATTATTTTCGACTCGAACGTCAAAGAGCTGGAGAACATGCAATAGAGTAAAGAAAGAAATTGCTACAAAACTAACAAATTAACTGAAAAATATAAAAACAAGACGCAAAAAACGAAACAAACAACTCTCTTGAGATGTCAAATGTAAATAAATAGCAAAGCCATGAATATACGTCACGTTAAAAAAGAAACGATATTCGCATTAAACTATTAACCCAGAGCACGTGTATTAGAACATACCATATAAATCAAAAGATAAACAAGAACTGTAAATGTCACTTCAACGAAGACAGGTATAAAATCGGCAGAATACAGCAAATTAGTTCAAGAGCACATAGAGTGGGTAGGAATGATGATCTACTGGGAACTGTGCAAACAATTCGCATTTGATCATAGAGACCAATGTTATACACACAAACCAAAAGCTGTCCTTTCAAATATGAAAAGTAATATACTACCGAACTTAAAAATTAAAATGCTATTATTTATCCGGATCAGAACAGATTTGGTCAGCAAAAACAAGGACATGAAAATCTGTGGAAGAGCTGATGACGCCATTTTTATACAATTTCTCATGTGATCTAATAATTTTTTTTTCTTTTCAGTCAAAACAAGGTTTTTGCTAAAGTTATTAAACCCAAAATATATGTTCTTTATATAGAGGATATATTTATTTTATCTGAAATGAGGGAAACAGAAAATCTGAAAGCTACATTTCAACAAAATTCCGTCCTAAATTTTACTCATGAACTTAGTGAAAAAAATAAACTTCCTTTTTTAGATGTTCTCGTCAATTTTAGTAATAATATTTTTAAAACTTCTGTTTATAAAAAAAAATCGTAAAGCCACTTGCCACCTTAATTTCTTTAGTGAATCCCCTCTTAGATATAAAATAGGTGTTATTAAAAATTTCCTCAAGAGAGCGCACGAGAACTCATCCTCTCGCACGCTTTTCTTTAAAGAATTAAACAACGTAAATCAAACGCTTATTAATAACGGATTTCCTAATCAATTGTTGGATTTTCATATTAGGCGTTTTCTAAGATAGCTAATAGTAATAGACAAGAATAGAAACATAAACTATAACATTAATATTTTTATAAAAATCAAATGAATGAAAATTATAAACAAGACGAAAGTAGAATTAAGAACATTATAAAAAATGCACAACACCAGGTGACAATTGCAAAGAAAATATCTTAATTATTTATTACAAAAAAATCGATTTCGAATTGCAGTCGAATCCATTACATTCACTTATGTGCTAATACCCTTAGGAAAGGCATGAATCCTCTTCTTCTCCCCTCCCCACCGCACCTATTGGCAAATAGCAGGACAGATACCAGGTTCTATAGCCTTTGATGGCAACTGCTCTACCGCAGAAAGAAATGGCAACCTACTGCTGGAAAAATTATGCCTCGTAAATCATGTATCAAAAGATACATGATCGCTTAAGCGTGTATTATGCATGGCACATAACTGACTGACTGAACCTTATAATCCACCTCTTAATTAAATAGGATAAATATTATTTACGAATTTAAATGCCCATTAAGGAATTGCATTCCTGATCAATCAAAATTCGTAAACAATTATGTAGGCTACACTACAACATGTTTGACACGAAAAATCACTCTACACCTTCCTGACCATCTCATTTAAATATTCATGGAGACCTACCGGACCCTATTGGTAACATACTTGTTAACAACACAAATATAATAGCATCATCTAGATGCAAAAAAAAAGAGTAATAAATACAAGAAAACCAACACTTAATAATATCAACTAAGAACATGGACACAATATCTTGACCGTGTTTTGAAAATTAAAACATTATATAAATACATACAACAAACGATTTCTTGTTAACAGTTAATATATTTAAACCTTGAAAATGGCTAAATGTATAGCCGAAACCGCTCGGAATAAAAGAACAATCGGACAGTTTATATATAATTTATCAGCGGAAAAGAAAACAATTATTAGATAACATGAGAAATTGTATAAAAAACTAAATCAAACCACCTTGTCTGTCGTATTCAATGAAATGTGCATGAAAGAAGGATTGCTGCCTAAATACACACTCACTCACTCACACATACACACACATGCACACACACACACACACACACACACACACATATATATATATATGTGCATATATATAAGCATATATATATATAAATGAATATATATGTATGCATATATATATATGAAGATATGAGCATATATATATATATATGCTCACGAGATGTGAGTATATATATATATGGTCATATCTTCATATATATATATATATATATGCATATATATATATGCTGATAAATATATATATATATATATATACACACACACATATATGCATATATATAAGCATATATATATGCATATATATGTATGCATATATATATATGAAGATATGAGCATATATATATATGCTCATGAGATGTGAGCATATATATATATATATGTTCATATCTTCATATATATATATGCATATATATATACACACACACACACACGTCGGAATAAGCATATAAGCAAGCTTCAATCCATAAATGAATGTTTTCATTCGTAAATGCACATACAAATACTAGATATGTGTGTCTATGAGAGAGAATGCGTGTGTGTGTGTGTGTGTATGTGTGTGCATATGTACGAGTCTGTGCGTGTGCATGTATGTGTACGAGTCTCTGTGTGTTAGTGTGCTGTGTGCTGTGTTTCGCATACGCTCGTGCTTATAAGCGTGTAAGTATCATCTTTTGGCATCGCTTTTGGCCCGGAGTTAAAGAGGTGGAAAAGAGGCTAGTGGAATGAAAAGCAGTACTTGGATGATTCTATTTGTTCCTTCGACTTGTTGCCCATAGAAATTCTCTGCTCCTATTGTTTTCTCCATTTTCTGTCGATTTTGTCTTCGAGCAAAACCTGAGGCATGGCCACAACCGGAAGTACGAAACATAGTTCTCAACTTAACGGAACTTATCGAAGAAATTCCACGCTTGCCATGAATTGTCTCGTTTATTCTGGATCGTGTTTAAAAGAAGCGATACCTGCGTCCATGCCGCCTATGTATGTATTAGGATGGTATGTTCTTAGTCAGGTATGGATGGCATGTATCTGGCTACCATCTAGTTCTCGATCCAGATAACATTTTTTAAATTATAAAAGAATTCAAAAATATACAAAAGCAAAAATAGTCTTTCCATTTACACTACCTCCAATCTAAATATAGACACACACACACACACACACACACACACACACACATATATATATATATATATATATATAAATTTATTTAAAAATATGATTCCATCGCTACACAGGAATTACCATGTTTCAAAAACAGAAGCTAAAAACTTCAAATTCAATTATAGAATAACTTATTTTAAGTTTGATAAACAAATACATTCATAATAGTAGTTTCTATGGATATGGGGAAAGCCAACCATTTTAACAAGGGGCGTTAGGGTATTCCTTTTCCCTGACAACTATTGTATCAACATATTAGTTACTTTCGAAAAGAGGTTAAGTCAAGGTAGGGTAGGGTGCCTTTTCAAGCGAATGATGACATCCGTTCAACGCATCTCGTTTACATATATATATATATATATATATATATATATATATATATATTAAGTGGACACTGAAGCCAAGACTGAGTGACAACAGTCTGTGTCATAATGGATTTTTAATCTGATAGCGCATCTTGTTACGATACACGTTATATTTAGTCAGTACACGTGTTTACGTAGACATCCATGTTCATTTTAAACAGTGAAATTAATATTAACCGACCTAGATGTACGAAGAAGAAAACGTACCTCTCTACATAAATCGAACCTCTATTCCCTTTTTAATTTGAGAAACTACCTTCAAGTCTGGAGTACTTTATCATTAAGCTATGAGAAGGTATTACAGCAAAGTAAGGCTCAGTTACTCTATTTAAGAAACGCACAGCTCACGTCAAAACCTTTCGAAATCTATTTACATTATTCGGACTATTGTCCTCATCCTTGTTGCCATATTTATCACAACGTTTTGGCCGTTGTACGCTCCGGCCTTCAGCAGGTGGTTGGAATGTCGAACTGAACCCTTTACTTCGCTCAATTGGGTAGACTGTTCTAGTTCCACGTGCCATGTCTAATGAATGTCACTTATCAGTTATCTCCTGTTAATTCCCCTTTCCAAGTTCGCCACTGCCTTAACCGGGTATTAAACTCACCCTCTTTGGGTCCTGTCACTGGATCTAACCAACGCCTTTATCCACTGTGCCATATGTCCTTGAGGACACGTGGCACAGTGGATAAAGGCAGATAAATGGGTAAGGCAGTGGAGAACTTGGAGAGGGGAATTAACAGGAGATAACTGATAACTGACATCCATTAAAATTAAGTCCGAAAAAGAAAAGAAACTCTCCAAATGTCTGTTGATTCTGATTAATTTCAGATAATTTATTTACCATTTTCAAGGATTCTATACGAATATAATAAATGATGTGTAAGTGTTACTGCAGTCTCCTAAAAGTTGCTGAAAAGTAGACATATTCTTAATGCATGAACACGGCCAGTACG
>OZ038487.1:124275550-124300550 GCA_964036315.1 Acanthosepion esculentum
CTGTCAATGTAAGAAATTAGATATTACACAGCAGTTCAGAATTTTTATCAGTGTTTCTAAAAACGTTTTCCTCTCTCTTAATAATTTGCTTAGTTTCCAAAAGACATCATTTGCTATTCCTGTGCAACTTTTGATTTTTGTGCCACACTTTTTTTTTTTATAAATTTTCACCCAATACAAGCCATAGTAGCCACTCAAGGTAGAGGGTTACTGAATGAGGTTGTTGTATAGACTTAAGAGGAGGAAGTAAGTGCAGATTATGAGAATATGTAGACGGTTGACTTTAGAATGAAGAGATTAAGAAACTAGTGATCGTGGAAGCATCCTCTCGGGAGTATGTTCCACAAAGTAGAGTTTTGTGATGTCAATGATTACTCGTAGTCATTTTCGTAATACTCGTTGTAGTCGAGACTTTGTAATCGCAGGTACAACTATAGTAACGCCGTTGAACAATACTGGTGTCAGACGCCTTCGAATATCACTCGCACTAATAGTACTTGCTCGATAATACTCGCTCGAATAGTAATCCGTATAGTGATCCGAATAGAGAAATAGTATAGTGAATAGAGTAGAGAATAGCGGTCCGTATAGTGTTGTGGCCTTGTTAGGACCATAAATAAAGACACAAAGAGAGGAATTGAGTTAAACAAATATATTAACAGAAACAGTAATACAAACATATAGAAACGAGAGTGTTACAGCAAGAATGTTCGGTCCGACTGTCAAGGCTAACTGCTGGAAACTTCCCTCTCTAAAAGGCAGTACCTGCTCCTATTTATAGCTGGGAGAGTTCATGCGTGCGTGGGTAAATTACCATAACATAGTAATAGAGGATAGACTAGAAATAGCGATCTTTAGACGTCACGCTACTTATATGTTCAAACTCAAATGTCGGTAGCGACAGTTTATTCCTATATAACATAAAGGTTCTCGGAAAGAAACTGAGTGGAAATTGCTTCTTACTAATGAAATAGGAAATGAATGAGAATGATTTGATCCGGTATATGTTGCATGCTTGGTACTATGTGTAAAGGTCTGAACTGATAGTACTAAGGAATGTGTCACGGATATAGCGCCGTTTATTATTACACTACTCCGGACAGATAACATCATTTCTGCACCTGATTCTGACGTCCCCAATTCGTAGCTCACAGTTTGAAATGTCTCTTTTGCTGACAACCTTACATTTCGCCATCTTATTGGTATGTCCTTTCTTATTTTCTTTGGTAAACCTTTTTGGTTCTTTTTTTAATCTGCTATCAAATGTCATCTGCCGATATTTCTGCTGCTCTATATAGTATATTTTTTTTACCATATGTGCATCAGTGAAAATGAATAAATAATATATCGTACAAGCTTTACTCACTATTGTACAAATAATGCTTCACCCTAAACCTTCAGAGACTAAGACTGACGTCATACTCACAAAAGGGAATCTGTTCACAAAATTCTCTTCGAAAAGATTTCTGCTTCCTTTGTTTCTCAACTTTTAAAATTCACTTCCTTCTTCGCACCATAATATCAGAGTAATAAAGAAAGGTTTAAGTTTAGCCGACTTGCTTTGTAAATATAAATATTTAAATTTGATGTAGTGACATCAATAAGCCCGTAGCCTCATGAGCATGAAAAACATTTATTTTACATAATATACAAGGTGATTGAAAAGTAACTCCCGTCTAAATATAATTTTTACAAGATGGGAGAGTCCATCATACATAAAATAGGGAGTTACTTTTCAATCACCTTGTATATCTATTTTGAGATATAATCTACTACCTTTTGAATTAAGTCACTTTTTGATATTAATCACGGAGATTAGTCATTGTACAGTGAATATTTAGCTACTAACTGCTTGTCTAGTTACGAACGTACTGAATTGGGTCGTAATAAATATTCGTGTCGTCTTTTAGGCGAATTTCAAAGACAATATTCAGATATCTGTAGATAGACACTATTTACATTATTCGGACTATTATCTTCATCTTCGTCGCCATATTTATTACAACGTTTCGGCCGTTGTGCGCTCCGGCCTTCTTCAGGTGATTGGAATGTCGAACTGAACCCTTTATTTCGCTCACTGGGGTAGACTGTTCTAGTTCCACGTGCCATGTTTAATGGATGTCAATTATCAGTTATCTTCTGTTAATTCCCCTCTGAAAGTTCTCCCCTGCCTTGACCGGGTATTGAACTCACACTCTTTGGTTCCTGTCACTGGATCTAACTAACGCCTTTATCCACTGTGCCATGTGTCCTACAACGGCTGAAACGTTGTAATAAATATGGCGACAAAGATGAGGACAATAGTCCGAATAATGTAAATAGTGTACATAATACCTCATCTCAGAAATATAGACAGATATCTGTAGATAGACTTATTAAACGAAATACCTTTTGCAATCTTTGAAACAGCTTCATGCTTCCATCATCTGAGAACTTGGCATCTCTGTCCACTTTCACTGATTTGTAAATAAAATCTACCCTCGCGCATTAGTTTTTCATTCTTCTTGTTTAAAAAACACTTTGATGTAAATACCATTTTTGCTGGCCTAAAAGACTCATATACAAGGGTCATTCAATAAATAAGGTGAATTTTTCGGTATAAGTACTTCTAATACAGATAGAAGGTTACTCTTTTTTATTTTTTTTGTTTTACTTCTTTTTCACATGGATTTAATTTCTTTTGCAGATTAAAAAAAAAACTTTGAGAGTTTTGACGATTAACAAAGATGGCCAACCAAGAAGCATGCTCCAGGATTGAACAGCGGTCAGTTATCAAGTTTTTGGTTGCTGAAGGGTGCAAACCAGTTGAAATTCATAGGATAATGTCAACTGTGTATGGTGCCACATGTTTCAGCAAAGAAAAATGTCTACAAGTGGGCTAAATTGTTTAAAGAAGGACAGAGCAGTGTTGAGGATGAAGACAGGCCTGGGAGGCCTACAGAAGTGAGGTCGCCTGAGGTGATCGAATCAGTCAATGACCTCATTCAGTCTGACAGAAGGGTGACAGTGGATGACATTGCAAGGACTTTGAGCTTATCTGTTGGGACAAACGCAGGGGTCATCGGTCAGAAGGAGTCATCTTGCATCATGACAACGCAAGGCCTCACACAGCAGCCCAAACAGTGCAGAACATCAACGAGCTGGGCTGGGAACTGCTCCCTCACCCCCCTTACAGCCCAGACCTTGCCCCTTCAGACTTTCACCTGTTTGGTCCCTTGAAAGCGTTCACGAGAGGCACGAAGTTTAAAAGTCACGATGAAGTCAAAAGTGTTGCGAGCGACTGGCTGAGACATCAGTCCAAAGACTTTTACGCTGAGGGAATACGGAAGCTTGTGCACAGATGGGAAAAGTGTGTGACAGTGCTGGGAGACTACGTTAAAAAGTAAGCTTCTATCTGTATTAGAATTCCTTATACCGAAAAATTCACCTTATTTATTGAATGACCCTCGTATTTACATTTAACAGTATTAACCAAATATCCACCCTCAAATGAGAGAAAAGTCGTAATGGAAGTTCTCTTACACTCTATAAAAATTCAGTATAAACATTTTCTGCGCGACATCAATTTTTTTAAGTTTCTTTTATCATTCCGCTAATTTCATCTGAATTTCCTATTCAAGACATAGCTGCAGAGAGCTGACCACGAGAGAAACAGTTGGATAATTTTCTAAAGCTTATCTTAATAATGATAATAAAATTAATTTAGCTAGCTTAATATCTTGCACTTATTTACATTTTTTACACTATTGTCCTCATCTTTATTGTCATATTCACGACGTTTCGGTCATTGTACGCACCGGTCTTCTTCTGGTGATTGGAATTTTAAACTGAAAAATTTATTTCATCCACCGAGGTAGATTGTTCTAGTTACACGAGCTATGCGCCTTCCGGGTGTCTCAGTTATCTCCCTTTAATAGAAAAATCTGGCGTATGGATGGAAAGATCGCCGCCTCCTGTGGGACGAGGATGAAATAATAGATAATCACTGGAAAATACGAAAACTTAAAGAATCAGCACATATGACTAGAGAATGAAGAAAACAAATACATAGAAATAAATCATTACATCAAGCAACCGACTAAGCAACTTGTGGCCTGAAAGTCCTGTTTTGTTAAGAAAACTGATGGCCCACCATGACAGTGGAGGTGCTTATTAAAAAGTGTATATATCTTTTTATATCTTTTTGATGTCTGCCAAAAATTGTGATCAATGGTACAAAACACAGAAAATTTTAAGAATTTAAAATCTTTAATTCAAATTCTATCGCAAAAATACTAGGCCTAGAAAATAGCACTCCATCAAAGAAGTTTATAAGTTACCACAAACGAGTATTGAAATGTTCCCAACTTCACCACCAAAAATAGCGAACAGAACAATGATGTAAATGGCCTGATATAACACAAAATAAACGTTCAAATAAATTAGCATCGTCTTCTCATTCGTCCTCTTCTTGCAGAGCCAGACCAATGCAATCGGTGCCACTACAATTACTGCATGCTGTTACACACGTGGGACCAAGTTTCCGGAAAAAGCAGATGTTTCTGCTGCAAGGAATCGTGGATGAAATCTTGCGCTTACAACGCACAAACCTCAGTAGTTCCTCAAGAGCAGGATCTAGATCGGTAAGAACTGGGGCTAAAGTACCGTTTCCCATTTCAAGACTCCAGCTGCAAGCATCAAGTTAGCAATAGCCTAAAGTCTTACAAATTATTGCTTGAAGATAGACACGGACACTGAGGAACAAATCTGACCGTTCAGTTAGAGGGTAGTCTTTCAGGCTGGAACTTCTTCGTCGATGTTGCGTCAGACTCCATATACTTGATATAGCTGAGGGTGTCCAATCTATCACCTGGTTTTCCTCCACCCATCTTGACAAATTTCTGCGACCCTGTAGGTGCAACTTGGGCAGGAGAAGCGGTTGCATCAGCTAAAGTAGAGCAATAAGACAGGGTCTCCTTTGATTTATGAATAAATTACCTCGCATTTCCCACACCCAAATACAACTGACGTTGAGTCACATCCACCCCATGCATGGATGACTGACAAGTTTTTCAGAACATAGGAGTTTGTCTTTTCTGCGATTTCACGGATGTCGAGCAGCTTCTTCATCTTTCCCCGAGACTCCCCCCCTCGGAACGCATAAAGATGTCAGCCATGTCAGGAGAAAAGTGGAAAAATAAAAGAATATGGATATCCGTATCATCAGCTAATACAGTCACTAAATTTCCGTGGGTCGTTAGTTTGAGCTTTTCAGAAACAATGTCCGCGTCTGTGTATCCCTCACTTTGGACCACCCGATGATCATCTATTGCCAAGGAACGACATAACATCTTGACAAAATGATTTTTGTTCTTCTTGGTTGACAGGAAGAGCTCTTGATGAAAAGCAACTTGCAAGCCATCTTCGATTTGTAACTTAGTAGATGTCTGAACTGCTCTTCGTTAATGTTCATGGTCTTGTATGGACGGGCCTGCATTGTAACCGTTAAAAATGATCCTTGATGGTCCGAAATTGACCTTCAGGTACTGTTCAACCACATCGTTGCATGTCACCCGAGGAAACCACTTCGTTCTACGGGAGAGAGCATCTCCATCTAAAACAAACATTGTATCGCTCGGTGGCCAAGATTCGGGTATGTGAGATGACAGATGATGTTTCAGCATGTCATCATGTCTTTATCATTTGGAAATTCTTAAAAATTGAAGTTGGAAATGAAGTGAGTTCGAATTTGGAGAACTGAATCGCATCTTCCCATCTTACCAGCATCAGAACAACCAACCTTGGAAACAGAGCATTACGGTCAACATGAACATTCTGACCATCAATCCTTACATATTTTTCCAGCTCAACAAGCGAGAACTTTTCAATGATTTCTCTAAAACGTTCACGTTGCAAACTTCTTTTGGATAGAGTGACCAATCTTCCCGACGATATCACAATTGATTCCAGCACAATCGGATGCTGCCAAACCAGATGCAACTAATTCTAGTTCTGGCTGGGTTAGGTCAAAGGGTTTGTGCTGAGAGATCCAATTGAAGACACGGGACATATCAACAAAATCTCTCTTCCGACGTGCGCTAGTCAGCTCTCCATGCTTCTCGCTGGTTCTGTGCGTAAGACCGGTCACTGTTGTCATCGCTTCATGCACTTGAGCGCAGGTGTGTGTGCTATACATCCACATTAACCCCCTCTGCTCTTTATGGATCTCATCATCACTTGTTCAATAATAAGGTGAATTGAAAAGCCATGCCAGTAACAGTCACTACGTCGCACAGAATGAAACCCGTACACTGATAACTGTTGATGCAGCCAAGTATACTTACCAGGAAATTATAGCATCCATTGTAGATACAATCTTAGACTCTTTGCATAGTTGAAATGTCCGGTTGCTGGAAGTAAATTTAGTATCCGTCCCACCAACACACGATTCAAATTCTAATCCCATGTTCTCTCGACACGAATAAACAGCTTAAGCGTGTCGATGTAATCAATGTATGCCAGGCATAACTTTGCTGTTCTTGATTTGGTCCTGAGTTAATTCAGCAGGGTATCGAGCACTCTTTGCAGCTTCAAGAGAGCCTTGAAGATTTGCCAATGGCATAAGTTCTGGTATCATGCACTTGGAGTTTATTATACAAATTGTTTATTTCATCCACAGACTGTTCTAGATTCTCAGGAAAATAGCCTTGTACCACATCATGGAAATTATCTTGAAACACATCAGACGTACTACTATCAAGAGTGCTTCAATATCTACAAGCTCAGCTTCATTCTCCATAGAGGCAAACTTCTCTTGTGTACCGTAAGTAATCTCTCCCACATCTGACTCTGCTACAGATTTTCATAGAAAATATTCGTCATTCGGAGGACGAATATTTTCTTTATTAGAAACAGAGCATTTACTTAGATATTTGTATCTATAAAAAGAATGTATATACATAAAAATGTTTTAAAATAATTGTCGCACTTTGTCCATTTCATAATGTGTAACGTCATTTGTTTACATCTGGATACGCTTTGAGCAGATATGAATGTACGTAAAAGAATCATGGAAGATTGTAGTTTAAAAGCAGTAAAATCGACCTTGCTAACCGAACGATCGGTTAAGGTACGTCAGGCTTCATGACGGTTCCTTATAGGATACAGGTTCGGAGGACGAATATTTTCTATGAAAATTTCTCGGACATTCAGGCCGGTAAATGTTATTAATACTGTTTATTATAAAACATAGCATTTAGTTAAATATTTGTATCCATAAAAAGAATGTATAAACATAAAAATGTCTTTAAATAATTGTCGGACTTTGTCTATATCATAATATATATATATATATATAAAAGTGAACATAGAAGTCAACACTTAGAGGCGACAGTCTGTTTCATGCTAGATGTAATCGTTGTGGGCTGACGATTGCATCTAGCATGAAACAGACTGTCGCCTCTAAGTGTTGACTTCTATGTTCACTTTTATATTTACACACGCTCTATCTCTGATATTGAGCACTTTATCACATAAATATAGCACACTTTAAGACTATATTTCTTCATATATATATATATATATATATATATATATATATATATATCCTCACCGATATAATCAGGTGCTGACCGTTACATAATTTAAATTTTGTTAAAAATATCGGGTTATCGCAATTGTGAGGCAGTCCATATTTTATAGAAGATTGTTGTTTAAAAAAAAAGAAATTTTGTATTTAAAATAAAGATAAATAATAATAAAAGCGGAAACACATTAACCATTTTGTGTGTAAAATAAAAAAGTGAAACGCACATACACATCCACATCCAGGCCATATGCTGACGATTGCATCTAGCATGATCCAGCCTGTCACCTCTGGGTGTTGACCTCAATGTCCACCTTTATATTTACATACGCTCTGTCTTTCATAATGAGCACTTTAAGCCATAAATATAGCGTACCTTGAAACTATATTTTATCATATATATATATATATATATATATATATATATCGTGGTCATGTGTGACGTCATGAGCTGTTGTGCGATTTTCGCTTTCAGCGTCTTATATGCACGTGTTTATCGTTGCTTGGAAATCATCCATGTAAACAAAAACAGACTATCATCAATTTCTTGTTCGTGTATTGCTTAATATATTGTGTAATTGTCATCTTCGATAATGGCTTATGTAAGCCGAAAGCTTAGATTGGATTAAAAATATGTATCAATATTGTGATTTTCTTTCATTGTTTAATGATAATGTTATTAAGCTTATCAGACGATATGAAACGAACTTACATAAAATATATAGACAACACTTATCTATATTATTTAATGAAACATGTATGAATATATATATATATATATATATATATATATATATATATATATATATATAAGTCAACATGGTTCAAGAAAAGACCATGACATAAGATATAAATAAGATTAAACGATAAAAAAGGAGTTGTCCATAATAAGAATACAAAATAATAGACGTAGTAGAAAAAGACTAGTGTAGCGTTGCGCATTGGACGAACATGTACTTGGGGTTGGAGATGCCGATTCTTGGGTGGCCGTTGTGGATGAATGCAAAAAAATGTGGCATGATCGAAAAATAACCAGTTCAATAAATCATTCTATTTTTTTATATTCTTCATCAGTCGGCTGCTACTAGACTTTGATCGATCGATTGATTCGTTTTACTAATTAACCCGTAGTTGGGGGAGAAAAAGTGGGTCCATACCTTTCGCAAGGGTATTTGCGCGTAAGTAAACATAACGAACCCAAATCTTTTGGCTATCGCCCCTCCGATTAAAAATTGGTAGCCATTATCCATTACACCGCCTGCTATTTCCAAGCCGACACTCATCTATGTACTGGCCAGGCTCGGCGTTGCTTAACTTCGGTGATTGTACTGGAACCGGTGTTTCTACTAGAATTTGGAAAATATGCGGAAAGCGATGACTGTTAAATAGAATTCCTTCTTTGTTATCTTGCCAGACGGTTTCCTCTTTTATGAAGCTTTAATTCACCCCTCCTGTCAGTTTAATTAGTAAAAGTAATAAATCACCGCTCCCAGCCCACACTCGTTCCAACCGAAATATTTGGGTTGAGACTGATCGGATTTTCATTCTCAAGTGGTTTGAGTCGTCATACCAAAATGAGGGCCAATATTTCACTACCAGACTGCTTAATTAGCAGAATAGTGTATCGCTAAATAGAAAAACTAAAATATAAGATAGCGGAGTGTGCTAGTAACAATGGTAAAGAAAATCACTATCCAATCATTTTGAAGGACTTCGGAAAAGTCTTCGCCAAGGAGTGACATATAATAGATGATATATATATATATATATATATATATATATATATATATATATATATATATATATATATATATATATTTAGTTGACGAAAAACTAGGTAATCGTATGGGTAGACCCAAGGAGGATAAAATCCAGAGAGCTCAATGTAAATCAGAGCTAATAATTTAAATAAAAATAAAAACAGACCACTTTAAGGTCCCCATGTAATAAATTATTTCACCACAGCCCTTTTAAAGGACCGCAGATCATCAGAATTTACTTCCAAAGGTTGAAACGAAAAATGAAAAGAAATTTACACATTTTTGACGGGCAGTACTAAGCATATGTAAAGGAAGTGAGCGGGAGAGAGACATGATTGAGTTAGATGTAAAATTTCTATTCTTTCAAATTTAATATTGTTTGAAGAAGTCAAAACATTGACACATTAAATCGGTTAACTTAGCGGAAGTTATATATTGATATAGTGGAGGGAGAGGAGAAAAAAGACCTAAAGAGAAAAAAAGAGAAAGAAGTCATGAGAGAAAGTGTCACTAACTTTCTTTGGAATGAAAGGCCCGAAATAGACGCTGTTGTTTTGCTTTGAGAGTTCATAAATATTATAATGTTTGATATAAATTTGAATGTTTAAACAGTCTATAAGGAATTTACTTTGATGTTTGTTAGCGATTTAAGTTTTTTTTTAAACTTTATTACAAAAATTTTGGGGATTTAATATGAAATAGACGATTAGAAAAATATTCATAGAATTTACATTAAAATACTAAAATTTTATTTTAAAATATAAGTTTACTTCTAGTCGTAATTGATTATTAAGGTGATATCTCTATCAGTTTGAATTTTATTCATGAGATCTTGCTTTGTCATATATTGTATACACATCCACTAAAGTTTCGCATATACATACTTTCTTTTACATGTGCAGTCACTCATACAGATACACATGTACCGATATACACGGGTAATTTCATGTATTAATACCTACATATATCTTTTTAAATGTTTACGCATACTTACACATATATGTGTGTACTTAGTATTCCCTAAAAAAATTTAAAAAAAGGAAAACATTTTTAAAATAATATTCGGTGATGACTTTAGTATTCAATTATCAAAGAATCTAAATATTTTATCATCAATAATGATTATTAAAGGGTAATACATTTAAATTCAAAATTAAATTATCAATTTAAAAAAAAATTTTCTCCATATTGTAAAGAATTTTAAACTCACAATTCCAATTGGAGAATATTAAGGGAGAAAATGGGGTAAAACATTAATAACAGACCTGTAAGTCCTTTTTTTCCAAAAAATTCTATATACCCATATATATACACGCACACATATATACACACATCCGTGCACATGCACACAGATATATACACATATATATCTATACACACCCATACACATATATACACACACATATATATATGTATATACTCATACATACGCATGTAGATATACACACGTACATATGTGTGTGTGTGTGTGTGTGTATGTGTGTGTGTGTAGGTGTATGTATATATGGGTATATGTGTGTCGTGCCATAGATAAGTGATTGCGGGTAATCTGTGTATGTATGTATATATAAATATATGAATTTGTGAGTTCGTATATATAATATGGATGATATGGGTGAAATATAATAATGTAAATAAGTTTGAATATTGACATGTTTTTGACATATATATATATATATATATACACACACATCCACACATATACATGTACCACATATATACATACAATTACATATACTTACAAAGAAAAAAAAAGAAAAACGCACCTATATACCTACAAGTATATATACATACATATCCATATCCATACCCGCCCCTCCAAATATGTGTTCACAATACACAATTACAACAATGCATGCCTATTTTTCTATATAAAAGCATATACATATACATATCAAAAGACGTATCAATGTTCCAGTTCAATTACATAGTTATATACATACAGTTGTGTGTTCACATTCATATGTGCATAGCAACCTTTCCAAAAGCAAAAAAATAAAGATCATGTAATATTAGTCTTCCTATATAGTTACTTCTAAATATATTTCGTTAGGTTGAGGTTGTTTTTATGTCGGCATTTAAAAATTAGTTCATTATGTCTGTTTAGTAATACATCCGGACCTTTATGCTTTATTATGAGGATCTTTTCTTTTAGACATAAGTCGCATCTGTCTCTGAAATTTATTGGAGTTCTGGCTCTCGAGATGATTTTCCACTTTATTTGTGGGGTTATATATATATATATATATATATATATATATATATATATATATATACGATATATACGATATATATATATATATATATATATGATATATATATTATATATATATGATATATATATATACATATGATAATTATGACATAT
Organism: Acanthosepion esculentum; assembly: GCA_964036315.1. Lineage (NCBI taxonomy): Eukaryota > Metazoa > Mollusca > Cephalopoda > Sepiida > Sepiidae > Acanthosepion > Acanthosepion esculentum. Next base: position 124,287,243 of record OZ038487.1, read on the forward strand.
ATATGATATATATATATATGATATATATATATATATGATGTATATATATGATATATATATATGATATATGCATATATATATATATATATACATATTATGATAATTGTTACATAGTATTATAAATCACACTCTCTTGCTCTACACACACACACACACATACATATATATGTGGGGGGGTTCTGTATACCGGATTTCGGGGAATGATCAATTTTGTTAAATTAATTCCTGTCTGTCACTTTTATTTGGTCTCAAATAGTTTCCTAGATTTGCATTTGTTATAGCAACACATAGCTAAATGCTACGTGCAGGTTCGGTGTTATCCCTGCGTGGAATGTTTTTGCCGCGTTTTCATTAAATGCACGCATGGAGACAAGTTAGTTTTAGTTGCTGGTTAATTCTGGGCAATCTCACTTGTCTTTTCTGTCTATGGCGCTTCATGTAGTTAACAAGATCTACTCTGGAGAGACCGAACAGTAAATTCTGGGTCATAGATGTACCTCATTAGTCAGATGTCCCTTCTCGTGTTTTACTGTCTCGTCCAAATGATGTGAACATTTACAATTTACTTCTAATGATACACACACACACACACGCACACACACACATACATGTATATATATATATATATATATATATATATATATATATATATATATATATATATATATATATATATATACATATATATATATATATATATATAGTCTTAAAGTGTGTTATATTTATGGGATAAAGTGCTCAATATCAGAGATAGAGCGTGTGTAAATATAAAAGTGAACATAGAAGTCAACACTTAGAGGCGACGGTCTGTTTCATGCTAGATGCAATCATCGGGCAACCTGGCGCAGTCTATATATATATATATATATATATATATATATATATATATATACATATATATATATATATATATATATCTCGCAGTCCATATATATATATATATATATATATGGACTGCGCCAGGATTGCGTTAACCAGTTGTTTTTTATTAAAATTTAAATTATGTAACGATCAGTCTCTACCCAGTACCTGAAGATTGTGTTGTGCATGAAACTCCGAGTCGTACTACCGATGAAGAATAACATATATATATATATATATATATATATATATATATATATATATATATATATATTAGGCCGATCGAAAAATTCAAGAGACAAAACAAACTCCAATAATAATGATGATAATATTGATAATAAGACTAATAAAAATTATTGTATTTTAAACGGCCTTTTGAGTAAATATAAGCATGATTAGAAGGAGATTAAAAATCGAGATTTTTCGGTCTGTTTCATGCTAGATGCAATCGTCAGGCAACTAGTTATATTTATATATATATATATATATATATATATATATATATATATATATATATATATATATATATAGTTTAAGGAATAGGGACTTGGTGATATTCATAACTTAGAGAAGCAATTTTGAGGGATAATTTTATTTCTTGGGTTATGAGAAAAACAGTTTACTGTTCCTTCACCAACTTTCATACAAATCTGGTCTTAGACAGTCGATTTACAAAGTCGGTTTCGCTTCGGGGATAAATGTAAAAACCGATGATGAATTTCTTTTTAAAGAACTAATAACACAGTTTTCATTAGAAATACAAGTTTGCTGTTCTAAACACACAAGACAAGACTCTTACATAAGACAAGCTCTTTTTAATGAAATGATTTCTTTGTTCATTTTGATCTTTTATGTTGTGCTTTAGCTTAGAGCCGGCAGGGAGAATTTGGTCGGCTTTTTACTTAACGGTAGCCATGCGCGATTAGTCTTAGAATACATAAAATATACTGCATCAATCCAAGCCTGAAATATATGACCTAAGCTCCTTTATCCTACCACCTGCTAAGCCATTGACGTTGGAATCAACAGAAAAGTGACCTTTACTCGGATTTACACTACATAATTCGCAGGCCATACACTTAATGATAGAAAACTGCTCGTGATATTTGAAGAAGTCGCTGTCACAAGAAAAGTTTGTCCTTTTTTTTATCCTTCGACATTATGGATTATGGTCTGCTAATGATGCTTTATAAGTAATAGCGAGATTTTTATCATCTAAGGAAGATTGAACAGGGTTTGTTTTTTTTTGGTTCTTTTTTTTTTATTTTGATCAATCTGCTTTTTCCTTTTTCTCTTGTGGCGCATTGAGAACCTTTGAAGAGAAAGGATTAATGGTTGGTTTTGTCTAAAAGTTACGCCTGGCAGTCTGTGTTTGCTTACGTCATCTGAGAGCGCGCTTCCTGTCAATCAACAACTGCGACTCTAAGACTTCTGAACTGCTTCATCGTCTGCTTCTTCTTCAATTCTTTCCATTCTTCCGACTTTTTTTCTTTTTCGTCTTTATATTTTGTTAATTTTAGGCTCTCTTTACAACCTTTTTCTCCGTCTTCTTCCTCGTAACATTGTAATATTTACCTTCTTCTTCTTCTTCAAATCTTTCCTTTTTTCTTTTCTCCTCTAGTTTTCTTCATATTTTATTCTACATTTATCTTTATCTTTTCGTTTTATTTTCTTTCTTTTCATTTCGTTTTCCCTTCTTGAATTTCCGAAGCTATTTTTTCCAATATTTTCATTTTATCTTCACTTTTTCATTCTTCCTCCTCTTCTTCTTCTTCTTCTTCTTCTTCTCCTTCTTCTTCTTCTTCTTCTTCTCTTCTTTTTTTCTTCTTCTTCCTCTTTTTCTTCTTCTTCTTTTTTTCTTCTTCTTCTTCTTCTTCTTCTTCTTCTTCTTTTCTTACATCTTCATTTACCTAAAACATCTCTTGCTTCTTTTCTTTTTCTTTTTCATCGGTATCATTTGTTTTCGATTCCATTTCTTTCATCTTCTTCACTTTTTTCTTCCCGCTTTACACCTCTCTCTTTCTCTTTCATTTTCTTTCTTTTTCTCTTACATTTTCTTTCTCTTTCTCTTACACTTTCTTCTCGCTTTTCATCTTTGTCTTTCTCTTAAACTTTCTTTTTTTTCTTCCTCTTTCTCTTATGCTTTCTTTTTTACTTTTTTGTTTTCTCAAATGTTCTCCTCGGTTTTCTTCTTTGTTTTTCTCTTACACTTTCTCCCCTTCTTCCTTTACAACACTCATCGAAATGAAGCGATATTTTTACTTTATTTCAACTTAATGTTACATCTCTGAAAAGGTCACTGGGATGACCAACCCTCATTTGATAAAGATTCTTAAGATGTCAGAAATATATTTGACAAATCTAAGAAAAAAAAGCTACTGTCGTTCACTGAGTATAAAAGACATTCTCTTCAATGACGTCGTCATATAAAACCTAATTGTACCATTACTCGCAAAAATTCAGCTCGTCTTTTACGCAGGGTAACACCGATTAATAATTACTTGCTATGAAACAAAAGAAAAAGATAGACAACCTTAATAAAGAAACGAACGATTTTTAATTGAGTGCGCTAGTTCAGGAGGACTTCACATCGACGCCTCCCTCTGTTCTACAAATACTTTCATGGTAACTGATCCCAGACTGCATGAATTTAAAGGTGCTACTTGGCTGGCATCACGGTCCCACTCTTTCACTGTCGAAACAGTTAAATGTGGCCGTCTCTTCTACTCCAATAGTTTCATGTCTCGCACCTCCCGTCTGTGGAATTCCCTTCCTATTACTTGTTTCCTTGATAGCTATAATTTCCAACTATTCAAATGTAATGTCAATCGACATCTCCAGATGCCTTGATCTATTCCCTGTCCTTCTCTTCATTCTTTCCTCAAACACGCCTCTTTACTCTTGTTCTCAATCCTCTGTAACCCCTTGCGTGCTAGTGGCACTCCCGCCTTGCTTGGGGTGAAATGCTTAAAAAATGTTTAATATTTTTATATATGTCGGCTTTTTTAGCTTGTTAACAAGATAAAACAAAAACGTGTCCTTCATGAAGGAACCATACCTTACTTATTATGTAGTAGGTGTTTCTCCATCCCATAGACATGCTGACGTAAGGGGTGATCTCCGGCCCGACAGATGCAGACCTGATATTTATGGCTCGCTCTGACAGATTAACATGATCGACTCTGCTGCTCCTAGGGTGTGCGCGTGTAGGGAAAACCGTAAAACAGGTTAATATATAAACACCAACCCGAGAAGCAGCAACTCGAGACTGATATTACATAGTTTAGTACACTTTTCTTTGTTTCTAACGATATTTTCATGTTTCTTAATACTTTGTCTAGCTTTTGAAAAGCATCTTTAGCTACTTTAACGAAATGTTCATCTTTCTTAATGCAGCACATATGACGTCATCATTACTATGATACTAGCGTACATCCAAGTGTTTTTCATGTTGGGAAAGAGATGATAGTCAAATCAGGATAACAGAAAGGGTGAACAACAGCATCCATTGGAACCAAGGACTTGTGTACTGTAGCATTGTCCTGATGAAACAAACCCCCCTTTTTATTTTATTTTCTGGTCTTTTGGTCTCGATAGCCTTTTGTAACTGTTTCAGCAAGTTGGCATCACGCTCTCCATTGATTGTGTGGTCCGTTTAAAGATAGTCTGTAAACACAATGCCTTTCGCATCCAAACAAAACTGAGGCCATGAACTTCCCTGCAGATGAAACGATCTTAGCCTTCAATGGAGCAGATAAAGAGGAGTGTTTCCACTGCATGAACAGTTTCTTTGTCTCTAGCTCAAACTGATGAACTCAACATGAGTGTTGGGTGAGGAAACGTTCAAGAAAACCTGATGGGTCTTCCTCGGTCAATGTCAAATTTTCATGAAATGTGAACAGTCTGGTGCACTTTTGATCAGGTGTCTGAAGATATTGAAGTCACTGAGCAGAAACCTTCGTCATACCAAGTTCATTGTGCAGAATATTCTCAACACTCTCACGGGATGTGCTAATAGCATTGGTTATTTGATTTATAATCGATCTCCTGTCATTCCTCACCTTGTGGTGAACAGGATGAGTGTTTTCCACGGTGATGGCAGTCACAGAACATCCAAACCTTGTGTTATCTTCAAGAATCTCTCTTCCCTTCCTAAATTCAGCTGCCCACTTTTGCACTGTTGATAAAGCTGGAGCTTTATACCCTAATGTAGCAATTATGTCAGTATGGATGTCCTTTGGGTGCTGAACCATTTTTCTGCAGGTACTTGATAACACCACGATGCCAAATTTCGTCCATTCTCAAGAGAAGTGGCTACTAATTACAACTGAGGTCTTCTTTGAACAGTCAGGAGCCAGTTTACCCGGAAAGAATCAATGTAGTTATTAATAAAAAGAGTTGAAAGGAATGTATGCAAGATTTCACAGCTCTAGTATCATTCCTTCATAGTCAGCCTATGAACTATTCAGCCGATCTTACCTGGAAAGAAACAATGCAGTTATTAATGAAGAGTTGAAATGAATATATACAAGAATTCACAGCTCTAGCAACACCCCTTCATAATCATCCTATGAACTATTCAGCCCATCTTACCTGGAAAGAAACAATGCTGTTATTAATGAAGAGTTGAAATGAATATATACAAGAATTCACAGCTCTAGCAACACTCCTTCATAGTCATCCTATGAACTATTCAGCCCATCTTACCTGGAAAGAAACAATGCAGTTATTAATGAAGAGTTGAAATGAATATATACAAGAATTCACAGCTCTAGAAACACCCCTTCATAGTCATCCTATGAACTATTCAGTCCAGCCTCCTACCTGTGTCTGCTATCATCACTTATCAAACCAAGAAATCATTTCATCCTCTTTAGGAAAACTTGTATCAAATCAGCAAGAATTAATTTAACCAAACAGGTTTTATTTCTTACTAAGAAGAAAGTATTTTAAAATAATACAAGTTCTGTAAATCAAAATCAATTTAATTTGTCCGTACCTTGAATATTATAATAACAGGTCTGGTGTTCCGGCCATATATCTCTACTTCAATCATTTTCCCACCGACATGACTTGGTTTCTTTCTGTCTTTTCTAGAAATATTTCCATGGCTGTTCTTCTAATGAGCTCTCCTTCTTTGTACCTCGACTGCATGAATTTAAACGTACGACTAGATTGGCTATTAGGTCTCATCGCTTTACTATTGAAATTGAAAGATGTAAGTTCTATTCTAATAGTTTCTTCTCTCGCACCTCTCGCCTGTAGAAGTCTCTCCCGATTTCTTGCTTCCTGACCACCTACAATCATAAAATGCAATTTCAGTCGCTATCTTCTGTCTTCCTTAAACCTGTTCTTTTATTGTCCTTTCTCCTCACTAAACCAGCCCCATTCTTTTATTAAGATAGCAATCCCGTTCGAGTAATGTTATAATTCGAAATTTTTCTAACAACCAGAATCTTTCAAATTCATGCTTTTTTTTATAATCTTCAGCTCGACGACAGAAGATTGGTCCTTTTCTTCCCATACGTATTTGGAAAGCGTTGTACTGTTTTCGTATTGTCTCTGATTGAAAGAGGTTTTATGGTTGCATAACCTTTCTTTTCGAGGATGTCCAGTCGCTCCTAAATAAATCATGACAGTTTTACTGGCCGCTTTGACCATGGTTTGGTATATTACGTTTTTCTGTAGACACCCACACTCAGATATATGAAGGGTGACTATTAATAGTAGTCTTGCACAGCACACATATCAAGAACCTCTCTTTTCCGACGAAGCGCAACATCACGACGTAGCACCGATTCCAAAAGTAGTCAGATAACATCTGGGAGCAGGAGGGATGCTGGGCTATGCCGTCTCGATAGCTGATCACAACTCCCTGATATTTGTAGACACAGGATCTTACGTGCGAATACACCTTTCGATCATGTTGAATAAATACTTGATTTGGGTTTATAGGCAATGATTGAGCTCCACGATAGGGTGTACTATCTTGGTGGAATAACTATTTGCTGTTGGGATACACGGAGTCCATGAATGGATGCAAAATTGGGCAACGCAGCACTTACCGGTCGATGACTGGTAAGGCGGACCAACCCATTCCGCATGAACACACCTCACACCATTATGGAACCACCACCAGACCGCAACTGGGGGGCATGGGCTTTAGAGTTCTGCAGAGAACCTAAATCCTACTATCCACCCGAAACAACTGAAGCCGTGACTCATCGAACTGCGATACACGTTAGAAGCTGTCCAGGATCCAACTAACGACGTCACGAGACAAGTGGAGACACTGTTTACACTGTCAAGGTTGTAAAAATGTAACTTGTCTCCTGCTTTCCATCATTTGCTCATACATCCTGGTAGTCAATTCTAACCAGATGATGATCATGAACCAGATGCCAGTCACAGTGGTGATACATGACATCAAGTTACGGTGACGCCACATACTATTAACTTTACATACTGATAACCCATGATTTTAGCAGCACAGCATTGATAGATAGATAGATAGATAGATAGATAGATAGATAGATAGATAGATAGATAGATAGATAGATAGATAGATAGATAGATAGATAATGGATTGACTGAGATACATTGAGAGATAGACTGAATATAGCCTGGGAGTAAATGTAAACAGATTTAGATAGATAGATAGATAGATAGATAGATAGATAGATAGATAGATAGATAGATAGATAGATAGATAGATAGATAGATAGATAGGTGCACGTAAAATTAACACGTTTTCCAAGCGCAAATTGTGCAGATGAATTTCAAATCAAACAAATCAAATCTGGAATGATTAAATGAAAAAATAAATAAAATAATCTTGGGGTTTGATAAGTCCTACACGGGCAATGCCTCGATATTATCAGATCTTTTCTTCGTCATGCCTTTGCCTCAATCAATCCAATGCTCTGGAAGGGTCTCAGATCAATTACTGGATGCTGAGGATGATGCAAATGCGATTCAAGCATGTCGAACTTGTGGCAAACGAGTCATTTCCTAAGTAGAAACTACATTCCATCGCAGTAGTGCGATGTCTGCCCGTCACGTAATCAAATATGGACATCCCATGACACTAATTAATATTTTGTTTTAATGCAAAATGTATTGATTATCGTCTTGCAATGGCCATACTCAATTATACGATATAATTAGATTTTATTTTTTAAATCACTTTTCTAGAGGTGCTTATTGATTATAAGAATCGTGAATTTACCACCTCACTGTTTAAAAATATTGTACTTTTAATTCTTGTCTTCTAAATTATAAAAATGAATGTCCAAAAAGATTTTAAAAATGTTGTTATAAATAATTTATTGCAAACGGCTAAATTAATCACATAAACATTTTCGTAAGAATTAAGTAACATAAAAAAATGTGTTATTGATGGTTTTCCTCGTTATATTGGTGACTACCAAATTAAACTTTCCTTATATAATAATAATTTTAATGTAAATCTGAGTTCTCAAGTTAAGTTTAATAATACCATTAACATATACTACATAAATCAAATACACTAGAATTACAAAAACAATGAAAAAACTATTAAAAAGTTCATACATATATTAAACGTGCAGGAAAATACTCATTTAAGGTTTGACATTTAATATACAAAAATTAAAAAATAGAAAATTCATTTAAAAAATATTTTTCAACACTCCAAATCCCTCTATAAAATTAATGTTATTTATAAATGTATTTTTCCAATCGGAGTTTGTACTTCTGTAAATAACAAACTATATATATCTCATATAAGTTACACAATAACCGCAATTTCCCGAAGACCCACATGTCATTTATCGAAAGTTCTATCAAACAGCGTCATAATAACATTAAACTGATCCATATAAACAAAACCAAAATAATACGTACATTCAATACTATACCGAGATATCAGGTGTTGCCCGGGTGTACATAGCTGCAATTGTATAACCTTACCACCTGTATACCCACACCTCCTGTCTGCCTGCGTTCCCGCTTGCATGCATCATCCGTTGGTATACCAAGCTACACCCCCTCATCTTTTAACGGTATGTCCTTCGCGAGTGTTTGATTGTTCTTAATAATGGGCTTCCAGCTATAAAACCTTCTTGTGTGGTCGTTACCTGGAGTTAAATTGTTTTAGATATTCAGTAAATTTCATATGGCTCTAATTACTTTCAAATAGTATGGCCTTATTCACAAATCTAATACTCAAACAAAAACAGGGATGAAGCGTCACAGCTTGATTCAACTGCAAGTGCAAACGCTTGAACGCCCCCCCCCCTCTTCTTCGCATGTTTACTCTAAAGCTGGGCTTAATAAGAGGTTCTTCGGGAATTTTTCCCTTTTAACGCTTCAATAATCCTTCTCAACAATCTTTGCATCGAAAAGTGTTCGAATGCCAATTTAGGATGGAATCATATGAAGAAACTATTGGCTAAATAGCAAAAGTCGATTTGGGACCTAGTTTGTCGCAGATTTCGTCCACTTAACTGAAATAATGTAAACCAAACACTCATACAAGACAATATGTATGTCATATGTAATTTACATGAATATTTTGGACAGCATCAGATGAAAAACCAGGGAGTTATGGCCGAAAAACGGGCCTTTTGAACAGTTTTTCGTGGTTTTTCGTTACACGCGAGCAGGACAAAACCACACTTATCTTATTTCTTGCGTGAGAGCAAATTTTTTGCGACATATTTAAGGAAAATCGGATAGAAAATGCGGAAATTATTAAATTTTTTATTTAAGTTGTACGAAAAACCCCATTTTTTCACAGTTTTTGTGTGTGTGTGTGTGAATCTATTGTCACAGCGAAACTACCAAGCCCTCTCCATAAACCTGGCAACATGCGCTGATGTTTCGCATTAAGTGCAAAGAACATCAGCTCATCCAGAAAAAGTTTTGTTTGCATGTAACTTTGCCTTGGGATTTTGCATAAAGTCATCCCCACCTTCAGTTTTATCGATTTTCTACCAAATCCGAGGGACTTGGTGATTGAAAAGTTGGTCTTAACCTACATTGGTAATTTTTATTTAATTAATAACCTGCTTTATGCTTCTGAATATGTTTGCGAAACGTTTAGGGTGTTGCATAAGGTTCGATCGCTTAAACATTTACGGTATTTACAAGCTGTTTACATGAAACTTCATCGACCGACTTAGTGCGGGCAGAAGGAGAACTTTCTTCGTTTCCTATCTCTCATGGGAATCGTGAGTAATTCCTTTTATCTTTTATACCCACTAGGAACTTATTTACACCGATTTGTTTGTTTTTAGGGATAATTTTATTTTTTAGTCATGGCTCTTTATTAGAGTCTACTTTTTTTCAGTGCATATGAGAATCTGAAATGTTCTCGGCTCAACCAAGACGCCCTAGAAATTGTGATGTTTGTTCATTGTATAAGAGCTGGAGAAGTGAGTCAAGTTGAAAACTTTTTATCACCCTCTCGAATATATATATATATATATATATATATATATATATATATATATATATATATATATATATATATATATATACACCAAAGTATAGGATTGGTGTATACGGAATAAATTCCGATAACCAAAAATACTATTCTTAAAAGAGTGCTCAATACAGAGTAGAACAAATTTAATTTATTCGAAAAATATAATATAAATATTTTATAAAATCACTACAAAAATAGTCATTTTGTTTCAACACTACAAGTGATGGTGTTGAATGTAGAATAAAGAGTTTTAAAAGGTTCAAATCAACCAAACACCCCTCTATAGGGGAAAGTGTTGAAACAAAATGGCTATTTTTGTAGTAATTTTATAACATATTTGTGTTATAATTTTCGAATAAATAATTATATTTGCTCTACTCTGTATTGAGCACTCTTTTAAGAATAGTATTTGTTAGTTATTGGATTTTATTCCGTATACACCAATCCTATACTTGGGTATATATATATATATATATATATATATATATATATATATATATGCATGCATACCAGAAAAATTGTCCAAATCGTGTAACAACATGGGATAATTGTTCATCTCACTAAATGTTTTTAATATCCGACAAACCACTAAATTAATTGAGTTTCTTTTTTTACAGGTTTTCAGATAAGACGTTTAACCATCTTGGCATCATTTGTCGTAAGAATCACTGGAAAAACCCTTGGATTTATTCAGCTAGAAAGAAAAGAGGTTAAAATCATTTTATGTCAGCCCCACTATGTCTTCCCAACTGAGTAATGGTGAGCGGAAAAAGATCATTCAGGCCTTCAGTAATGGTACCAACATTGATACTCTGGCTTCCATCTTCAAAGTCCATTCAAGAACCATCAAGAGAAAGCTGAATATGCTTTTAAAAAAAGGGAAGAGTAGAGAGGAAATCTGGATCAGGAGGTCAAAACAGGAAGAGGGGTTATCATTTCAACTTAGAGCTAAATACATTCTTATTGTTTGAAGTGGAACCCGAGAGTGTCATAAAAACCTTGGCGGATTCCAGTAATATATCTTTAATCATTTGTAAGATAAAAGAGTTCAAAGTTTAATCTAACAATTGGACAATTTTGCTGTTACACGATTTGAACAATCTTGCTGCTACCCTCGGTATATAGGTTCGTACAATAATTTACATTTTTTAAGAATTTTTATCCTTATATTTTCTGGGTTTTTTTTTAAAGAATATTACTGAAACTTTATAAAAGAAAGGATATCGCATAGCGAGGGCTATTTTTTATCTTATTTTTTCAACATTCATTGATTATATATATATATATATATATATATATATATATATATATATATATATATATATATATATATGAAGAAATATAGTCTTAAAGTGTGGTATATTTATGGGATAAAGTGCTCAATATCAGAGATAGAGCGTGTGTAAATATAAAAGTGAACATAGGAGTCAACACTTAGAGGCGAAAGTCTGTTTCATGCTAGATGCAATCGTCAGGCCACATATATATATATATATATATATATATATATATATATATATATATATATATATATATATATACATATTATCCCTCGGTGAGGGATAATATGTCTATTTATTAATATATACTTAATAGCTCTGTTATATTACATCGGACATTGTTTTATTAACACCAGCACTATATGTGCGATATATTACATTTATACATATATATATATATACATGTGTGTTTGTGTGGGGGTTGAGAGAGAGAGAGAGAGTAACTTAAACAAATCTCTTCACCAATAATTATTGCCTGGGTACTGATCGTCGTCATTACAAGCTTTGATTGTTTTCAGGTGGGTTTTAAAATCAACGTATATGTCGAAAACCGGTGCTTATATTCGTGTCTTCGAAGTGTTCTCTATAAGTAGCCTCCGACCGATATTATTTTCTCATTCGCAGTTTTAAGTTCCCGACTGGCAGATGACCCACGCCCAGACATGTTGATCGCTTGATCACAAGCCACTTTGCAAGAAGAGCCCGCAGGCAATAAATTTATCAATGAATAGCAACGCTGCTTCGTCTTCGCCTTACACATCGAAAGAACAGACGTTGCTTCCAGCTGAGCCACAGGAATAACATCGTCGAATGTATGGTTATTATTAAGCCGAGTAATTTTGTTCGTGAGCCTATAAAAATATCTGTACAATATATTTTCTGCACTAATAGAGCCATGATTGCTAGTGGTAGATGAACGTTGAATAAATGCCACAATCAAATCACAGACTGTTTTCTTTCTTTCTTTTAATATTCAAAACCGCATTGTTGTTTCTGTGATAAGAAATATCTCTAGTTTGTTTTTTATATTTTATTTCGAACGCAGGGCACTTTTCACTTGAAATTGTCTTCAAATTAAGGATTTTCCCAACCTTCGGCGATGTAATATCTTCGGCATGTTTTGTATTAGCTATAATTTTAATTGGGTTTTTTTTCTCTCCAAAAATTTACATAATATCCTGAACGGATTTTCTTCACTTATCATTATTTCAATTATCCTTCTTCCTGATTATGGCTCGCAAATAATCTAAGTTCGGGGGAAATTATATTGATAACTTGGTTTATTGAATGTGAAAAGGTCATGATACCGAATGTAGATGTTGGGAAGGGGAGATAATAACGATAATCATGAAAGAAAGAATCCCTGGAAGTGGCGGAGGGAGAAGAACTGAATGCGATCACATCTCTTTAAAAGAATCTCGCCAGCGGCACTTATATACGTCAAAGTTAATGAAGTTTTATAGATTGTACGTAATAATACATAACGTTATATACCATATAATATTTATAATTGATACGGTTATATCTTAAATTATATTATATGTATGTACATTTATATAAGTGAAAATGGTCTCTCATTACATATATATATATATATATATATATATATATATATATATATATATAGTTCGCATTCTGACCATGAGACCCGGGTTCGAATCTCACCATTGTTGATTTGTCAGGGAGGAGATTTATTAC
>OZ038487.1:124308050-124310550 GCA_964036315.1 Acanthosepion esculentum
TTGATTGCATAATGTAAAATGTATTTGATCCTTTGAATTTTTGTTTTAGCCATTTATTAATGGAAAAAATTCTATTAAAATGAGTAAGAATTGAATTCGGGATGGAACTTCAATGCAGTTGTTTCCCCAGTCTAAACATTGAATAAAAGTCACTGATTTTCCTTACAAATTGCACGGAAATTAATTCCCTATTTTTAGAGATCGCGTAACAGTATATAGTTGTGCCGGAGCAGAGTTGAAAAGATAAATGGACAAAAAAAAAAAAAAAGCATTTTCTCCAAATTTTACTAATCCTAGAAAACAATTATATAAGTTGTTTCAACGAATTTGATATCATTTGAGATGAAAATATCTGAGTAAATACATAGTCTAGGAAAATGAATCTAAAAAGGCTTATTATTAAATCAAAATATGATTTATTCATCAAAATTTAAATGATAAATTGAAAGAGATGTAGATTTCACAAGTTTTCTTGTGTCACAGCACACGTCAAGTTAGTAGTTCACCTCCTGCCAAACAAACTGCAGCATGTCTTGGGTAACTGACTACAGAGCGACAATGATTGCTTCCGTCTCTTTAGGCTTGTACAAGGATGTGGTCATAGACCAGTTCCATCACATAGCACTGGAGAAAAAAGTCAGTTGAACGTGGCGGCCATTTCAACAGCACATTGTCTTCATCAATAGCACGCACGATCCATCTCTTTGACAGGTTCTCATTGAGATAATCCCAAACAGTGAGCTTCTGCTGAAGTGGGGCTCCGTCCTGTTGAAAAATGAAGTGTTCATGTTCATTTGCAATAAGCTTATCAATTAGCCAGTTCTAAAGCAAATAAACGTCATCAGTCACATTTCCATCAAAGAAAAAAGGGACATGAAGATTATTCTTGGAAATGGTGAAGAACATATTCCTCTTGTGCTTAAATGTGGCATAGGGATTTCCTTCGCCCCAAATGCGAACACTATGCTTGTTGAGTTTTCTTCGTATGAAATTTGACCTCATCACTAAGGTGTTCTTCAAACACATCTTCTTCAAGTTTCTCTTGCATATCGACCTTAGAATTGCTTACGCTTTTGCTTGTCATCAGTCTTTAAAGCCTAAACAAGTTGCAGGTTGTCGGGTGTCATTCGCAAGCGTCTCCTTGCGACACGTCAAACTGTCGTTGGAGGAACTTGGGTTCCAGACTTGCTTTTTTTTGTGTGTGGACTTCCTGGCGCTTCGCAAAAATGTTTCGCGAATCCACTCGACCATCTCTTCCGATACTGGGGGTCGTCCAGATCCTTTTGCCCAGCACAGACAGGCTTCCTCGTGGAACTTTATGTGCCATGTCCGAAACGGCATTGCAGTTGGTGCATTCTTAGTGAATCCTCTCACAAATACACGCTGCACAGTCTTGTTCGACACACAAACACCTTTTCTTTTCTGGCGAATGGTATTTCTGTAGACATGGAAGCAAAAACCATTAAAACATAGAATTTTGAATTGTTTCTACACATGCTGATAAAATTTGAGATCATTTGAAGGAGAATTGGTCAAGATATTTGTTATATATGAATAAATTGTCGCTGCCAACACTGGAGTTTGAACACGGATCGCCAGAAAGCAAACACAGAATTATTGAATTAAGTGGATCACGTGACCATGGGGGAAACGCATAAGTAGGAATTAACGTGACGTCTAAACTATCACCATTTCTATTCTATCCTCTATTACTATTTTCTTCTTTTTTTTTATTCATTCCGCTATTTTCTATAGTATTCACTATTTCTACACTATTTCTCTATACTGATCACTATACGGATTACTATTCGGTGGTTACCATTCGAGCGATTATCATCGAGCAAGTACTATTAGTTCGAATAATATTCGAAGGCGTCTGACACCAGCATTGTTCAAAGGCGTTACTATAGTTGTAATCTGCGATGACAAAGTCTCTACTACAACAAGCATTTCGAAAGTGACAACCGATATTCGTTGACATTACAAAAGTGGCAATGAGTGTTTGATGACATCAGAAAAGTGGCGACGAGGATTCGTTAGGATTCGTTGAACTTACACGAGGACCCGTTAATATTAAGCAGATTACGGCGGAATGGAAGAACTTAAAGCGATCATGATTCAAATGTTGGCGCTACAGAAGCAACAACAAGAACAACATTTGAAGCAACAACAAGAAAAACAACTAGAACAGATACGGTTGCTAATTCAGTCAATGAAATTGTGTACAACCCAGACGAAAGGATAACTTTTCCAGTTTATTATAAAAGATACAAAAGGAATTTTCAAAAGGGATTGTTCGCACTGGAATGATGAATAGAAAGTTTGTTTGTTATTAAAGAAATTTTCACCTGCTGAACATGAAAAAATATTAATTATATTTTGCCGATAAAACCAGGAGAGATAAATTTTGATGAAACTGTTCTGCACTAAGTTGTACCTCTTCAGGCGATTGTGACTTACCCAGTCACTTGCCATCGCCTGAAGAGGTACAACCTTGTGC
>OZ038487.1:124315550-124338050 GCA_964036315.1 Acanthosepion esculentum
CCAAAAAATACCTATAGACCCCGTATAAACCGGGGGGTCGGGTAGCTGCTTCCCGAGTCGAGACTACGCCCTTTGACATAGCCTCCTCTGGGGATCCTCTCTACCCAGTACATACAGTATTTACTACTTATAATATCTGCCCAAACTGACTTCCCATAACTTCTTGAATTTTTTTCATTTTTCAGATTCATGTATTTCATTTAATATTTAATTTAAATGTTAATCTTCTTTGCAAGTCAATGAACATTGCATTTATTGTCATTTTGTTGTAACCTAGGAAAGGTTAAAGAATAGAATAATTACACGAAGGTTGGTAATAAACGATAATACTTAGGACATGAACAACATATATAAGATTCGCCATATATTTTAAATATATATAGAGAGAGACGTATGTGTATATTAACCACTAATATAATATATATATATATATATAGAGAGAGAGAGAGAGAGAGAGAAAGAAAGAAACAATCAGACAGACACAGAGACAAAGGAGGGAGAAAAAGAACAAAACTTTTTCACGTCATATAAATAAGGAGAGATAACGAAATTGGTAGAATTTTGTTTGTGTGTGTGTGTGTGTGTGTGTGTGTGTGTGCGCGCGCGTGCGCACTGTGCAAGAGAAAGAGAGCCAGAAAGTAAAAGAGCATTTGTGCTTTTGTGTGTCAGTATATTACGGCTAAATGGAAAGTCCTAATAACCGAGTTTACTTTTGTGTTTTTGTCTTTTTATGAAACACGAACTTTGGATGTTTTCAAATAGCGCAGAATGACATTTCTTGTCAGACGATGAAATTTCTAACAAAATGTTCTGAGTAACAGTAACAATGGACGAAAGGTAAAAATTGAACTTCAAGGTCACCGGACGTCATTAGAGGTCACCGGAGGTCATTTGAGGTCACCGGAGGTCATTGGAGGTCACCGGAGGTCATTGGAGGTCACCGGACTTATCGGTTGGGCTTTATTATCATTATTGCAATCAAACTATTATATTCTTAGATGCGAATTGGGTACATTCGAGTAAATTAGGCAGAAACATATGAGGGAAGAGGTGGTGCTGATCTTCAAGGCAATTGGAAGTCACTAGAGGTTTTATTTTGGATTAAAACAAGAAAATGACCAAAAAGCCAAACGAATGATACTAAAGCGTTAAAACCTTTTTTTTCTGTTTTGTTGGGAAAATTCCCGGAAGCTATTAAAAAATATTTTCAGATAAAAATTCTAAATTTTTTTAGGTAAAACTTGACCTTTTCTGCAAATTGAAAATGTTAAACGTTGCTTTGTTAGCAAAGCATTCATCCTCTAAATAATGTTGCAATTGAAGAAATGAATTCAGAGCTGGAGAAGTTCAGCTCTACAAATCAACTGACACAGTTTGACGAGTGGACAGTTGACATGACATAAAGCAAAGACAATTGAATCAATGCTTTTCCCAAAACCTTTAGAACGAAATGAATATAAACAGCCTCAGGCGAGATTCAAGCAGGGTTCAAAATTGATTTGGTGCCCGAAGGCATCACACTAAACAATATACTCAGGTGTAAAGCAATTAAATTGATTAGGAAATGAGATAGACGTGCTTTCTATCGGAATAATGCCTTCAAAATCCTGGTGCGCATACATCAACTCTTTTTGAAAAAAAATCTGTCTTCGAAATTCTGATTTTATTTCAACTCAAAACTTGAATATTCTTGAAAAATCTGCTTTCGAAATCCCGGTTTTTAAATGAGCTCAAACATCGACCATTTTATTTTTAAATTCTGCCTTCGAAATCATGTGTTTACTTGAGCTGAAGCCTCGACTATTTTTGAAAAATGTGGCTTCGAATTATTGATTCTAATTTTGAACACCGACTAACCTTATCGATCATTAACGACCGCTAAGAAATATATATCTATTTCATTCTCTGTGACGTCTGCCTATGCAACTCCATATATAATTTGGTGGCCATCTTTATTTTGGAGATTTTCTTAACATACGTCATGATTCATAAATATAAATAGATATGTCAACCGATCAGATTGTACAGAATCTCACAAAACTCTTTTTAAAAGTCTAAAATACGAATAATTCATCATGTTAATCGAACATCGATTATCTGCCAAAAGATTAATGATCCGAAGATAATTAAATAGCAGAAAGTGATTGGTTAATTGCACGTTCAAGCGAATGATCTCAGATTTGAATCAATTTGCAAAATTCCAATTGGACTCAATTCAAAACGACGTAATCAGCGACCTCCTTCAACAACTGGCCCCAATCCCTGGCCCTCTGATGGACACTAAGTTCAATGGTGTGATGTTTCCTTGCAAATGTCTTCAACAACTGTTTCCTTAACTCGCCAAACTTGCCTGTTTAACTCACTAGACAGGAGAGTGTGCTGAATGGTTTGATTTTCTTTGCAAATTCTGCATGTCTTTTTTCCCTAAACTCAACTGAAAAGAAAAAATGGGTTTTACTGACTTATCTTTGAATCACTTCTCCTCAGTATAACTTCACTTAGTTACTTACTCGCTATACTATATTATGAAATTCGCTATTTGCAAATATTTCATCGATTTTTTAAAAGCAACTGCCCTAACTTGGTTAAACAAATTTATGCTACTGATGAGAAGAAAATCCATTCAAATTTTAATTCACGCCTTTAAAATGTATGCCAATTATTACTTGTGGACAAAATATAGGCCAATTCTTACTTTTGGACAAAATGTGAACCAATTCTTATTGGAATTACATTATCAAAATGTTAACTGATTTTTTTTTTGTGACCAATATATAAGCCAATTCTTATTGTGGCCAAAAATTAATTCTTACTTGTCACCAAAATGTAGATCAATTCTTACTTGTGGCTAAAATGTAATCGGATTCTTACTTGATGTCAATAGGTAAGTCAATTCTAACTTGTGGCCAATATGTAAGCCAATACTTATTTGTGGTCATTAAGTAAGCTGATTCTTACTTGTGGCCAAAATGTAATCTGATTCTTATTTCAGGTCAATAGGTAGGTCAATTCTAACTTGTGGCCAATATGTAAGCCAATTCTTATTTGAGGTCATCAAGTAAGCCGATTCTTATTTGGGTCAAAATGTAGGCCAATCCTTACTTGTGGCCAAATTATAATCCGATTCTTACTTGAGGTCAATAGGTAGGTCAATTCTAATTTGTAGCAAATATGTAAGCCAATTCTTATTTGTGGTCTATAAGTAAGCCGATTCTTACTTGTGGCCAAAATATAATCCGATTCTTACTTGAGGTCAATAGGTAGGTCAATTCTAATTTGTAGCCAATATGTAAGCCAATTCTTATTTTTGGTCTTTAAGTAAGCCGATTCTTACTCCTGGCCAAAATGTAATCCGATTTTTACTTGAGGTCAATAGGTAGGTCAATTCAAACTTGTGGCCAATATGTAAGCCAATTATTATTTGTGCTCATTAAGTAAGCCGATTCTTACTTGTGGCCAAAATGTAGACCAATCCTTACATGTTGCCAAAATGTCATCCGATTCTTAATTGTGGTCAATAGGTAGCTCAATTCTAACTTGTGGCCAATATGTAAGCCAGTTCTTATTTGTGCTCATTAAGTAAGCCGATTCTTACTTGTGGCCAAAATGTAATCCGATTCTTACTTGAGGTCAATTCTAACTTGTGGCCTATATGTAAGCCAATTCTTCTCTGTGGTCATCAAGTAAGCCGATTCTTACTTGCGGCCAATATGTAAGCCGATTCTTACTTGTGGCAGTCTACTCTGATATTTATCCCATTAGAAGGGCATTAGTGCAATGTGAATGGAACTGACTCGGTCAAGATTTGAACTCAGCACGCCGATTCTACTTTTTATCATTTGCAAAGAGGGCTGGAGAGAGTAGAAGAAAAACGAAGGCTTTCCGCCAGGGAGAGGCGTACTCGACGGAAAGAAAACAAAAGCGACATGCATCTGTTGCAATCGAGACTGCCACTCCCGTTTGGGCCTGTACAACTATAACAAGTGCTGAACCGCCATCAGCAGCTGAGGCATAACTATTTAGGCTCAGATCCATGGTCTCTGGAGACCGACATATGCCACACATAATTTACTCATTAATAGCAAGTATCGTTATCCAATACTAAAGAGCTGGGCTTTAAATTCTTTAGCTGTAAGTATAATGGATTTTACAATAATAAACAAATGTAAACTCTTTTCGTGTGGAAAAATAGCCACATACTCTCGAAACCCAATTAACATGGAACGTTCTTGAAATGTTGCAGCCTCGTTGAATTTTGGTTGGAGGATATGTGACATCGTGTTGATATTACTGCAATGTTGCAGCCAACTATTTCGCTGACCACAAACTGACGGCTCGTTCCCAACATTGACACAACATCATGGTAACTTTGTAAAGTGCTATAGCCCCAAAATTCTGGATTGCTCTATTATAATATCAGAATACTTTTCCTTCACTTAATTTCATTTCGTATTTTTTTAAATTGAGAATCACTAAATTTGAACGTTGGGGTACGTTCTGGGAAGTCTACAAAAATCATTGTGTTTGAAACCATGTAGGAAAGTTATTTCGTTATCTGGACATCTAACTTAATATTTAATCAAAGATTGATTTAAATGAAATGAATTTTTCAATCTTGTATCCATTTCACTTCGCCCCCACTGAACACTTCTGTCAACGAGCATCACTTAGTAGGCAGCTGGAAAACAAATTGCAGCCTTCATTGCATCTGGTCCAGCGCTCTAACTACTGAGCTATCACAGAGGTGCAAGTTAAAAAGCAACGTTATTAATGGACGTCTCGTGAATAATAATCGGTCGTCAGGTCACTTGGTCCGCCGTTGTTCTAAAAATACTGGCATTTTCTTTTATTTTTCGGATAACATTTTCAGTGGACCCCCCCGCCCCCAACAAAGACGAACTGTATTCACTCAACAATAAGAAGATAAGAAATGTCGGGGCAGATGTCGATCGGTAATTGCTGTTCAAAATATCTCACCCGCAACACACAGGCACACAGACAAGTACTTGAGTGTACACACACGCTGGTATGTATGAGAGAGAGAGAGAGAGAGTATCTAATGACAGTATCAAATCGACTTTAATCAATTGAATACAAATTTACAAATTACAACATATATCTCTGATCAAAAATTTTCTATTCTCTATTCTCTATTCTCTATTCTAATAAAAAATTAAGCCGCTGATGAGCACATATGTCTGATTGCAATGAGTGGATCCAAACGTGTTTTTAATTTATCCTAGCAGTATCTTAGCTGATCTAAAAAAATGTTTGTTAACTGAGGTAAGGAATGGCTCGTCAATTTTAAAGCCTTCAAAACAAAACTGCTCTCTTTTCATTGTCTGATAGAAGACTTTACTTTCATCAATATGGCTGATGCTAACCCCCAGGAGGTTTTCCGATGACATGGCGTGGAAAGTGTTGTGGATTCCGGGAATGGAATCCTGCACAAATAAATAAACAACGCCAGTAATTGAGATAGAAAAATAAGTGTATTAAACTTAAGAATACCGACTTGAAGTGAAGATTAGTAATCCAGGAATGCGGGTTAGTAGAAAGTATATGTACAAGTCTTTGTAAGTGAAGCCGTAATTATCTCTCTCTCTGGACTCTCGTATAACTCTCTGTGAACACCCTGTGTACTGTCTCCGCATCTCTCACCCTGACTCAACGTATCTCAACCTGCAGGTATTCTCTCTGTGAATATAAGTATACTTTGGACGAGTCCATCTTGTGTACAAAGGTCTGCCCCACAACAGAAAGATTATATCGAATTAATTGCTAGGTCTGCTGCTAGGAAGGTTGGTTCACTGCGTCGTGTTAGACAATTTTTCTCGTCAGATTCTATCTTACATATTTATAAGACTACCATTCGTCCATGCTTAGAATGTTGCTGTCACATCTAATCTGGTGCTACTGCTATATATTTATAGATTATTGGTAAAATCCAAAGAAGAATCTGCAATGATATTAGTCCTGACATGGCATCTCACCTCCAATCACTTCCCCACCACCATAACATAGATTCTCTTTGTCTTTTCTATAAATACTTTCATGGTAATTGTTCTGCTTAACTTTCCTCTATGTCTCCTAGATTTAATGAATTTAAGCGCAGTACTAGATTGGCAGGCAGGTCTCATCATTTTACAATTGAAATCGATAGATGTAACCGTAAGTTCTATGCTAACAGTTTCTTCGCTCGCACTTCTCGCTTGTGGAACTGTCTTCCAGTCAAGTTTGATCTTCAACAATT
The DNA here is from genome assembly GCA_964036315.1 of Acanthosepion esculentum. Classification (NCBI taxonomy): domain Eukaryota; kingdom Metazoa; phylum Mollusca; class Cephalopoda; order Sepiida; family Sepiidae; genus Acanthosepion; species Acanthosepion esculentum. The sequence continues at coordinate 124,321,804 of OZ038487.1, forward strand.
CAAATGCAATGTCATTCGTTATCTTTTGTCTTCTTAATCCATGTTTTCTTATTGTTCTCTCTCCTTAATAACGTTTTTCTTTTTATTCTTTTCTTTAACACGCAGTAACCCCCTTGCGTCTTAGGGGCTTTATTGTCTCGTTTGAGGTGAAATGATTGAAAAAGATCCTGTCTCTGATTCTTTGTATCCTTTTCGGGTAAACAAAACTCTCTTTTAAATTTCTCTTTTAACTACAAGACTAATTTCCGTGTACCCTTGTTCCATTAATGTTGTGGTGTTCTATCTCTAAAGAATCTATGTTAGACTCTTCCGCCTACTATAAGTTTAATAGGAGAGAAGGCTTCGGGGAACAGTGAAGGAACGGTGATACACACTGTTCAACTGTCAAACTCTCCGTCTCGGCGGGGAGGAACCCAGACGAAGTTTTGCTGAAGGGCAAAGTTTCGTCCGGGGAGGTAGACAGGCCCTGAACCCGTTTATACGTTTTATAAGGAGTTGCTGTCTTTACAAGTTTACGAATTGTTATAATTTGGGGCATTTAGGATTTAGGAAATGATTAATTTTTCGAACACCTCAAAATTCGCTTGCAAATTTTTTGTGATATCAACGAACACTCGTTGCCACTTTTGTAATGCCAACGAATACTCGTTGTCATTTTTATAATGCTCGTTGTAGTTGAGACTTTGTAATCGCAGATACAACTATAGTAACGCCGTTGAACAACGCTGATGTTAGACGCCTTCGAATATCACTCGCACTAATAGCACTTGCTCGAAAAGTAACTACCGTATTGATCGGAATAGAGAACAATGTAGAGAAGAGAATAGAGAATAGTGGCCCCTATAGTGATAGAGGATAGACTAGAAATAGCGATCCATATAATATAGAGGATAGACTAGAATATAGTGATCAAGCTATACATCACGCGACTTCCTATATATGCGTTTCCTCTATAGTCACGTGATCCACTTAATTCAATAATGGGATCGCCTGTGTTTTGCTCACTGGCGATCTATGTTCAAACTCAAGTGTCGGCAGAGATACTTTATTCCTATATAACAAAATTCTAAATTATTAATGAAGAAGTTTTTATATTGGCCTCTATTTAAAGATCAGGTATTAAAAAAATGATGATAGTCTTTTTTTATTTCATTTTTTTTTCAGAATTTACTAGACACTATATCTACTTTATTATCCAAAGCTATCTACCCCCATCTACAGTTGTGAAGTCAGAATTTTCTGATTGAATACTTCGAAAATGGACAATAAAACTACCTGAACGTCTGTAATAATTAAAACTGAATTTAACTCCTATAGGAAATGATGCAATTTCCCCGTCAAGGAAGGTGCGAGAAAAATCGGATCAACTTTGGCAGAATTCTTAATATATAAAAAAACGCCTACGTACGTTTTCTTAAAAAAATAAAACACCCGTTCAAAAGAATGCACGGTCACTTCGTAAGAAATTGGTGGAGCTAACAATATAAAAATGAGAATATTTTCAAACTACCTAAGAACAGTTTACTTGCCCGGTAAAATGAATACAACTGTGTCTCACTGCAGCCTGCTCCTTTGACAGGTGAACGAACTGTATCAAATTACGATTCTCAGCTCACCGATAATGCTTTTAACGCCACACGGCCGCTGATACTTCTCTACAACTCGCAGAGGCTTTAAAGAAAAACAAAACACAGACGATTCAGTTTTTGTTTTCAGATTTTTCCAAAAGTTCTTGTGTTGTAAAAAGAAAAGGAAATAAAAACTTCTTTATTTTGGAGCACTCATCTTATTCGTTGTCTATTAACATTAGTGACCTACACTCCTTTTATAACCGGGATGAAAGAAATACAAATCATTTTTAAAAATTGATAAAAAATATTATTTATCATTGACAAATTTTAAATGTGCTAAGCAATTAGACAAAACTAAACATTACTGAAGTATAAGGAAGTTTCAAAAACATATCTATGATAAGAAAAGAACTATAAAAATGAAGGCTACATTAAATTCTTTATTCTCCTGTGTACAAAATACAAACCATCCTTTCAATTTTAAAAAACACCAGAATGATTAAATCTATTCATCATAAATCATCCGGAAGAATTGTTGAATCAGCCATGATATCACGATTCAATTCGATTAATCAAAAATGTTTTTATAACACATCACTTTTTCTAGCTAAGATAATACTTAAAAAAATAGTATCAAAATAGATTAAAATAGAGAAACATCTTAATAAAATTTGAATTAAAAATTCTTATTTCAGACTACACTTTCCTTAAAATCTCAATTGGATATATTTATAAATTACATTTTTAATTATAAGAATTCACTATTTTCTTTGGATAATGCGCACTTCATTATTATCAGATAGATAGATAGATAGATAGATAGATAGATAGATAATGAACAGACTGAGATAGATAGATAGATAGATAGATAGATAGATAGATAGATAGATAGATAGATAGATAGATAGATAGATCTTCCATATCTTCCATGCTTTCTATATATTCTATATCTTGTATATATAATTCCATATCTTGCATGTCTTCTATGTCTTCAATATATTCTATATATTCCGTATCTTCCACATCTTCCTTACCTAACATACATGATACATATATGGTAGATAAGTACGTCTATATCATCCATATCGTCTATATCTTCTATATCTTTCAGAACGTCTCTATATCCGATATTTTCCATATGTTGCATATCTTCTATATATTCCATGTTCATTATTTACATTATTTGGACTATTGTGCTAACGTTTGTAATGTTATTGAGGACACATGACACAGTGGATAAAGGCGTTGGTTAGATCCAGTGACAGGAACCAAAGAGTGTGAGTTCATTACCCGGTTAAGGGAGGGAAGAAATATGAGAGGGAAATTAACAGGGGATAACTGACAACTGACATCCATTAAACATGGCACGTGGAACTAGAACAGTCTACCCCAGTGAGCGAAATAAAGGAGTCAATTGACATTCCAGCTACCTGAAGAAGGTCAGAGCATTCAACGGCATAAATAAATATGTAATAAATATGGCGCAAAAGATAAGGACAATAGTCTGAATAATGTAAATAGTGTACATATCTCATCTCAGAAATATAGACAGATACAGAAGGGACGAAACGTTGTAATAAATATGGCGACAAAGATGAGGACAATAGTCTGAATAATGTAAATAGTGTACATAATACCTCATCTCAGATATATAGACAGATACTGAAGGAGCGGAACTTTGTGATAAACATGGCGACAAGATGAGGGCAATAGACCGAATTATCAAAATAGTGTACATAATACCACATCTGAGAAATATAGACAGATACTGAAGGGCCGGAACGTTGTGTTAAACATGGCGACAAGAAGAGGGAGATAGTCCGAATAATATAAATAGTGTACATAATACCTTATCTCAGAAATATAGACAGATACTGAAAGGTCGAAACTTTGTAATAAATATGGCGACAAAGAAGAGAACAATAGTCCGAATGATTTAAATAGTGTACATTATACCTCATCTCAAAAATATAGACAGATACTGAAAGGCCGAAACGTTGTAATAAATATGGCGACAAAGATGAGGGCAATAGTCTGAATAATGTAAATAGTGTACATAATACCTCACCACGGAAATATAGACAAACACTGAAAAGCCGAAACGTTGTAATAAATATGGCGACAAAGAAGAGGACAATAGTCCGAATAATGTAAATAGTGTACATAATACCTCATCTCAGAAATATAGACAGATACTGAAGGGCCGGAACGTTGTGTTAAACATGGCGACAAGAAGAGGGAGATAGTCCGAATAATATAAATAGTGTACATAATACCTTATCTCAGAAATATAGACAGATACTGAAAGGTCGAAACTTTGTAATAAATATGGCGACAAAGAAGAGAACAATAGTCCGAATGATTTAAATAGTGTACATAATACCTCATCTCCGAAATATAGACAGATACTCAAAGGCTGAAACGTTGTAATACACATGGCGACAAAGATGAGGACAATAGTCCGAATAATGTAAATAGTGTACATAATACCTCATCTCAGAAATATAGACAGAAACTGAAAGGCCGGATAATTGTGATAAACATGGCGACAAGATAAGGGCAATAGTCCGAATTATCTAAATAGTGTACATAATACCTCATCTCAGAAATATAGACAGATATTCCATATTATCTATATCTTCCATATATTCCCTGTCGTCTATATTTTCCATACCTTCTATATGCTCTATTCTATATTTTCCATATCTATCATATCTACTATATTTTGTATATTTTCTATGTCTTCTATATATTCTATATCATCTTCATCTTCCAACTTAAAGTGACACCCACTTTTTTCCAAATATTATGACTATTTTATAACTATATTATTAAGTTCGTATTTTCTTGATTTCAGATGATAATTTCGAAATATTCGAAGATATCTCTGCGATATTTTCTCTTTCCAAAACGATAGAAGTTTATATATATGAGGATAAAAAGAAAAGAAGCCATTATTTTAAACTGGTGCCAGGTTGGGGGATACGGATTAAACCATATCATTTGGCACTTGAGTGATTTGAATCGTTTCACTCGCTACTCCAATTTTATTATTGTAGCCCCTGGGCTATCACCGTGTGGCGCTTTCGTTGGCAAGCATTTATTTACTTTGGCATTGATTTTATGTTTTCAAACATCTTCAGTTCTACAAAGGCCAATGCAATAAACTCTTTTGCCAAAGCCTTCTCGTATGTGTTTTCCAATTCCCTGAATATCCCGAAGGAGCTTTGCAAGAATACCATTGCCCAAATCGCCTCATAACATACACGGTGTAGCAGTTCATTGGTTAGAGTAACGGGCTGGAGGCCGCATATGTTTTCGGTTCAGCAATTACTTTTAACTGATTAAGCATACTTAATATAACATTGGATAAAAGACACTTTCCCCTTGTATAAAACCAATTATATACATCCAAGACGCTATGGGCAGGGCCCTCAAGTTTTGCTGCAAAGCAAAAATATTGCTTTCTTGGTTTCAATCCATGACAATGCTGCTGTGCTGAGCTGTAACATTTGCCTAAAATTATTACTGCCATTACTTTTCAATATTCATAATAAAACGTCATCTTTTCATTAGACATTAATTTCTAAAGATTTTATACGCGCAAAGAAGACTGTGTGTAGCATGTTGTACGAGAAACTGTGCTATTGGATTAATTAACAAAGCGAATAGCAATACAACGTAAACACATAAAAAAAAAGTTTAAAATAACCACATAAGTCTTCATATAACAGCAATTGAATATATATATATATATATATATATATATCTGAAATGTTCATACAAGGTGTGTATGCGTTTTTATACGAGATTTGGTATCTAAAAAAAAAAGATGATCTTTAGTACTTATCTTGTGTTGATTTCCACGAGCCTAAATAAGCACGTCTTTCTGGTTTGACTGCCAGGAACCAAACAGGATCCTTGACTTTCGCGCCTAACGATCCCTCGGGCAGTTCACGTGACTATCTATAGATCTATTTTTAGCTTTTTAAAGGGTTAGTCAAAGGGATATAACTTTTGTGTACGTCTTTCTGGTTTGACTGCCAAGAACCAAAGAGGATGTTTGACTTTCGCGCCTAACGATCCCCCGGGCAGTTCACATGACTATCTATATATCTATTTTTAGCTTTTTAAAGGGTTAGTATCTATATATCTATTTTTAGCTTTCTAATGGGTTAGTCAAAGGGAGATAACTTTAGTGTCCTCCAACAAGCATTTCAGAAGAGAATTATAAGCGAAAAACAGGTTTTGTTTGTTTTTTGTTTTCTTTCGTTTTTGTTTTTGTTTTTATTTAAATTTTTTCATATCAAGTTAGGTAATAAAGCAATTAAACCTCAAGGGGTTTGTGAGTGTGAAAGAATATGAGAAAAAGAAAAAACATCATGAAAGAGAGAGACAATAAAAGAACAGGAATGAAGAAAACAGAAGATAACAATTGACACTGCATTTACATTTTTGAAGATCAAATTTAACTGGAAAGTAAAAAGCCGGTAAAGAATTCCCCAAGCGAGAAGTGCATGCGATGAAATTGTCAGCATAGAACTTACGGTTATATCGAGCAATTTCAACTGTAAAATGATGAGACCTAGCTGCCAATCTAGTACTGAGCTTAAATTCATAAATTCTCGGTACCAAAAGTGCTGTTTATTCTGTACAATACAGAAATGTGGCACAAGGCCGAAGGCGGAAAGGACGGACTTCTTCTGTCTTTACTATAACTTAGCTAGCTACAAACACTGGCCCAATTGTACGAACAATATTCCTTACACCAAAACAACACATTCATGCGTACCTGTCTTACTACAACCACCATAATACCTCATTGTCTCTATGAAAATACTAACTAGTCCACATACCAAAGTCCATCAGAACAATTACCATGAAATTATTTATAGAAAAAACACGGGAAAACTACGTTACCTCGGAAGGAAAGTGACTGAAGCCGATATGCCAGATCATGATTGATAACATTGCAGATTCTTCTTTGAATGTTATCCATTCGTTAAATACATAGCAGAAACACCAGACCAAATATGACAGCAATATTCGTCCATATATTCATGGACGAATAGTAGACTTATAAATATGTAAGATAGATTCTGGTGAAAAAAATTGTCTAACACGACACAAAGAACCACCCTTCCTAGCAGCAGACCTAGCAGTTAATTCGATATAATCTTTCCCCTTCATGCCAGCTTAAATCGCTAACCAGAGGAGGCGCATTGTGTCACTCTCCTGGAAGTTAGCATCGGTCATGCCGATGGAAGTCAAAAAAGAGTTCTCTATTACCTATTAAAGAGAGCAGTTACGTTTTGGAAGCATTAAAATTAACAAGCCATTTCTTGCCCCAGTTAACGACAGATTATAGGTCATTTTTTAGTTCAGGAAATGTATTTATACCTTTATACTATAATCAGCATGCATATTTAAAATCAAAGCTAGAAAAAATTTTACAGCAGGCCAATAGATCTAAGAAACTAATCATTTAAGGAGATGAACAAATAAATAAATAGAGAATCACGAATCTTTAAAAGTAAACATCTTTAGGTCCCCACAACTTTTAAAATCTAATGTAACCCCCTTAAAAACCCTACCTCACCGACTTTTTTTTATTTTGTGTCGTCGTATCTAATATATACTGCTACTATACTTTATATTTCCAAATTCTTGACAAAATTCAAAGAAGGGTTTACAATGTAATCAATCCTGACCTGGCATCTCGACATCAGTCACTTGTCACAGACATAATGTGGCTTCTCTCTGTCTTTTCTACAAATATTTTCATGGCAACTGTTTTGAAGAGCTTTTTCCCTTATTCCCTCGACTACATGAAATTAAGCATGCTACTCGATTGGCAATTAGGTCTCACCATTTTACTGTTGAACTAGCTACATGCACCCACCACTTCTACTCTAACAGTTTCCTTTCTCACACTTCTCAACTTCCATTTACTTGCTTCCTTGATATCTACAATCTTCAAAAATTTAAATTCAACGTCAATCTGCATCTTCTGTCTTCTTGAACCCTGTTCCTTTCTTGTCCTTTCCTCACTTCTCCTCAAAAAATCTCACTCCCTGAATACCACCCTGCGTCCTAGTAGCCTTGCCTAAGGTGAAATATATATATATAATAGCTGGCCATTCGTATTCAAGGACACTCGTCTACTAGGCAGGTTTGCCAATCCCTATTGAGGACGCCTGCTCAGGCCCACCTGTGGTTTATCTTGCAACTATGGTAAGCAGATCTTAGTTACAGTTTGTTTGAGAGAGCGTATTATCTAGCGTGATCAGCAATCTTGAATAAAGCAAAACACTCAAACCCTTGGTCACGATGACTTGTGACTTCGTGCTAGCACAGCCATCGACGGGCGCCGAACGTTCTACCCAATTTCACTCACAAGAACTTGGTTAAGCCGTGGAATGGTTTTCTGGCACTTTCCACTGGAATTGCCCCCCCCCCCCGACAGCTAACGTCAGGAAGTCACATTCCTAACAATCGACCCTGGTGAAATTCGAACCCGGTTCTAACCACTCGACCACGCCACCATATATATATATATATATATATATATATATATATATATATATATATATATATATATATATATATATATATATATATACACACACACACACACATATATATATATATATATATATATATATATATATATATATATATTATTATTATTATTATTATTATTATTATTATTATTATTATTATAACATTCACTGATATACCAACATAAAGCCAGCCTCAAATCAGACACTTCTGCAGGTGCTTTTCAATTTAATGTGGTGTCCATTGGGGGGGGGACAGGAAACTAAAATACGTTTCTCTCCAACAGAATTTTGGAAAATATCCTGGAAAATGGAAAAAACGTTGACAGGAATATGGAAGAAAGATGTTCTTTGATTGTTGGCAATGAAATTGAGCATTCTAAGACAGGGACGTTTACTCGCGAATTCGTTTTCAAATGAACTGACTTTTCACATCGTTTCAATCGATTATCTCTGACCCTTCTAAGGTGTGAAAATAAAGATTAATGTTTGCCTCCACCCACTCACAGAAGCAAAGATTTGTTCATGGAAGAAATGTCTTCATTTTCTGCAAAACCATAAGATTTACTTCAGACTGAAGCCAAAATGACTGGCCGGCGAGTCTTACAAGCAATTACTCATCGAAGAAAATGAAAGCAAGGACAAGCAGGAAATTAACGACTGCTTTAATGTGTTTAAGAATGACAACAGGAAAGGCAAACATTTTAAAGATTAAACACTTGAATAAAAGCTGATTGTCATAGAATAATCTTTATCTGCGCTAATATAACAGAGAGTGCCGATGATTATCGCTTAAAATGAAAACGACACGGTGTGTCTCGCCGTCTGTTTAGCCATATACGCAGCAAAAGCAACTCTGATTGATTTGAGCTGGAATTTGATGCACACACACTCTTTTTGATCTCAGTAGTTTAATAGGCATGTTAGGATCAATCTAAATTGTTATTGATATTGTTAGTGATTATTAACCCCTTTGTTATCTGCTTTAACCATTCCGTTGGGGGACCTACACTTTACTATTCAGGTCGAGGCAAGTGTTTATTATAATCGCGATATTTTGGGGATTACACGTAGATAAGACCGTAAATGCATAACCTAATGATGAAAAGTATTTATTTTTTATGTAAAAAGCGTTGTTTTTTTTTAATGAAAAATCATTTATTGTTAACAACAAATATTCATTTTACGTGTCTATAGACTTATCATGACACATCTTCATTTATCACATAGTGTCGCCGACAAAACTAACCTGGCCGTTTGTCTTGAAAAGGACCTCCAATCGGTTGTGGACGGGGTCAGGAATTGGCTGGTTAACATTAATGCCTCAAAAACTGCTCTCTATTACTCACCACAGAGAACCATCCCTGCCCCCCATTAGAAGGTCTGATGCTCAACTCCACGAGAGCATCTCTTTGCGACAGCTCGGTCTCACATTGTCCGCTGACCTGAGATGAAATGAATACATTGAGTAAATAGCTTCGTCCACCGCTAGGAAAGTTGGCTCCCTTTGCCGCGCCAGGAAATTTTTCTCTCCGGAGTCGATCCTTCAAATCTACAAAACAACCATTCGCCCTTGCATGGTGTATTGCTGCCATATATGATCTGGAGTCCCTTCTAATTGTCTCAAGGTCCTTGATACAATCCAAAGACGGATATGCAATGTAATTGGCCCTGATCTGGCATCTCGTCTGCAGCCGCTCTCTCACAGACGTGCCATTGCCTCCCTCTGTCTTTTTTACAAATACTTTCACGGTAACTGCTCCGATGAGCTGCTTTCGCTGGTTCCCAGACTTCATGAATTTAAGCGCTCAACTAGGCTGGCATCTCGCTCTCACCCTTTCACTGTCTCTTCTACTCCAATAGCTTCATGTCTCACACTTCTCGCCTGTGGAACTCCCTCCCCTCTTCCTGTTTCCCTGATTCCCTCCAACTATTCAAATGCAATGTCAATCGACGTCTCCAGATACCTTGATCTATCCCCTATCCTTCTCTTCATCCTTTCCTCAATCACTCCTCTTTGCTCTCGCTTCATTTCTCCGTAACCCCTTGCGTGCTAGTGGCTTCCCGCCTTGCTTGGGTTTGAATGCTTAAAAAAAAAAAGACATAATCTTTTATTTTAATTTCCTTCTCATGATGTCAGGTTAAAATAAGACACTTTATACAACAAACAAAAAACATTTATTTTACATTGGGGTGGTTTAAAAATTTATTCACACTTGATGGTACAGTCATTCACTTAAAAGTAGAGATCATTTATTGCTCCTAGAGGCTCACTGGCGAGACGAGACTACGAAACATCACCGAAGTTGTACGCTGATGTTTCAAAAGTCATTTTTATTATTCAAATAATCGACTTTTTGTACTGAGAGTTATCGCCACATAGCTTCGACAGTTTTGAAAGAAAAACATAGATGGCGCTCTCAAGCAGCTATAAAACGTGACCCGTCCCTTCCTCTCTCGATGGGTGACCGCTTGGGAATACCAGGTGCTGTAAACGTGGATGTTCAGGTAGTGTAATGGTTATTGACTCGAAATCGTTAATCGGAGAGCCGAGTTCCAATTCCCGTTGGGTTCGTTATATTCACTTAAGCGCAAATACCTTTGGGAAAGGCATGAATCCACCTCCTTCTTTCGCTGGTTATGAGTTAATTAATAAGACTTGTATCACTAAAACTATTATTATCTCCAAGAAAAATTTCTTACTATCTAAAAATATTTTCTGGCTTTAAATAACCTGCAAAGGGCTTATAAACCATAAAAAACGAATCAATGAAACAAAAATATAAAATATCGCCTTGTTGAAATCATCTTTCGTTTCTTTACACTCCCTTTACTTAGGTGGGCGAAATATTCTTGCCACCGCTTTTAGTCAAACAAGAAGTAGTGCCGTAACAATACCAAAAATAAATATCGTCTGAAATAGTCATGTCGATGGGAATTCTTCAACTTTCAAAATAATCGTGCCGGTTCAAATAAAAGTAAGAATTCATGTTTTCTGACTCGGAAGGATCCCGGATTTCTCAAATCTTACGTGAGATCTTTTATTTATATTTCCTTCTCCCAGTGTTAAGTTAAAATAAAATAAATAAAAATACTAAACATACCGTACCAAATAAGCACCTTATAAGGCGAAAGGGAAGGGATTGAAAGAAATAATTTAATCGTGTCGGAACTTGCATTTGGTGTAACGATTCCATAAGTGATCAGAAGACCTCTGTAGGGGTGTTGAACGTTACCGTTTCGATAGCTGTCCATAGCGCCCTGATATTTGTAGGTGCGCATAGTTGCGTGCGAATAGGCTTATATAAATGCTCAACTGGGTTCACTTCGGGCGAAAATATTGACCACACCATTCGTCGAAAGTCTTCAGAATGCACTTCAAATCAATTTTGGGTACTGGGGTAACTTAGGCCTAATGACAGAAATAAAGCATCGTTTGGTGGGGATGCATGAATGGGTGCGAATGATCAGGAAGTTGTTCAGCGTAAGGAGTCACAGCTCAATGGTGTGTTTAGACGAACAAGTGGGCCCAATCTATGCCACATCTTACGCCATTATGGAACCGCCGTCAGTCTTCATGGTACCTTGTTGATAAAGTGTGTCCATGGCTTCGTAGGGTCTGAAACACACCGGAAATTTACCATCAGCTCGAAACAAGTGAAATTGTGACTCATTGAACCATACTCGTGGCCAGCCTCTCAGAGTCCAATTAATGATGTCACGAGCCCAAATGAGGCACTGTTCCTGATTCTGTGTTGTTAACAAAGCTGCCTTCTGGGTCTTCCTCTCCAATACCGTAGAAGAAGCTAAAGAACAAAGAATCGGCATGTTGCATATGAACCTGGTACCTCCTGCATTGAATGTGGACTTGATTTGAGTCCGTGTCGCTTGCCCATTAAGATAAACAATTCCCGCCAAATATCTTTGGTTACAGTCATTAAGGATCCGTGATTGGCCACTGCGCTGTCCGCACTAGGCGGTGATGCCTTCGATCAGGTATTCACAGTAAACACGTTACACCATAAATCTAGAGATGTCAAATATACCCACACTATCAGAATAAAATGTCCCATCTGTCAGGCATCCACTAACATACCCCGTTCTAACTCCGATAATTCGTAAGGCTTTGCCATAATTAGCTTATCATCAGATATCATAATACAACTGATATACGCTGGCTATTTTCATGCAGTCAACGTCTGGTGGCGCTACTGCTTTAACATACTGGTCTCCTGTGACTTTTGGCACGTCAGTATATATACGCTGATTAATTCAGTGTATTAAAACATTTTTCCCAATATACACATTTTTTTCCGGTTTCTTGCTTTTCTGTCAACTTTGATCTGAAAAGATTTAAATTCAATGCCAATCATGATCTTTTATCTTCTTATTTTTTGGTTCTTTTATTGTTCTTTCTCCTTAATAATGTTTTTCTTTTGCTCACATTCTCAGTAAAACCCTTGTGTCTTAGTGGCATCATTGCTTTGCTTGGGAGTGAAATGTTTTTTTAAATTCCATTCTCTCTCCCTTATACGACTGCCTGACTCAGAAGAATTATAATTTGTAGAAATATCAACATTCCAACAGTTCAAATCTGCTAACCTGCCGTCCCAATTCCCTGTCATCTTGAAAATCAAAAAATTTCTCAAGAGAGAGAAAAAATTGCCTCTTATTGAAACCCACAGAAATAAATCTTTACTAATATCCCATTTTTAAATTGGGATGCACGTAAGATTATTATATATATATATATATATATATATATATATATATATATATATATATATATATATATATATATATATATATATATATTTTTTAATCGCACTTTGATCGATGCTATATAACAGAGAATTTTTTAATTATTTTAAATACAAAATTTAAAAAACAAACAGCCCCCGTATAATATATGGACTGATTCATTGCGATAACCCGATATATTTAACAAAATTCAACACCTGAAGATTGCGTTGTGCATGAAACTCTGAGTCGTGCTACTGGTGAGGAAAAATGTATATTTATTAATATATATATATTATTGTCATCCACAGACAGACTGTTTCGCTCTTCAGTGTGGTTAGACGTCCAGTTGCCTTTAGCTAGGATCGAAACCCGACTGAATTGGCGTCAGTCAGGAATTCTACCACTGAGCCGTCGGCAAACAGCAGGTGAATGCTAGCGTATTTATTTTTAGATAAACACACAGTGACCGACAGGACTCAATTCGTTTTTGCCGAAGAGTCACGCTATATTAGCCTTAATAGTCACTGTTTACAAACCCACACTTCCTTCCCCAGATTACATCAAACCTTATTTATAGTGGATACCCGTGGATATATAGTGTTTATTTTATCTACCAACCTGCGCACTTGCGAAAACATAATAAAGAAAACGTGCCCACCTCCTTTGCATAAAGAACTATCGTCTGATTTGGTGTGTATTAACCGTTCGGCTACGGAGAGTTTCACACTCAAGAAAGGTTCTACTTGCTTTAAAACACATTCACTCGTTCTGATTTTCTCGAAAGCCATATCTATTCAGTTTCGTATTCGAAACGTAAGCAAAGCAATGTCTAAAGAATCAATGGATTTTAATTTTGAATCTCACATTTTTTTCTTCTTTTTCTTTTACTTTAAACGTTATTTTTAATGGATACCCGTATTTGAATAGACGCTCCGTTTTGGGGGGTTCTTTTTTCTTTAGTTTATTTCGTTTAGGGCATATTTTCTTTTTGGCCGTCAGTTGCTAGTTATACCAGGCATGCTAGTGAACTAAGAATCCGGGCCCTTTTCGATCCGGGGAAGTGCGTTGAATGTTTGTCAGTTTCTTTGGTTGTCTTTTAATCTTCCTGGCATATTTGGAATTCTCTCCCACTGCCTCAATATGGCACGCCTCGAATTATGGCAACCGCTAGTCTCTAAATTTCGGGCAATTACCCATTTGTTCGGCTTGCAGGCCATGCATATAATACTAGTTTTAACAATCGTTCGTGTAGTATTTGGAACCACCTGGGTACTTAGGTAACGACATAGGGGACCAAACGCAGTTGAAATCGATTGATCCGGTTGTTTTAGACTATCGCTATTTTTGAGGATTTATTTTTCTTTTTACCACGAAATATGCACCTGATGTGGGTTGGAAAATGGGTTGTGTTATCAAAATTAGGTGTATCAAGAAGTTCAGTTATCCAAGCAATATTCCACAAAAAACAAAACAGATTTCATCTCGTCGCATATCCCAGTAAGATGTGATGATTCTCATCCAAACAGTTCATGATTTAAAACTGACAGATAAACAAAATGGCGGTATTCTGCATTATTTTGCAAAGATTTTCCCAGATATCTGAATCTGTAAAATAAGTTGTGACTATCGCGTTAAAATTAGGCGACAAAAATTGTCCCCTGCCATAAACGATAAGGGTAGTTACTTAATATTCTTGGGAATGTAATGTTTGGTATTGGTCTGTAGCAATGTAGACAAAAGTGGTTGTGTGAGTGCTACCAGAAATAAACCACAAAACATAGTAATCACAGCTTCAGGCTGAGGAAGAAAACATCAGCTAATCTGTTCAGTAGTGCGCACGCACGCACACACACAAATTATCTTCTCTCTCTCTTTCTCTCTCTCTCTCTCTCTTTCTCTCTCTCTCTCTATCTATCTATCTATATATATATATATATATATATATATATATATATATATATATATATATTAGTGGTCAATATACATATATGTATATATATATATATGCACATATATATATATATAAATATATATATATATATATATAAATATATATATATATATATATATAAATATATATATATATATATAAATATATATTATAAATTAATAGATTTAAAATATGGTTTTACCGCTACACAGTGATGACCATGTTTCAGAAATGGAAGCTAAAGCCCCTGAATTTAATTTTGTTATTAAACCAAAGACATTAGTTCCATTTCCTCATCAAGCGAATTTTGGAGTAACTTACTTTTTAAAATTTACGGTTGTTAACGGCACAGGAAAGATTCATAGTTTGAGGGTTTCCAAGGTTACCGATAAATCCATTCATCTAGACAAGGGGTGGTAGAGGGTTCAATTTTTAATTTTCGTTGTCTCAGTTAATAGTTACATTTGAAAGCGGGGTTATGTTTAGGGATGGGTAGGGATGTATCTTTTAACAAATTCTGACATCCGCTAAATTCATGTCATCTGGGTTTATTTCTAACGGCAAAAATTCTTATGGTATTATTTCTATTTGTATATTTAAAGATTTTGAGGGACTGTTTAGGTTAGAATATGTTTTATCCACCTTTCTAAAAAGTTATTTTTAATATTTGATATACTATACTTCTAGTTAAAAACCAAGTAAATGTATTAGGATTACTTACAGTATTTAAAATTATTTATTCTTATCGAGTATAAGTAAATATTATTTTATTTTATTTTACCGGATTTTATATCTTACTGTTTATTTTACCGGATTTTATATCTTACTGTTCTTTCCTTTTTATTTATATATACATATATAAATATATATATATATATATATATATATATATATATATATATATATATATATATATAAATTCCCAAGAGGATAGAATCCAGGTAGAACTCAATGTCCAGGACAAAGTAAGAATATAATATAAAAGGCTTAAACACTAATAGTCTGATGAATTGGATCGTGATTACGATTCCAATGTAATAAATTATAACCATGGAATATTAGTGTTTGAGCCTTTTATATATATATATATATATATAAACCGACTAAGACACAAGGGCTTACTGAGTGTGAAAGAATAAGAAAAAAGAGAAACATTATTAAGAAATGAGCACAATAGAAGTGTAATCAAGAGGACAGTAGATATCGATTGACATTGTATCTAACTTTTTTGAAGATCAAAGTTGGCTGGAAAGCGTGGAGACGGAAGAGAGTTCCACAAGCGATAAGTGCGAGAAAAGAAACATTATTATTATTATTATTATTATTATTATTATTATATGCTATTATTATTTTTTTGTATTTAGGACATAGAGTAGCTTCTTGGTTTGTTTGTTTATTCGAGGGGAGTGGCTGCATTTTGTTTTTTGGAACTGGTTGAATGTC
>OZ038487.1:124343050-124785550 GCA_964036315.1 Acanthosepion esculentum
TTTATGTGAATGGGGACATAACCATTATCGTCCGTAGGTATGCTACAACACTTACCAATGGAATACGCAGAGTATGAAGTTGAGAGAGTAGCGGGCAAAGGCTTGAGATGCTGTGCCTGTGTGAAAGGGAGATGGCAAGGGGGATATGACATCCCCACACACAAGGTCGCATAGATGCTTTTCAACTCAAGGCTGGTAAGTGAGGACAGGGCAGCTCCAGCCTAGATATGGCTGAAATACTCCATTTTGGGCCTGACCTGACTCTTGCAAAGATTAAGTATGCGATTGGAGCATAACCTTTCTCGAATGACCCTTAACCCTTATCACGACTTTGTCAGTTTACAGCTAAAAGTAGAGCCAATAAATTAAAGTGCTTCCGAGTTCTAAAAATTGCAATGAAGATCAAAGGTCAAAATTCAATCTCCAAACAATAATCCAATAAAGGGCCATCCTAAAGTATTTGTTAATAGATAAAGAAATTCAACGGAGAAGAAGAAAAATGAAGAGAACGAAAAGGATTAATAAACAACTTGCCTAGATCTGATCTGACACGTTGGTCATGAAAAGAAGAAACCACTGAGGGCGCCACTACAGAAGAAAAATAGAAAAGAATAAAAAGTGAATCACGCAAATGTGTTAGAAGGAATAAATTTGATTGGTTGAAAGCAATTAATTGTCTGGTTAGTTGAAATGAATGAATTTCATTGGTTGAAATGAATTCATTGGTTGATTGGTTGGTTGAAATGAATGAATTTTATTGGTTGAAATAAATGAACTGGTTGATTGGTTGTTTGGTTGAAATGAATGAATTTGATTGAATGATTGGTTGAAAATCATAAAACTGTTTGATAACCATTTCGTCCATAGGAAAGAAGTTTTTCCCTGAACTTATCAATGCAAATGAGGTAAATTTATGGGGTAAATTGTTTGGATCTCATTAATTGTAATTTGAAGTAAGTACTACTTGCACCCCTGAAGATGATCTTGGAATAAGATCGAATGTACTTGGGAAATGAAAACAAAAGAAATTTAAACAGCTATAGCACATTTCTCTCATCCTTTAACATCAATACACAGAAGGTTATTCGTGAGTATGAACGGATTTTATTAAAAATTAGCAGACATAATGTCTGTAATT
This sequence comes from Acanthosepion esculentum, assembly GCA_964036315.1. Lineage (NCBI taxonomy): Eukaryota > Metazoa > Mollusca > Cephalopoda > Sepiida > Sepiidae > Acanthosepion > Acanthosepion esculentum. The sequence continues at coordinate 124,344,189 of OZ038487.1, forward strand.
TATTCAATCAGACATGCCTAAACGAGAATTTGTTGCCTAAATACACAAATATATATATATATATATATATATATATATATATATATATATATATATATATATATATATATTAATGTGAATAAATCAAATTAGATATTAGCAACCGTATATACATGCGTTAATGTGTATACACAGGTAAGCGAAAAAATATTTACTCAATTTAATTTAAACAAAATAGTTCTCAACGTGGTTAGACAATGTTAAGAAGTATATATAAATAAATATACCTATGTTCGAAGTGCAACTTAACGTTTCGTTGTTATACCAACTCATCAGGCATGAATTATTACATTTGATATATATATATAAAGACATTTATGATATGTTTAACGTTCTTTTTTATAGATACAAGTATTTAAGCAAATGCTCTGTTTATAATAAACAGTATTAAATAACATTTACCGGCCTGAATGTCCGAGAAATGTCATAGAAAATTTTCGTTCTCCGACAGGAATCGAACCTGTATCCTATACGGAACCGTCATTTCGCGTGACGTGCCTTGACCTTTTGGCTACAGGGAAGCGACCGGTTAGCAAGGTCGATTTTACTATCTTTAAACTTAAACCTTCCATAATTCTCTTCTATTCATATCTGCTCTTAGCGTATCAAATGTAAACAAATGACGTCATATATTTTAGAATTGGACAGAGTCCGACAATTTATTTTAAAGACATTTATGATATGTTTAACGTTCTTTTTATAGATACAAGTATTTAAGCAAATAAAAAAAAATTCAAAAGCAAAATGTTGCGCCTTTTTCGAAAGTTAAAGGTGAGGGTGCGAAAACACAAGGTCAGAATTAAAAATAGACTTATGGGTTTGTTTTGATCAACCAATTAAGTCCCAGATCTACGCTAAATAGAAAATTAAGCTCAGAGGGTGGAGGTGGGGGTCTTATTTTTCATGACATGGTAATCCGAAACCTAGACAGGTCATCATTGATATTTGCGGAAAACGAGTAAGCAACAAATGCATTGTGATTGTAGACAAAGATGACGACATGTTCAATTTTTCAAACGACGCTGAGGCGATTGGAAGGAGGACAATCAGACGTAAAGTTAATTTCAACAGAAAAACCAATTTTGAAATCTCTCTAAAGAATATTCCCAATACAAACAAACGGAATTGTTTTCAAAAACTAGTTCTGAAAACTGAGGATTTACTCAGACGGATAAGATGGAAAGCCTATTTCTTCCTTCGTGATAACGATTTTTCGAAAGAACAGGATGTTTATTGTTTCAAAATCTTAAAAACTGCACCATTAATGGAACGAATATGTGGTTTTGAAAATGATTTATTAAGAATCATTAATTGTATCTCTTTTCCTAAATCTAAAAATCATTTTCAGAGACATTTAGACAGTGATGTAAAGGACATGTGTGGTTTATCATGTCATAAAAATAATCCCCCCCCCCATAACTCCACCCTTTGAACTTAATTTTCTATTTAGCGTATATCTGACACTAAATTGGTTCATCACGACAAACCCATAAGTCTATTTTTAATTCTGACCTTGTGTTTCCTCACCCCCACCTTTAACTTTAAAAAAAGACGTAACATTTTGCCTTTGAAATTTTCTTAAAAATCATTTAATCACCAGTTACTTATTATCGCCTGAAGAGGCACAACACAGAAATGCGAAAGCGAAAGCTATTGTGTAGCGATTTCAACATGCTTCTGTTCTAATCTCTTATAATAAAAATAATAATAATATATTGCTCTACTTTATATTGAGCACTTTTTTAAAAAAGTAAATTGTACAGCGGAATTTTACTTCATCTGTTCTTTCTTTCATTTGTATATTGAACTTGTGTATTGAATAAATTACAGACATAATGTGTGGTTAGAACGTTCGCTTTCCGACCATAAGACTCAGTTTTTGAGGGAGGTGACTTCTTGGTGTTATTGGCCTGGATAGGTGATCCTATACCACAGGTTGACCCAAGCCTTGTGAAATTGAGTAAACGGAACTGTCGATGGTTATACTGACACGAACTCATAAGTTATCATGACTCAGAATCTGGCCTTGTTCACACCTAGACAAGCAGCATTCAAGGTCCTGGCCTTTAAATGGGGGCAGCGGACACGCAACAATCTCACCCATCAAGAAAGCTGTATTATTTTAACTCAGTAAACAGACACAATAAACCAGTTATGTCAACATTGTCAGGTAAAACCAGAAATTTCCAAATCTAGCATGTCCTTCCCTCTTGGAAGATTGGCTGAGCAAAATCTTCCCGTTTAGTTTTGTGCGTCATTGAAGAAACAAGGAACTTCAAATTGTCAGGGTTGATAATAAATTTAAAATCAAAAAAAGAACCTGCAATGTTATCGGTCCTGCCCTGACATCTCGGCTAAAGTCACTGTTGTAACGCAGCTTCTCTGTGTCTTTTCTATAAACATTTCCATAATAACTGTTCTGATGAGCATTCCTCTTTGGTACTTAGACTTTATGAATTTAAGCGCAGTACTAGATTGGCGGTACGGTCTCATCATTTTACATTCGAAATGGCTACATGTAACCGTAATTTCTCTGTTAACCTTTTCTTCTCTCGCACTTCTTGCTTGTTGAACTCTCTTCCGGTTTTTTGCCTTCCAATTAACTTTGATCTTACAATTTCATACCTTTTAATTCCCGTTCTTTTATTGTTCTCACTCCTTAATAAGGATTTTCTTTTTCTCAAATTCTGTCACACTCGATTGCCTCTTACAGCTTCTCACTCTTACTTCAGCCGAGACTCTAAAGGGAGTTACGAAAAAGTGTTTGAAACTGCTTATTGTTCGGCGTAAAATATTTGTGGACGACACACGCATGCGCACACGCAAGAAAGAACGCTCGCGTCCTTCGATTTTTTAAATTTCGAAATCAGTTTTCTTGAATCCTTTACTAGTAGAGAACTATACCACGTGACAAAGAGGAAAACTAATGGTCGAATTGAATCGTTCTATTTTGTTTTTCAAAAGTCCTAAGCCCAGAGCCTCCAGACGGAAATATAGGCAAAATCGACAACCCAATGTTCAGTAGATACAACCGTTCCAGAATAATTTTGCTTTGGCTTGCCGACGACTTCAAAGGAACTGTTTTCAATCGCCTTCCTACTTTTACGGGCAGAACTGTGCCCAAGAACACAACTCCAAGTTTAACGAACTCCCCCATCTCTCTCTCTCTCTGCAGGTACCTCCACAGATTCAGTAAAAAATGAGCATACCAGGATGAAAACAATGCCACAAACTTAATAGAAACAAAGTTTTAACGTCAAAATCTTTGTTATTATTAAGAAGAAAGACCAAAAGGGTTTTGATTATTAATTTCTTTTTTTAATCCTTTTTAGAACGTTCGAAAATTTAGTTAAATGTCTTGTTTTTCTTGCGTCAGCGGGAGGGAAACAAAGATTATAGGAAATTTTAGCGGGTTTTTTTTTTCGTTAAGAAACATGTCGGAGTTAGCTCCTCTTCAGTTCCTTAATCCTTCAACAGGGGTCTCTCTTCCCTGGCTATAAATACTGGCTGACCCTTCTCTCTCTCTCTCTCTCTCTCGACTTAGGCCTTGGGCCGCCACCTCACGTTGGAGGTGAGGTAAAATCTCCCTTTTCCAATATGTGACATCTCACAGATACAGCGTTTCCCAAATTCTGGGAACGCGCTAAGAACAATACACGTACGTACGAACACTACAACACACGCACATAATTTCTCCATACAAACTCTATGTAACTGTTCATGTCTTTGTGTAACTCGTTATTAATATATATTTGTTTACCCATACATATCGGTCTTGTTTGTCTTCTTTGGACATAATTAAACCCCAACATGCTCATGTAGTTGGACCGGCTAGCAGGAAATTTTAACCTTCTGAGCTCTCTTCGCATCTTCACCCCCACGGTCCGCTACAAACACTGATTTGGAAATTCTTGCAAAAATCAAATAATTCTCAGATTTTAAATTAAACTTTCAGGACTTAAGTCACAAATTAATGAAATTATTTTAGAAAATCTTGGCAAAAACATGTTACCCCACATCACCATTACTAATTATTTAATTTAACTTATTTGCATCTCTTAATGTTTGTATTAGTTATATGCAAAACTACTTAGAGGATTTTTTTTTCCTTTTTTGTAAAACAGGACCCCCAGTTACCGAAAATCTTCTCTGAATCGTTAAAAAATGCATTAAAACTAAGACATTATTTTATTAGAAAAGCTTTTAATTTCTGTTATGAATAAGACATTTTATGGACACTATTGTGACATTGTCTTAAGAAAAAAATTCGATTAACCGTTTGAGCACTGACCACCGTTTTACCGGTGGTAGAGGAAAATGACTTAAATGCCTAGCCACCGGTTGAACGACGGTAGAGAAAAATGACGTCATGCCCAGCCGCTGGTTGAACGGTGGGTAAACACGTGTAACTATTTTTTTTTTTATACCTACCGTGAAACATTACATACTAAGTATTTGTGAATTTTGACTCAGGAGCTCAGGCAGAAGGGTTAAAATTGTTCAAGAACGCAGGGCTGAAAGGGTTAATAATGAATTTTTACAAGAATCGTTTTCATTTTTTCATTTTAATTATAAAAATTTATAAATTGTTTTAAAATCCTGTCTTACTTTGGAGATGTTAGGCGATATTGTTATTAAATTACAACTATATATTTACTGATCGTAAAATGAAAGAGCTTAGTACCATTCATTGAGCCCCCCCCCCCATATTATTTTTTTTAAATTTGATTTTTTGTGTGTGTGAGAGTGAGTGAGTGAGTGAGTGAGTGAGTGAGAGAGAACGTGCTGAGTTATACTTATGAATATTGCAGAGTGATAAAAAGGTTAAACAGTACATTCACTGCTGCTAGTTTCAAAACTATGAACGAAGGGGAACAACTCTTCATGTCAAGGGAGGTAACAAGCAAACTAGACAAGAAAAAAGAAAATTAATTTCATGATTACAATTATCCCAATAGTTATGAGGATTTCTTTGAAATTGATAGATCTTACGTGGCTGACACTGACAAATAGAAACTTATTCCTTTTCTTAGGTTATTTCATGTGCATATTGTCAGTTTTACAAAAATAATGGTGATTGATCGTTGTTCTGATTTAAAATCAGAATATGTTTCAAGTTCATTTCCAGACGCAATACAGAGTAACCCGGATATAAGAGAGTTGTCGGGACCAGAGACTAAGTATCTTATATCCGGGTTTCGTCTATTATATATACATTAACACAGGCTCTAATTTGGGACCAGAGAAAATCTCTCTTATATCCGGGTTACACTGTATTTGGTTTTGACATTGATTTCAAAAGAATTGATTCTGAATTTTTAAACAAATAAACCAATGTTTCATATCTTTCATCCATGGTAATTTAGGGAGAAGGCTGACAAGTTCCAATTTTTTCCTAAAACTGAGAACAAAACAGATTAAATTTGTCTTCTTGGCTTCAATCTCTGACGATGGTGATGGCCTGAGCATTATCCTTTGTTTAAAATCATTACTGCCTTTATTTTCAAAATAAATCAGAAAACTTAATTTTCCTTTCATATGTTTTGGGGGAGGGGAGATATTAATTTCTAAAACTTTTACATATGACATATACAGTGTAACCCGGATATAAGAGAGTTGTCGGGACCGGATAAGACGTCTCTTATATCCGGGTTTATCTTATATCCGGGTTTAGGTCTATTTTGTTTTAACACAGGCTCTAATTTGGGACCAGAGAAAATCTCTCTTATATCCGTGTTTCTCTTATATCCGGTTTACACTGTATACAGAAATTGTCTGTAGTCGCATTCCAGAAAAATAAGTATAAGCAAAAAACAAAAATTTTTTTTAAATATGTATTTAAAATCAAAACAAAAAAAAAGTTTGCTCAGAAAATAGATTTTAAAAATACCGTATATACTTGTCTATTAATGTATAGTACAATCCCTGAATTCTTTTGTAAAAGCCTTGAATTTTTAATGTAGCATGTGTATAATACAATCCCACCTGAGGAGCAAAACTAGTCGGCCTACTGTAGTCACATATTGCAGTACTGGGCAACATCCTGAACATATACCTTATATCAAATAAATGGTCTTCATTGTTTTGTACAAAGCTAGCTCAAAATGGTGAGAAAAACCATTTACCATAAAATATCTGAAACAAAGATTTAGATACCATTGTTGCAGATGAGTGAGGCGTCTTGGAAATGTATCAGAAGGTTTGAATGATCAGAAGGCTTAAAATTGTGTGTGTTCAATGATCTTCCATCCAAGACAATTAATACAAGACAAAAATAATGATTCAAAACATAACAATTGAATTTATTAAGTATTTGATGTACATGCATCTAAACTGAAAGGTTTAAAAGAGTTATGTCTCTTAGATTTGGAGATATTTTTACTTGAGCTCATAAAGATTAGATTAATTATTAAACTAGTTTAGAGGAATGAGCATGTTGCATTTGGACAAGTTGGTAAGAGTTCAGAAATTGTACTTGTGTGATTGTTGTAAAGTTCTTTTACGTCCGACTGCATTAGTCAAGACGGGAGTTCTTTAAGGGTCACATTTTGGTAGGGGAGATGAGACGCACGAGTGAGTAAAAAGAGGGAAAGAATTACTCGTGTTTGGCTTTTATAGTATGTTGTATAACATAACAGGCTCAACTTTAGTTGGTGCAAAAACAGACTTGTCGCGTGCAGACAACTTGAATGTTGATTCACTGCTGCAGAGTCACACATCATGCTGGGACGGCCCAGTTGAGTGCAGCAAGGGGCCTATCAAATACGTCTGTGAGTTGACAGTTGAAAAGGAAGAGAACAGCCCAAGATGACTTGGTAGGATTTTATTCAGAAAGACAAAATAAATTGAGCCTAGAACTAGCTTATGCTAGTGACAGATGTATGTGGAGAGGTAAACCGAGATCCTCTGTCAGGCAAGACCCACCTTGCTTTGTACAAGATTGATCCCGGTCCTGGCTCAATAAAAAACACAACTATCATAATAATTAGTATCTGTCTATATTTCTGAGATGAGGTATTATTCAGACTATTGTCCTCATATTTATTACAACGTTTCAGCTGTTGTACGCTCCTGCCTTGTTCAAGTGGTTGGAACGTCGAACTGAGCCCTTTATTTCGCTCACTGGGGTAGACTGTTCTAGTTCCACGTGCCATGTTTAATAGATGTCAGTTATCTCCTGTTAATTCCCCTCTCCAAGTTCTCCACTGCCTAAACCAGGTATTGAACTCACACTCTGAGTTCTGTCACTGGATCCTAACTAACGCTTTTATCCACTGTGTCATGTGTCCTTGAGGACATCTGTGTATGAATTTCTGGGTATTATAATGTCTTCAGCAACCGATTTTTTACCAGTACTCATATTGCAATTTTTGCTGTTATCATTTCATGTTTTTACCAGAGCTCATATTGCAATTTTTGTTGTTATCGCTTTTCTTTGGCAGTCCTTATTACTGGTTCCCATATTATATTAATTTCTATGCTAAAGGTTAAGACAGTGGAGAACTTGGAGAGGGGAATTAACAGTTCAATTCGATATTCCTGAAGAAGGCCGGAGCATACAACGGGCGAAACGTTGTAATAAATATGGCGACAAAGATGAGGACAATAGTCCGAATAATGTAAATAGTGTACATAATACCTCATCTCAGAAATATAGACAGATACTAAAAGGCCGATACTTTGTAATAAATATGGTGACAAAGATGAGGTCAATAGTCCGTATAATGTAAATAGTGTGATGATAATTATTTCATTTTTTTTTTTGTAAAAGTTAATTAAAAACAAATTCCCAATATTAAATATTTCTTTCAAACACATCCACCAAAATTTCAAAAATTTGACTATTACAACATTTCTTCATCTCCCAAACATCCACTGATCACCATCATACAATAAAAATGATGCCAAATAAGTTTTAATTACACTATTTTGTATCTAACTCAGAAAAAAATGTTACTAAAAACCAAAATGCTTTTATGTTTTATGCCTTCTCAAAAAGGTGATCATGGCTCTCCACAATTTCCTTTGTTTTTCTTCTGCTATCCATTCACTCAAACCCATTGTGTAGTTTACTCAAGGTTTCTCCCGATTTCTCTTACCTTCCTTAAGTCCTGTGAGTGTTAAGTTATCCAAGCCTTCTTTCCTCATTATGTGAGCCCCAAAACTTGCCTATTCTTAAAACATCCTCAATATTTACATGTTCTCTCTATGATATTCTCAGTGTTCAGCAGTAAAACCACGTGTCACTTCATATCACTTCTCCACCAATGAGGACAGCATCTAACATTTACTGTCATCTCAGAAAATCCGATATTATATAGCAGTCCAGCACTTGTTTCTCTGAAGACTTGACCGTCTTTATTGTAGTCATCTGTCATTATTCCTCTATACCCTCAGATTTCTGCCACATTTGCCGTCATCTGCACTAGCCAGTTAAATGTCCACATGTGCTTGATTGTGACCTCCCCATTATGTAACTCAAATTTGGCTGCCTCTTTTGTTGACAACCATGCCTTGTACATTTTTGTAGTTAAAATTTTGTCTTTTCTTCCTGCTCTCAATTATCTTGACAAATTGTACTGATAACAGATACAGAAAGAACTGAGTTTCATCTGTGTACTGTATGTTAAAGTTTGGTCCACCAATAATAATTCCTGGTAGATCTTGTCTTCTTAGAATTACTTTGCTGTACAAGGCTGATGAAAAAAAAAATGATCTTTATATTCATTTAACTCGTATATTATTTACATGGGGAAAGGGAATAAATTGGGGAGAGGAATCACGTTTTCTACTCCATAACCCTATCTGAAGACTACAATTTACTTTTTATATTTATCCCTGGAGTTAAAATCAAAATACTGTAGCAAGGCTCACTATGCCACTTCAAATGCTCTTTGAAATTTATGAGTTCAATCCCTGGTCAAGGCAGTGTGAGAGCAAGAAGAAACTGACAGTTACAAGTTCAAATGATAAAAGCCATCAAAAGAATTTTGGTCAATGTGATAAAACCAGGAACATGAACAAGATAAAAATAAAATGAAAAGAATAAAGAGGCACATTCAAAATTCCATGATGACCTGATTGCAGATATTTGGGAAAAGGTCAGAGGGTATATCAGCTGAAATGCTGTAGTAAACAAAGAAATATGTTAAACTAGTTCATACATTTGAAATAAAGTGAAAATTATGAAACTCGAACTTCCACATATGAAAAATAAAATGACATTTCAAATATCAGCTTACAATTTGTAGTTTCTTTTAATGTCACATGAGTTAGTGAAGCCTGATAATTGTTTTAAAAGTTAAATTGTCTACAGTTATATTAATGTTTTCTACTAAGAATTATCCAAATACAAGGCTATAACAACTCAGTTGTGTAATCAATTTTCAGTTAATATTACACAAGGAAATTTGTGTAAGTTTAAATCAAAAATGTTTCTGCTATTCTGGGAAATGCATTAGAATTGACATTAATTTAAAAAATAGACAGCTATATAAGCTCTATACTAGGAAAAGGTCAGAATAAATGGCTTCTGTAAAATCATCTTGAAAGAAAATTATAATTGTTGAAATTTTGAATTTTAACAGAATTAGCAATAATTTTTTATTAAAAAAAAATGAATAAAAGCCACATTATGTATTTACTGGTCAAACGTTTTGCATTCTAACGGATTTTTACACTTTCAGTTGATGGTTAATGTTCTACAAGGGAGGTAATTCTTGCTTTTTCTCGGCTCCAAATAAAACAAACCCAGAATTTACTAAAATTAAATAAATGAGTCCCTCTGCAAAGAAAAATAGAACACTTTCTTGTCTTTTTAATCAAGTCTCCAATGACAAAACAAATAATGGAACTAATCATTAGAAAAACATGTCTAGAGAGTTACAATCTATTCACAGAATTCTGTTAACACAAACTACTATAAAAGAAAACAAAAATTATAGCTATGTTTGTTAATATTCAAAGAGTCAAAAGCTCTTATTAAATTATTTTTATCCCTTTATTGGAGATAGGAGAGCGATGTTACAATGTGCCCAGTTTCTTGATATTTTGGATAAAAAATAAAGCACTAACAGTTTGGATGGTCATCTATGGAGAGGCAGTTGCAGTGAACTGTAGCCTAAAAGTAAAAGTAAAATTCTTTAAATTATTAGCTTCCTCAGTCTGAAAATCTTGTATTTAAAGTCTTAGAAATTTTTTCCTGCCACACAGGATTTTGGATTAAAATTATGAAGGAATCTGAGAAAATAAATAAAAAGAATCAAGTGAACACAATGCAATCTTTCTCAAAAACCCAAATTGCATGAATATAGGACAAAAATCTCACAGACTAGTATTTAAAATATGTCAAAAAAGTTTCATACAAGAAAATTCACAAGAGAGAGAAAAATGAAGAATTTAGTGAAACATTGCCAAATTTTATTAAAGTTTTTCCATCAAATTAAAATCAAAATATTTATTCCCAGAATTAAAAAAAATTAAAATGAAGCTTTAACATTTTTGCATTCAGCCAAAAAGCTAAACACATTTACACATCCACTTAAACACATTCAAACCCCAAATAACTTAATTTCTCCATAAAAAGAAGAATAACTATAATAATTTCAAGTCAGATTAATTTTAATAATTTTTAAACTAATCAGATGATCTGCAGAAATGTTGACTTAAAAAATTGGGTGAGATGAACACATTTATTTTCATAACAATTTTTTTAATTAAAAAAAAAAAAAAAAAATTAAAAAAAAACATTTTACAAAATTTGTTTTCACATTAGCACCTTCAAAATTCTAGTAACAATGGATTATTTGAATGTTTGAAAAATTTTAAAAATTTTAAAAAGGAGTAATACTTTGTAAAATTTATTTTTCATGTTTGCCATTTGCACAATGTTGTTGGCTGTTCAAGCATTTAATCTAATATTTATCTGTAAAAACCAGAATTACAGATTCATTTGTCCTATTTCTTAGAAGTATAGACACCATTCTTTAATACATCACGGTCTGACAAAAGAAAATTAATCTTATCTATCGGATTCGTGGCAAAGAAACAATTAGCAGAGTTTGTTTTCAATCTTAACTAATGCCTTAATTAGAAGGACTAATTAAAACTTCATAAGACAAATAATTCAGTCATCATAAGTAAAATACTTGAAAATTTATCCAAAAGATAAAACAGAATCGATAGAAAAATATACGCGACTGAAGTGGTTTTTAGCGTTTCTTGCAAGCTATGTACTTTTTTTTTTTTCCCCATGTGTGTGTAACCGATATTCAAGGGACGTGATCAAAAAATGCACAACATTCACCAAAATAAAAATATCTTTATAATTTTCCGAAATTTTTACTCGTTTCTTCCATTCGGTACTTTAAAAAACTTTCATGGTATCTGAAAAGAAGGAAAAGATAATAGATTAAGTGAAATTATACAGTGAAAATTTATCAGCCAATAAAGTTAAAATAAAAAATTTTACCAAGAATAGCCAACAGCCAATTTAAACACAGCGTTTAAAAATGTATAGAACTGGAAGCGGGAGTTGTTTCCCTTGAATTTTCTTTTCATTTTAGTTTTTTTTAAGTCTTTCTTTGCCTATATATCAGTAATAATAGTAATTGGTCAAATAACAAATGAAACCATTTCCTTACAGCCGACATTTATACAACACAAGTCATCAAAACTCAATCATGTTGATTTTAGAACATCCAGTCACTAGAATACAAAAATGTCAAATTAGAACTTCAGTAAATAAATAAGTAAATAAAATTAAAATAAATGTTTACAATAGTAAATTTCAGTTACTAATTTGAATATTTAATTATACTTTATACAAGTTACACTATTTGCATATAATACTCAAGCCACAGAAACTATTTAGACCTGCAAAACCTTGGCGAAAAGATAATATTTCAACTAAATTATAAAATGCTGAAAAACCTTAAAAATTGTATTCATAAAAGATTTGAGTAAACAGTTAAACATTAATAAAATCAATAATTTGTTGCTTGAATATCAATTAGTTAAAAGAATATTTCAGAATTCTTTTCATCTTTTCTATATGAAGAAATTGTTTATTAAATACATTTCATCTTTTTAGGCATTAAGACAGACACAAAGTTGTTTTCCCAAAACTTTTGAAATAAGTTATTGTTAATATTTTAATAGTCTTTGAACTTTGATTTTTATATTCTTCCACTTTAGCAATTCCATTTTCCAAAGCCAAAGAAAGGACTGACCAAAATAAGGAGAGAAAGAAGTGTGTACTTTTAAAAATTCATTGGGTACGTTTGAGATGATTAAAAAATAGTTTAATAAATCTGGATAAATTTTTTATTGCCATAATTTGTTTAGAAAATAATACAAAATGCAAGATGTGTTCAAAAAGTTTCTGACATTTGGGTATAAAAAAAAAAAAACAAAAAAAAAAAAACATTCCGTTTTGTACATTTCAAAAATTTAATTTAATTATCTTCAAAAAGGTGTCCCCCTTTGAAATCCACACAATGGTTCTGCCACTACTGGTAACACTTCTGGAATGCTATATAGCACTGTCATCACTTTTCTCATAATTTCCTCTTACAACTCAAATTGCTTCCCTTTCAGCATGGCTTTCAGATTAAAAAAAAATTTTTTTAAATTGTGTTCTTGACCAGGAAAGCTTGGATTATGTGGGTGGAATAAGTGGGCACATTGTGGTCAAGTTGCCAATTCTTTGCCACCCACATGTCCAACCACTTTCAACACACACATCATGAAGGCATTGTATAATCTCCAGGTATTATTCCTTATTGACTGAATGGCCTTGTGATGTGTATTCATGATGCAAGGGAGCCAAAGAAACAAGTCAACATTACCTTTATGTTGTTGTGAACTTGTCACGCTTTTTTTGGAACTTAGCTTCTGGGTCATAACCATAAACCCAGGTCTCATCACCAGTGATGATGGTCTTCATTAAGTCTGGGTCGTGATTTGCACAGTCCAGCATTGTACTGAGTGATTTTCATGTGGAGTTGCTACTGCTTCTCAGTGGACTCCTCATTTTGGCTTGTGGATGGCCTGCCCAAGTGTGCCTCACTCTCCACTGTGGTGCAGCCATGTTTGATCTGAGTTTTGCCCATGGCATCATCGTCAAAAAGCCTCTGCTGAATTTTCTGGATGATAAGGCTTGAGCATCAAACTTTTTGCAAAATTTGTGCTTGATGCATTCGTGAAAACGAAAATCAGACGAGCACACACTACACATCTAATCTAGGTGTAACAGCTGGGAACGGACAGGGTCAACTAGCACAAAATGTGCAGGAAGGGTAGTGTCACCACTGACCCAGAGGATTTTGCCTACACAGAATTAGTTTTGGTGAGAAAAAATAAAGTCGGATACTTTTTGAAGCACCTCATATGAAAATTTAGCTGTGAAAGAAAACAAAATAAAGTTACTTACAGCAGTTTTCAGCGCTTTATCCAAATCGGCAATTAAGTCGTCTTCTTCTTCAAGTCCCACAGACAATCGGATCAAATTGTCCGCAATTCCTATTTCTTCTCTTTGTTCCTTAGGAACTGAGGCATGAGTCATTATGGCCCTAAAATAGACAATAAAATCATTAGAACCAACAAGAAGAATTTGCTATATTTGAGGTAATCAGCTCAATGGAATTTTTCATCTAGGATTTGAAAGAAACCCTAGATGAAAAATTCCTTAACAGAGAGATAAGTAAAATCCTAGAGCCAGTAAAAAATAAAATCAACAAAAGCCAGAAGGGCTCATTTATCAAGCCAGGAGTAAAATATACTCAGAGAGTTTGCAAAGTGTTCAATACGATAACAGAAACTAATTTATGTGTTGGCAATGTGAATGGACATCGGCTCAGAATGAGAACTCTGAGAGCCGAGTTCGAATTGCAGTCGGGTTCGTTACGTTCGCTTTCGTGCAAATACCCTTGGGAAAGGCATGAATCTATATTTTCTACTCTCGGCTATTCATTGAATAGCAGGACAGACTGGGTTCTCTAGCCTTGGTTGGCAACCAGTCTACCGTGGGAAGAAACAGCAACCTACTGCAGGAAAATCAAAAGAGACATTGTTGCCCAAGTATATATCATGTATAGCATGTAACTAACTGAACTAATTTATGATGCTAAATAATGAAATGGAAAACAGACGCACTAATATTTAAAAAGTAAAATTGTGAATACAGGGATTTCTAGAAATAAAAAAAAAAGAAAAAAAAATTAACAAATGCACCAAAACCACACAAGGAGCAAATTAGAATTCTTGTATAATAAACATTTAGAGAATCAGGAATTCTCCAGATTAAAAAATTACTTTTGTTAAGATTCACAATATGAGAATAAATGACCTTCAGCTTTTAGCCAGTCACTATGGCAACTCATGGACAGATCAGAATCTGCAATTCTGTAAAGTCAGTGTGTAATACTCATCCACAAAATCAGAGACATGGCTCTGTTCAAGAGATGTAGGCACCACTAGAGGTTGTTCCCCTTTAGGAAAATTGAACACATTTCCACATTCTGTTCCCGGTGTAGTGCCTTAAGAAATATTATCAGCAGCAGACAAGAGGGTATAAAAACAGGCAAGCCCTTAAGTAACTCTTTCTCTTCCTGTGTTTCCTCCTTTCAAAGTGTGTACCATCAACTTTTCATACCAAAGCAAAAAAGCGATGTGGATGCTTCACAAACAGACAAGTCACACCCAAATACATTAACAATTTTTGTTGTGTATTCCATTTATTTCTAAAGAACTCAAACTTTCCTTTTGTTAAATAAATGTTATCATATATTGAAGATAAATTGGTCTCCATTATTTTGTGCATGCACTATTTCACCACCATTATTTCATGTAAACTTTTCTCATAGAAAACATTATACAACACCTAAGGAGAAATTACACATTCTTGGTTCTCCAGTTTTTCCAACGGCCATTCGAGAGTGTTTGGATACTAAACATGTAATTCTAACAAGAATGAGAAATTGCAACTAAGTGATGCACATCCAGCCCTCTTCCTCTTGAAGAAGAGTTTTTCACTACCAAGTATCCTCTACACTCTCCGAAGTGCCCCTTGCTACCTCGAACAGGATTTCTTAAATGAGATAGATATCACAGTTAAGAGATGCATGGAGCTAATTTGCAACATCAATTTCAACGACATAGGCTGGAGGCAGGCAAAGCTCCCTTTGAGTTTCGGAGGCCTGGGCCTTCGATCAGCGGTAGATTTGGCCCTTCCAGCATATCTTTCTTCACTTTCGTCCAGTCGCAAATTAATTGATGAGATACTCAGTGGATCGACTCCGTGTTTCTCGGGTAGTTCTTTCGAACAAGCTTGCAGCGTCTGGACCCAAGAATTACTTTCTATCCCGCTAGACACATCAAAACAAAAAGCTGGGATAAAATAAAATGCGAGGCCAATTTTACTAATTTGAGGCTCTCTCTGGATCAGCATCGCCTCGCCTGTCTACTATCTGCTTCACAACCGAGTAGTGGCGCCTGGCTCAACGCAGTGCTCTCTTCATCTACCGGTGCCCTTCTAGATGATGAGTGCACTCTGGTCGGAGTCACGATCCGTCTTGGACTCAAATTATGTGAGCGTCACAGATGCAGATATGGAGCCTCCATCGATGAGTTTGGTTTGCATCCTCTCTCCTGTCGTCGTAGTGCCGGCCGCTTTCCACGGCATGCAGCAATTAACGACATCATCAAAAGAGGTTTGGATGCTGCTGGGTTCCCTTCCCGTAGGCCTCGACCGTGGTGATGGAAAGTGGCCGTATGACATTACCATCTTCACTTTTAAAATGTGTAAGTCGTTGATTTGGGATGCAACCTGTGCGGATACATTTTCGGCCAGTAATTTGATCAGGTCCGCTGTTGAGGCGGGGTTCGTCACCCGAGACGCAGAGATAAAAAAAATAACTAAATATTCTTCTGTTGCTGATAGATTTTTTTTTTTTTACTCCTGTGGCAGTGGAGATTTCAGAGGTTATTGGCCCTTGTTCGATGGCGTTCCTTCGAAGGATTGGCGCAATTGTGTCTCGATTAAGGAACAAGCCTCGCGAAACGGAGTGGCTCTTGCAGCGTGTCTCACTGGCGACGGTTCGAGGTAATGCTTTCTCCATCATAGCGGCTGGCAGGATAGAAAAAATTGTTTATAGTTACGTTGTTCTGGAATTGTTATCAATGGTCGACTGAACTTGCTTTGTTTCAATGACTTTTGTTTTGTTATTATTAGTTAATTTAATAAAAGAAAAAAAAAACAAAAATGCCACTAGTCTGAAAGCAGTGCAACATGAAAATAATTATAGTTATTTCTTTTGGTCACATCATTAATTCTGGTTGTACACACACATATGATCTACATGGCTGTATTTTTCTGAACGCACCATCAACCCAGTCTGTACAGATTTTGTATGCTCAACTTTATTATAGGAGTAGCCAACACAGTAAAGCAGTTACTTTACATTATTTCCATTGGTTAGAGGAAATCCCCAATTCATCAGATGTTGGACTCAAGAGAAATAAAAGATTGTGATATAATAGAACCCCCAGGTAGTTTTATCCCCCCCCCAAACACATTCAACACATTTTGGTACCCTGAAGAATCTAAGGAACAAGAGCAACTCACAACCATTACTTTAGCCAATAAACAGTTTGCTTAATAAAATAAATAAGACTAAATAAAGTAAAAAAGGATGAAGAGGACGAGCAATCCAAGTCCAAAATTCTTATTCAGTTGCTTCGAATAAAATTCAATAATGGAAAAAAAAAAAAAAAAAAATGGAAGTCTCTTTGAATTAACTATGTTTCTAGTTTATTTGATCTAAAAAGTTACAAACTTTTTTTTTTTTTTTTTTTTTTTTTTTTTAGGCGTTTTTTTTTCCATACCTGTTCAGATGAAAGGCTTGGTTTACTTGGCAAAATGAAGGTCTTCCACCAAAATATATAAGCCTGCTTTAGGAAAAAAGTTAACGCATTGCTGTCTTTTTCTTTTTAAAAGACCAAGCATCTACCGACGAATTTCATCTCTTCTTGCATCTGAAGACATACATCTTTATTATGAATGGTTTCAATTCATTCTTTTGATCAAAAGTGTAATGACACTGGACACCAACTGTAGAGCTATGGTTAGCAAGCTTGTCTTACAATCATTAATGTAATAAATCCAACCTTCACTGGGTGCTTCACAAGTATAGCCTTGTGTCAGACTAGGGTCATTTTAGTAAATAAGTCACACTAGTAGTTGGCAAAATAATTATGAATTTGCCCAAAAGAATCAGTTGTTGGTGTTCAATCACTTATGGAAAGTCCATAATTTTAAATGCTGATTTTCAAAGCAGGCAGATCTTATCAAGACTGGTGTTGCACAATCTTCTTACTTGATTTTTCTTGATTTCTTACTAAAAGATAAAATTCCAAATGGATATGGAGGGGAGAATACTCAATAAAATGCGTTTTTTTTTTTCTGGGTTAAAAAACATTTTAGTCTTCTTTCATCACAGTACCAAGAATTATTTTTAGTTTATGCTTTTGAAAAATAATGATGCCAAAATATGGCATAATTTGCCTAAAAAATTAGCTTTGAGAAAAGGTGCTAAAATATTGTCTTCATAATGAGAATTCTATTTTTGGGGACTAGGATGTGAATGGCTAACAAAAAAAAAAAAAAAAAAAAAAAAACATACACACTATACAAAATTTAAAGACCAGCAGACATGATAAATCCCTGCAAAAGGCTGAAGAATTAACTGGTGAAATACTAGAAAACAATGAAGATGAAGACGACTGAATATTATGTGGGAATAATGTGTCACAAAGAAAAATAGTACTTATCTAACGTTTCCCTTTACATATATGCTAATGTGCAAGGTCAACTCATGACATGAATGGCAAAAAAAAAGAAAAAAGAAAGAAAAGGAGAGAAAGAAAATGTAGAGAGGGAGAAAACTAAGTGAAGGAGAGAAAGAAAATGGGAATAAAAGAAGAAAAAAAAAAAAAGAATTACTTACGGTAACTCAGCTAAACTTTCATAGCCACCTAAACTCTCTGCAGTGGTAAATAGCTGGAGATTAAAACAAAAATGAAAATTTGAACAGAATGTCAAATCTAGATGTTTTAAAACATGGATTTTATCAGGGCAATCAAGGAATGGGAAATTCGTGTTTAAAATTCAGTAACCTCAAGTTCCATTCCACCAATTCTATATATTTCCAAACAATTGTATATCAAATCTATGAATAAGAAGCAACAGGTTTGTACGAAGATCTCACCTCAAATTATTTTGATATTTCTAGACACATTGTTATAAAAAGATTTTCAGCTGGAACAAATGCTAGGTGCTTCTTTGAAAGGACCTAACAAATTTAGGACAGAATTTCTAAAACCTTTTCCTGACAAATTAGTATCTAGTTACACAAGATGATTGACCAAAAAGAGTAAATTGCAAAATGATTCAAGTTCCTCTTAGAATTTGTGAATAATTCTAAAATTGAGGTTTTAAAATTATATCACATTACAAAAATGATATTGACCATAAATTAATAAATGAGGGTTATCAGTTTAAAGAATATTTACAAACTAGGAAACCCCTGAACACTGGAAAAAAAAAACACATTAAAATGTAACATACAGTAGTGTAACAGATTTACTGGTGTGGATTTTACAAGTAAGTGAATCTATACCTAGTGGTCAGTTGGATAAGGAATTAACTTTAGAAGACGTTTTGAAAAACGTAGAAAACCAAGCTGAGTAATTTGGATTTTACTAGTATATTGGAAATACCCTAGATTTTTCTAGTAGTCTTTTGGAGAAACAAAACGCATTTAATTATAATAAAGTGAATTGGTACCTGGAATTGTCTGGGTTTGAACTTGCAAATTAACAGGGTTTTAATTAAGGGTCACTCATATCTCACCCACATTGGAGATGGCAATTGGGATAAACTAACTAACACTAGACTGAAATAGAGGGGCCAAAATTCAAAATTGAAATTGTTTTTTAGTCCTATTCACCCCTTTTATTTGCCTTGCTTGTCTATAACCTAAGGTCAATTTGGCTGAACACAGCTGTGTTGTGTCAAGAGGACACAATCATTAACCCCCCCCCCATCTGTTGCTATGCCCTATGAAAATCAACCTGTAACCCGACATCTGAAAGGAACATTTTTATATATACAAAGCAGTCAGGCAGAAGAGACTGGAGAAGACAAAATGTAGCAAAAGCAGTTGTCATCACCATTCCTCTTTGCCATCTGCTCCCCATGTGAGGTATAGCCTGTCAAGTAAAAAAATTCTCCAGCCTTGCAAAACAAAGAAACAAGTGAAGATATGAGACCAACTTTGTCTGTTTAGTGATGTTGGACAGCTTCGCTCGTCACTTATGTCCAGCGAAATCTTGTTATCACTTCCAACAATGCTCATTATATTCGAGACTTCGCCGATGCCTGTGCTAGCAGTAACGCCTTTCAATATACACACTAGTAATACTTGTTCAAGTAGTAATCGCCATATAGTATTCTGATCAGAAGAGAATTGTAATCCATACAGTAGTAGAGAGAGTGAATATATAGCACTAGTGAATAAATAAGAAGAATGAACAGTGAACAGTGATCGTCATCACGCTACTTCCTATTTATTCACTTCCTTTATGATCACGTGCTCTACTTAATAATGGAATCGCCCGTGTTACTCACTGGCAATCTAGTTTCAAACCACAATGTTGGCAACAACACACTCTTATACAACAGTCTGCAAGCCAAAAACCCTAGTTCCCTGACTGAATTGTTGAACTGAATGCTAGTGACCAGTCCAGGGCATTGCTGTTGTTGTAATGTTGTGAATCACAAGTGGTTTTTTGGGTTTTGCCTTAAAATTAACATACAACTGGGGCTCTCACCAACTGGACAATTTACCCCCACGTCGGGTTTTGATCCCAATTTGCTTCACAAGATATTGGAAGGTTATGATATTGCTTTGGCAAGAAATGAATACATTAAAGGGCCAAATCTTCCATTTGGCCAGTGAGAATTTTCACTCTCTAATCACCTGTTGGTTACAATCAACAAAGATTACTGCTAAAAACGTCCCTTCCACAAATTTATAAACAAATTCTACAGATGCATGGGATTTCTTCTTGAGCAATAAAAATGGACAATTTTCAGTCTTACTCCCACATTTTTATTCTTGCTTTTAGGCTTTACTACTTGTCATAAAATACCAGCCACTTCAGACTCAGATAAAAATTATTCAAACACCACTTCGCTACGTGACTGTCCTGATCAGCCATGACCCATTGTGTCACATTAACAAAACAAACGTTGTACACATTTTCTAATGGCGTATCAGTAATTAATTTGCAACCACAAAGAAAAGTACTAAATTCCATTATTACATCATGTCAGTCATGGATTCAGTCCCTACATACAGAAAGAGAATTAGTACTAAAACTTTTGTTCATGTACAAGACTGTCATTTTGGAAGAAAATGAGTAACTTCCAACACCAAGGTTTGAACATGACACTCTGGACTTATGAATATAAGTTTTCCACCAGCTGTATAAATAGCAGTGTCAGGCTACTAACTGTAGTGATTATTGAGTGACTATCGAGTGGAACTATCCAGTCGAATTAGTGTGAATTATTGTGCGTCGATGATTTGGGTTTTGATTTAGGATTTACCGGACGTTAAGCCGAGCCGCGCTACTAACAAGGTATTCACTGAAATGGTTAATTATCTTTGGTTGACTTTTACTTCTTTCTTCTTGTTAAGTATTTATTTGCGGTTGTAATTAAATACTGTTTTATCTTAACATTGAAGTCTTCAGTTATACTTAATTATTAACAGCCACCATACATCATAAAAAAAGACAATAGAAAACATTCCCACCTTGAGAGTCTTGAGGAATTTTTTGGATTCTTCAATGCCACCCTGAATGAAAACTGTCAACATTCCACTGAAACCACGCATCTGGCGTTTAGCAAGCAAATGTTGAGGGTGTGATTCAAGACCTGAGATCAGGGAAAGAGAAAAAAAATGTTATATCCAGGTGTAAATGTTCTGTATTGAAATTAGCAAAAACATTTTAAGATAATTTGTTAATTCTCAATATGTAACACTATTTGGATTGCTGGTAATTAGAATAGCGACTTAAAATATCACTGAAAACGAAATAATGATGAATAACTTAACATGAAAAGTGTTAACCAATATAAGGAATACAGGCTGATAGTAAAATTGTTCCCAGAGAATCAAAATATCTAAAATGGACCAGATGACAGTTTGAAAGCGATTCTCAATTTGTGTGAACAAATCAGCTGTTGACAGCCTGTGACAGCCAATGCCTGGATCTGACAAGAGAAGAATTGAGTTAAAACTAAATGAATTTATTTTGCAAGATGTCAGAAGGAAAAATAATGAAATGAACACCTGTGGCTGAGCAATGGTTGCCATAATGGGGAAAGTGTCTCTTGGGTCAGAGGTGAGAAAGCCAATTGTGGTGTCAATTCACTTATGAGAAAAGAACATTTGAAATCATATTTTTTTTATCAATCTCTGACTGAATGTTGGAGGTGACAGGCACAGAAGAATGATCAAGGATGGATGAGGGGCTGCCTGCACCCACTGAAATGTAGCAGGCACAGAGGAGAGGTTGAAGGATTTGCTCACGCCCACTGATAGTGAGAGGTGGTACTAAGAGAAGGTAGAGGCAGCTGGGCAGAATGATGTCTGCAACCCCCCACCCACCCACGAGAGAGGGAGAATTCCCCAAAATTATGAATGAATTTGATTTCTCAAGATTAAAAAATATAGACTTTTGGTGGAAATCAGGGTATTTACTGAAACCCAGCCTACATCTTGCCCCCACACTGGTTTCTAGTTGGAGTCCATAAAAATGAATGTGCAAAAACCATTCAGAGAGTCACAGTCAGTGCAGAGTTGCGAGCTGACAGTTGAGAGCTGAGAAGGGAAGCGACGGAGATCACTGAGAGATTCTACATTTCCTGCCAAACACAAGAACCTCTGACTTCAGCCTTGAGCCAAACTTAACAAAACAGTAAAACAAATTTCGATAACTCTGCAAGCCCCAAAACTTACCAGCTTACCCAAGTGTGGTGTCCGATTTAGGAACAGATTGGGTTGACAAACACCTGTATGCGAACAGAACTACTAACAAACCCTTGTGTGCCGAATTGATATAAAAATAGTAATTATTTTTTATATCTATTTCGAGTGCCGTTTTTTTTTTTCCCAATTTTATTGTACGATTTTGCTCGACTTGGAAGAGCACAACACAAAGATACCTGCAACAAATCAATCTTAGCCTCCTTATAATCAAAACAAGGACAATGTGGGGTAAGGCAGGTGAGAATCGAAGAGCTCACTCCATTGATCAAACCAGGATCCACCCTGGGCTGACCATGATGAATGGTTACATCTGTAGCTGTTTGTTGTGAACCAGGATTGATTGAAGAGTTACAAATATTTCCAGAACAAAACAGTTTACAGTTTTTAAAAGATTTAAAATTCTGATTTTAAATTTCTGTAATTTCAAAGTTGAAAATAAAAAATACAAATTTTTTAAATATTAAATATATGCAAAACATCCAAACCCTTTTTGTTTTGAAAATTAGAAACAGAATGAACAAATGAAAAATTTTTTTTTTCTCATTTTGCTTGAAACATTTTTATATACCTCATAATTTTTGAAAACTATTCACACACACACACACACACATACGCGCATGTGTGTATTTAGGCAGCATACCTTCATTCAAACATGTTTCATTAAATAACAGACATATTGTTGTCCACTTATTTTATACTGATCCTTTCCAGTTGTCTAATCAGTTTCTTGATGTTGGGATGAAATTCATCAAGGAAGGCGCCATAGTTTTTCTTTAACCCAAGTACTTTCAGTCTTTTCTAAGATCAACATCAGGGTTAATTACATTCAACCTTTTCTAAGATCAACATCAGGGTTAATTACATTCAACCTTTTCTAAGATCAACATCAGGGTTAATTACATTCAACCTTTTCTAAGATCAACATCAGGGTTAATTACATTCAACCTTTTCTAAGATCAACATCAGGGTTAATTACATTCAACCTTTTCTAAGATCAACATCAGGGTTAATTACATTCAACCTTTTCTAAGATCAACATCAGGGTTAATTACATTCAACCTTTTCTAAGATCAACATCAGGGTTAATTACATTCAACCTTTTCTAAGATCAACATCAGGGTTAATTACATTCAACCTTTTCTAAGATCAACATCAGGGTTAATTACATTCAACCTTTTCTAAGATCAACATCAGGGTTAATTACATTCAACCTTTTCTAAGATCAACATCAGGGTTAATTACATTCAACCTTTTCTAAGATCAACATCAGGGTTAATTACATTCAACCTTTTCTAAGATCAACATCAGGGTTAATTACATTCAACCTTTTCTAAGATCAACATCAGGGTTAATTACATTCAACCTTTTCTAAGATCAACATCAGGGTTAATTACATTCAACCTTTTCTAAGATCAACATCAGGGTTAATTACATTCAACCTTTTCTAAGATCAACATCAGGGTTAATTACATTCAACCTTTTCTAAGATCAACATCAGGGTTAATTACATTCAACCTTTTCTAAGATCAACATCAGGGTTAATTACATTCAACCTTTTCTAAGATCAACATCAGGGTTAATTACATTCAACCTTTTCTAAGATCAACATCAGGGTTAATTACATTCAACCTTTTCTAAGATCAACATCAGGGTTAATTACATTCAACCTTTTCTAAGATCAACATCAGGGTTAATTACATTCAACCTTTTCTAAGATCAACATCAGGGTTAATTACATTCAACCTTTTCTAAGATCAACATCAGGGTTAATTACATTCAACCTTTTCTAAGATCAACATCAGGGTTAATTACATTCAACCTTTTCTAAGATCAACATCAGGGTTAATTACATTCAACCTTTTCTAAGATCAACATCAGGGTTAATTACATTCAACCTTTTCTAAGATCAACATCAGGGTTAATTACATTCAACCTTTTCTAAGATCAACATCAGGGTTAATTACATTCAACCTTTTCTAAGATCAACATCAGGGTTAATTACATTCAACCTTTTCTAAGATCAACATCAGGGTTAATTACATTCAACCTTTTCTAAGATCAACATCAGGGTTAATTACATTCAACCTTTTCTAAGATCAACATCAGGGTTAATTACATTCAACCTTTTCTAAGATCAACATCAGGGTTAATTACATTCAACCTTTTCTAAGATCAACATCAGGGTTAATTACATTCAACCTTTTCTAAGATCAACATCAGGGTTAATTACATTCAACCTTTTCTAAGATCAACATCAGGGTTAATTACATTCAACCTTTTCTAAGATCAACATCAGGGTTAATTACATTCAACCTTTTCTAAGATCAACATCAGGGTTAATTACATTCAACCTTTTCTAAGATCAACATCAGGGTTAATTACAAAAACAAATGTTATTGTAACTGCAATAAAATCTGCATTCGATCATCATAGTGATTTTTAAAAACACGCACAAACACACACACTGTTGTAGCTATTTTAAAATTTTTAAATTTACCTATTGTAGTTTTGAAATACTGGTTTTGCAAATAATTCCATAATTGATAAATTTAAAAATTTGGATGTCACATCAAGATATTCGAGACCAAACACTCAACTGGAGACTATCTGAGTGGATTGGGTTAATTGACCTGAAGGTATTTGGAACTGGGCCTCATCCCCAAGTTTATGCACTGCTTTTATCAAAGGTTTTCATCATATATCACCCATTTGGCTGTGATGCATGAACTGGCTATACCCTTATCAGATTGAGTGTCATGACTGGTATATTAAGCTTCATATTTCTGTAACTCCAGCATAATTTTGTCAGCATGCAGTTCACGCCTTAAATAAGACAAATTTACTTTAAAAGATTGACTTAAGTGTTGAAAGTATTTTAATAGTTTTAAAAAAATGAATTACTCATTTGAATTAAATAGAATTTTACCTGGATGAAGAACTTTTTCAACTCTCGGATTTCCTTCCAGGAATCTTGCCACAGCTAAACCATTTTTCATATGTTCCTTCATTCGAAGGTGCATCGTTTTCAGCCCTCGATTGACAAGGAAACAGTCAAATGGAGAAGGAACAGCCCCACAAGCTGAAAAGACAAGACACACCCACTCCTCACTTATGACAATCAGAATAGAATAAAACGTTTTTCTCAATTTAAAAAGAAAATAACACCGTCTTTTTAATCCATTCAGAAATTGGAAATTTGAGGAAAAAAAAAAAAAAAAAAAAAAATACTTCAAACGTTTTAATAGATTTATATATATATAAAAATAGGTGTGAAAGGAAACAGTTATTGCACAGTGGTAAATCAAATTATAACAAACAAATAAATTTGTGCACGGCAACTAAAACTTGGTAGGTGGGATGGAAAATTATTACTAGAGAATCAGCATTACATATTGCATGTTGACAACAGTGAATGATCTCAGCTCAGCTTTTTCTCTTGGCTGGGGACTGCCAATCATTTCAGTAAGGAAAGACTCCAAAAACAGAAAATGTTAACTATTTTTATTAATCATGTCGACATGTACATTATCTATCCATCATGTTTTTTTTTATCATTTTGGTTATTCCCAATTTCACTAGTCTGTGAGATACTAGAAAATATTTGTGAGCTTTTATCACATAGGAATGAAAAAAAGTTAATTACCCTGTATAAAACATTTTATGTGTTACAAAACAAAAGAGACGAGGTTTTATATAGAGAAAAAGATTATTAGTAAAAAAGAACAGAGTTTTGTAGCAATAATATCAGTTTTATTATTATTAGATGATAGAACAGAGTTGCAGGTTATCAGCTGTTCCTCTTGGTCAGGGATCAGCAATGGTTTTTTGTTCAGGAATGAAAGACTTTAACAGAGAGAATTTTAACTTAACTATTTTTATTAATGTCAACATTAATTATCTAACTATCCAGCTGTTTTGGACACAAAAGAGAAAACATCCACATCTCTTGATAGGTAAGAAACAATTAGCATAAACCTTTTCTCCTATCTCTGCTATTGCAGCCAATCAAAATAGACTTCCCTATTATGGTTCACATCTGACCCCAGCTGTCAACCTCTGGAAAGCGGAGCCGAGATACACTTCCTCAAGAAATAACAGTCTGCTAAAGTATTATTTAACATATATATCACAAACAGATTGTAACTCATACGGCTGATTGAGCATGATGTCAGGCATTTAGTTTCAATTGCTATTACAAACCATTCCTATTAAGCAGTTTTTCATCAGAAATGTATCCTCTTGACTGGGTTAGATTGGTCAACAAATTTTAAAATATAAAAAAGATTCCAAGGGTACATTCATATTTCAAATTACATGCAGTGTGACAAATAAAAAAAAATAAATAAAAAATAAAATACATTACCATTTTGTAAAAATCGTAAACGTTCAGCTATTTTGTCGTCTCTGACAACTACACAGCCCATAACTGTATCAGAATGACCTGCATTGAAAAAAAATATCTTGCTTGTATTGTCTCATCGATTTTATTCCAATATTTATCTGAAAATATTTTCACACAATTTGCAAAAAAAAAAAAAAAAAAAAAAAAAAAAAACTTTCATTAAATTTATGGATAATAAAAATAGTTTAGGAGTTTTCAATCCTTGGTTGCTAAAAAAAAAAAAAAAAAAAAAAAAAAAAAAAAAAAAAGTTAAAGAGTTATTTCCCCTTAGCCGTCCAGCGTCTTATTGAGATCCAGTGAGCCCCCACCTATTCGCCTTTCAGCATTCACGGCTTCACACATTCGCGGATTTTTCTTTAGAACATATGTACTTGTTATTCGCGGAAACCCTGAATATTCGCGTGTTTTTCTGAAGAACATATGTACAAATTATTCGCTGAGAACTCCCTCGATTCGTGTATTTTTTCGTTAGAACATATTTAAAATATTCTTGTATTATTTTCCTGTTAATTAAGTGACTTAAAAACATAACAGTCCATGTTTATGGCAAATTTGAAAGTTTAAGGCATACGTGGTTTTAACAATAGGTACTTATAAGCACTTTTTTTTGGGGGGGGGGGGGTACAAATATTCGCAGATTCTAACTATTTGCAGCCAGTTCCGGTCCCTAACCCCCATGTAGACGTGTGACTCACTGTTATTGTACTTTCAATATGAAACAAAAAATATTCTTTTGTTCTGAGTATTTAAGGAATTTTTATTTCCACTCAACAAATAAAAAATGCCATATATAAAATATTGTTAAACTCTTAATTTATATGCAACTGCAATCAGTTTAAGGAAATGAAAAGCACAGAATTTTCTGATTTTTTCAATATGTTCAAAATTGTGTTTCGATACACTTAAGACTTGTTACATAAAAAAAAATTATATTTTGAAAGATTCCATCAGAAATTCAAATAAAAGAATTTTATTTGTTCTTTTGCTCCAAGTAAACAGCTTTAGTGCTTTGAAATCTTAATGATTTTCACAAAGGTTGAAAAAAGAAAAGATTGAAAATGAGTTTAAGAAATATATATCTACTACACAAGTAAAAAAAAAATTTTAAAAAACTAATTGGTTTCACACAAATTTTTTCCTAGAAGTAACAGACTTTGAATTGTATCAAATCTATCTTTTCATTTAATATTTTTTGAGAAAAACCAGAAAAAAAATGCGTTTTCTTAAAATGTAAAAGTATTTTAATAGTTTTAAAAAAATGAATTACTTACCATTCATATATTTGGTCATAGAACTAATAACAAGATCTGCTCCCATTTCAAGAGGTCTCTACAAGAAAATAAATTCAATTTCTAACATCTGTTGCAAAATTGCATCCAAATCAGATATTTTCCAGTTTTAACAAATTTTATGGTTAGAGAAATGTCTAACGAATGCTAAACAAAAATTGTTTAAAATAAAAAAAATTAAGTAATGCCATTTTGTAGATTAAAATATGTTTTATTAAAAAAATACAAAATAAATATTTTTTTAATAAAAAATTAAAATATTTTTGAACAATGTAATATAAAATTAAATCAGGTAAAACAGAATCAAATTAAATGAAACCACTGTATTAGAAAAGTGTCTCACGATTGTGACCTTGTGCTAAACAAAACTCTAATGAATAAATCAGCTAAAAGATAAGATTAGTTTTGCTATGCCTACAATATCAGATTGGATTTCATAAATAACTCATTCTTTGGTACTTAGTACATCTGTCTCCAAAGCCAGTAGTAAACAATCTACAAACTGCTACCAAAGATTTAATAAAAAGTCATCTATAAATGCTTACTAAATTAGTGCGAAAGATACAAAAATTGATTGGGAAGGGGGAAAGAGTGCAAAGAGTTACCTGAAAATAGCAGGTAGCAAAAGTGTTGTCAATAGCAACCAGAGCATTTGATTTCTCCTTTGTTATTTTCACTACTGCTTCAATGTCAACAATATTCATCATTGGATTTGTTGGGGTTTCTATCCAAACAAGCTGGGAAAAAAAAAAAAATCAAATTTTAAGGGAAAAAAATTTTAAAAGTGACACTTGTACATTTTCTTTAAAACTCTGCAAGAAACCTCAATTTTTTTTCTAGGTCTTGAAGACTGAATATTATATTGCTTTTAAAAAATGGAATCTCAATATGGAGAATAAACTTATATGACTTTACCAAAAGTGATTGGATCCATTTGTAATTTATTCCTGAGAGCAAAGAAATTCTATAATCAGTTAAAATAAAAAGGAAAAAAAAAATTGAACATTTTTTTCATATACTAAAGTTCGCCCAATGTGAGACCAGAGAGCCATTCAAGGTAGAAGGATCCTGAATGAGAAGTGAAGATTATAAGGATATTATAATATTATATATAAAATTATAAGGATATATCATAGCTAACGAACTCCTGATTTGGAGAGGTTAAGATTAGCATTCAGGAAAGCATCCACATGGTAATCTGTTCCACAAAGCAGTGGTTCTTGGGTGGGGGAGCGATTTTAAGCAGAACTTTCTCCTTAAATTTAGAATACAGAGGAAATGAGAGCAATTTGTCCAATGAAGATGAAATAACCTCAGTGCCATTAATAAAAGTAGGCATAAATGATTTACTTCTGTTAAAAATCTTGTTGGTGATACTTCAGAACTCACAGGAAGCAAGTCTTTTATTGTCAATTCTAACATCAACTGACTGTGCATAGCAGACCTTAACATTCTTTAAAGCTTTTTTTTTTTGTAGTTGTTGCAGGTAGATCTGATGACGAAGCGAGTCATTATACCATTGAAGGTGATTAATGAAGCTAGAAGTAATGGTTACAGTGAGCTGTAGCCAAAGAACATTCACATGTGTACCAACAAAGAACTGTTCAAAATTTGATGTTACTTCATGAGAGGAATAAAATCCTCAATACCAGAAAGGATCCACTCAGAAATGAGTGAAACTATTTAGGATGCTCGAGATTTGAAGAAAGTTGAGAAAGGAAGTTCAGTAATGAAAAAAATTTGAAACTATCCCATTCAGCTTTGGGGTATCAAAATATTGTCTGATGAAATGGAATATCAGAGAATTCCTTTGCTTTGTCACCAAGTGGAAGACCAGTAGTTTGTGAAGAATCCAAAGCAAATGACACTTCAGATAAACATTTGTCAGGACAGAAAGAAACTAAATAGAAAATATATCTTTGGCCAAATATTTACAATAACAAAAAAAAAAAAAATCCAGAATTTTGAGAAAGATAAAATTTAAAAAACACAAATTTTGAGTGACTAGAAAAAAAAATTTCTCGGTGTTTAAATTTTTTTCAGTTGTCTGTTTTCTGAATTAATTTCTCCAAACAAGCGTTATCTATCTAATAAAAAGAAATTGAAACTCAAGTCTTTCAATCTTTAGCGCAACTAGGATACAATAGGTTCCCATTAGATTAGCTTAGGACACCCACAAAGTCAAATGCGACTTAAATGATTTTATCTGGGCTTGGTTTTACAGCAATCAACAGTAAAGTCTAGATATGAGGGCTTGAAAAGCAACCATTCATTGTCCAGAAATAGGAAGAAAGGAAATAAATAAAAACTTTTTGGATCAAATACCATTCAGTCGGAAGGTAAGGAATTCTGGTTATGGGTTTATGTTGTCACAGATATAATAGGTAACAAAGAATCTGTTGTTAGGTGAAAAGCCTCACATAATGATGTAGAGGTAGCCAAAGAGGCAGGAGGAAAGTGAATGATGGGGTAGAGAGGGTTAGGGGACGAGATGTAGAGTCAAAGGTAGATGAAAGTTTTGCTGACCAAATATCTGGTCCATTAGTCTGTCATGAGAAAAGACAGAAGTAGCAGCAAAGGTCTCCCATGTATCACTTACCAACTCCCAAATCCTTTCAGATGGATCCATGAATAAAGAATCCAGTATATTATAAGCAGCATTCATGTTTCTTGCCATGGCATTATTTTACCTTTCATTCCTTTGTTGAATGTACACCAGACCTTCCCAGTTTTTGTTCATACCAACACAAACGGGAATCAAACACGTAAGGTGAAGCCATCTAGTCAATGAAAGACTAAGTGAGGACTGCAGGTGGATGTTTATGCAACCACTAAACTTTACCTGCTTGTGCAGACAGTCTTTAAAGATTATCATATTCACTAGAATCAAAGATAAAACTTTTTTCTTAAAATATAAACCTTGAAAGAGTGAGGCTTTGAGGCCAAATATTACATTGTTTAGGTGTTAATACTACACACTAACACGTCTATGATGACAAGGATGCCACCTGTCCTTTTAGGTGACAACTGCCATAATGGTTACTAAGTGTCAACCTACATGTTTTAGAGAATCTTTATTCTCCCCACACAGGTTTACAATCTAGATTTCATGGTCACTATTGATATTAGTAAAAGCAACAAAAGGTGTTGAATGAACATTTTGCTGTAATCATAATCTGCAGACAAATAAATATGCACATTTTGTTTTCACTAATTACTCACCCAATACAAGACCAAAGAGCTACTCAAGGTAGAGCTTTACTGAATGAAGTTGTTGTATGAATGCAAGAGGAGGAGGTAACAAGTGTAGATTATGAGGATATGTAGTGTAGATAATGGTTAACTTTGGACTTGAAGAGGTTAAGATTGTAAAGAGCAGGAAAGCATCCTCTTGGGAGTCTGTTCCATAAAGTAGTGGCTCTTGTGAAGAAGCTGTCCCAATGGGATTGATTGATTGATTGACTGTGTTTAACAACCACTCAACCTTTTGTGGGTCATTTAGAGCCAAATTGATATGGTTGGTCAATATGGATGAAAATAAGTTTGAGATATGGTTGAAGGAAACTTTTTCTCAAGTATGATAGAGAAAACGGTGTTATTGTTTGTCAAGAATGCTAGAAAAGTGATATTGTTTGGCTGGTATGATACAAAAGAGTTTTAAATTTAGGTTAAGAATGATGAAGTTAAGTTTTAAGTTTTTTGTTTGTGTAAACATTTATAAACATTTTATTTTATTGTAAAACCTAATCTTTTTGACAAATTGCACTGTGTTATCTGGTTTAATTTACTTTATTTTCATACCGTTTATTTGATTGATTTTTAATACGTTTTCTTCTTTGGTTTTTACTTGAATTAGAAGTGTGTGTGTGTGTGTGTGTGTGTTTATTGATTTTGGTTTTATCATGGCTGATATAACCTTTTGTTATTTCACCCTCTAATTATTCTATGACTATGAAAATTGGAAATTATTTTTTTCCTGATATTTCATGGTCACATTCTGTTTTAGAGTTCCGTACTGTCTCTTGGATCATTTATAAGAGTGCGTCATATAATTTTTGTTTTTGTATTTGCTGTCTGCACCAATACCAAACCCGGAGTTCCTTTTTATGGGACGCTATCAAGTGAGAATAATGTTGTTTGCCCTGATCTGCCCCAGGGTTACACACTATAGTTGAGTCAAAAGTGGCTGCAAGTACCCGTATTCTCCCACCATATCTAGCCAAGTATAGTATGGTGTAAGGATTCACAGCCATTTTGTTGTAGTCATTCTCTTTCATCTCAACTAGCTCTTGCCACTATGTGACAAACCAATTGGATTGGGCTATTCTATCCACCTATCCCAGGTTGGGACCGAAGTGGCGTGTTGTGGAACTTCTGGCTATTTTATACCAGGTCAGAAATCACTCAGTCACCAGGACTTCATCCCTGGACACCATATGTTGCCAACCACAGCAAACAAGTGGCCCCATTGTGGTGGAATTGGTTTTTGTAAATGTGTGCAATTTTATAGGTATTTTTGTATGTACAAGTAGTTTAGGCATAGCATTTTATGTAAATAGATCGTTTGTGAATTTTTCTTGATAGTTTAAAAGGTATCCATTTTTTTTTTTTGGCCAACAGATTGGATGGAAATATTTTTCCTGAAGGCACTATCCTGGTTATAAATGTATAGGTTGTAGGCTGATCATATAAGCTGATGGCATGTACGGGAAGTTTCCTCATATAAACAATTAGTTTATAATCTATCTTGCTTCCTATGCTACGCCTAGTTGTAGGCTAACATCATGCC
This sequence comes from Acanthosepion esculentum, assembly GCA_964036315.1. Taxonomy (NCBI): domain Eukaryota; kingdom Metazoa; phylum Mollusca; class Cephalopoda; order Sepiida; family Sepiidae; genus Acanthosepion; species Acanthosepion esculentum. Next base: position 124,376,826 of record OZ038487.1, read on the forward strand.
TAGGATGACTGTCCAAATGGAACTTCCTTCTTACAAATGGAATATGAAGAGAATGAGTGCAATTCATGCCAATGCAGGTAGCATGCCGCATGGGTGGGTGCCTTAAAGAAAAAAAAAAAGAAAAGGGGGACATACCTTGGTGTTTTCCTGAAATGCACTCCTAAATTTTTCAATGTCAGTAGCATCAACAAATGTAATCTTGATTCCAAATTGCTGCATTGTACGGAAATAACGATTTGTACCTAAAAGAGACAAAGAAAATGAAATCTAAATATTGTCAGAAACATTAACAAAATAAAAAGGCAGCCAACTAAACATACAGGTTTCCTTTTCAAGGATTTTAATGTCAAAAGAGACAAAAAAAAAAAAAAAAAAAAAAAAAGAAGACTATTTTTCAATTTGGTAAGAGAGCATGTTAGAAGCTGAAGCTTTTATTATACACATACTGGCCTCACTTGAAAAAACAGATCCGTACATTTTATCTCCTCCCCAGACATCATGACTCCAGGTATACCACAGATTTTCTGATACCCTTGATTCTATAGAACCTTGCTGGATTATCTGGATAATCACATAACAATCCAATAACTGACTTCTGACCTCCTAGTTATGCATTTCTTGGATCTCTACACTATCATCAGCTGTTAGAAACTTATTAAATAAAATACCACTTGCAGCTGCCTGGTGAATTAGGCTGGCTATTGTGTGAAATTCAAATGCTTGTCCACAATTTCTTTCTGAATTAAAAGACATGCAAGCTTACCAGAAAAACGGTTGTACACTTGTACCAGTCAGAAAACTTTGAGAAAAATAAAGTTTGTAAATAATCACAAAATACATCATCTCAGAAATATAGACAAAGATCAAAAGATATGAGTGTTTGAGTGAAAGAAATTGAACTGAATGTAAAAGAAAAATATAAAACGAGAGAGAGAAAAGGGGAAAAACACTATTTCAGGCGAGAGACATAATCTAAGTGATTGCTTTAACTTTTCATATCAGACACATAGCGCATACATCTTTCCACACAGAAATGCATAGCACACGTCATTCCATACACTTATGTTTTCATGTATCGTCTTGTTATAATTAAATCTTATTAAATTATATTCTGGAGTTTGTTGTTTGTTACTATTGGTTGTTTCTCCTCATCCATGTATTTGAACTTGTAAGCGATTCCATCCGCTGTGGAGTGGTAAACCTGGATCATATCTTTGACAAGTCGGGTTTTTTTTATCTTTTTCTTTTTTGAATTTTGTGTTGTGGCAAGCGGTTCATAACAGTGTACAATGAATTTCTTTGCATGAAATGAAACAAAATAAACAGAACTCAATTTATAATTTGATCTTCATGTCCAAGAAGCAAGATCTGTAAAGTTAATGTTAGAGTTCAAATCATATCAATAACTCTTAAAATAATCGAATGCTACTTTTTACGAAATGGATGGACTTTAAAATTCACATACATACCCCAGTGGAGGGGAAACATGCAATTTGGAGGTAGCAAAAACACAAAGAAAGCAAGCTGCTGTATATGAGCTTTGTCAGGAAATTTCTTACATTTCATGCTGCTTAATTAAGCAGTCAAACTGTTTGACCAGGAGTATTAGTGATGGTAAATAAAAAAAAATAAAAAATTTAAAAAAAAAAAAAATCAATAAAATGTAGAAAACTAATGATAAAATAATAGTTACTAGACATGCCATGTTTTTTTTTATATACTTCTGAGCTCTTGCTGGAGATGAAAGTCAAAATGCTAAACTTACCAGCCTTTGTTAGTGGGTTTGTTTCTTATTGGGTGCTTCATGCCCTTAAGTCAAAGCAAACTGTCTCTTAGGCAAGTGACAGAGTTCAATCCTCACTAGAAATATGTAACATCGAGACAAATTTAGCTCAAACAAATTTTTAATATTGTGCTTTTATTAGAAAAAAAAAAAACCCTTCAGATCAGATACAAGAGGCAGAGTACAAATGGTTAAGAACAAAACTTGCAATTTACCTCCATACAAATCATTCATGCTGAGAATATGGTCACCAGATTTCAAGAGACGTACGACAAGGTCAGTGGCTGCAAGTCCTGATGCCATACACAAAGCTGAAAGAGCAAAAATATTACAGAGATTTCAACTTTGTATAACTCTTTAATGAAAAAAAAAAGATAAAGAAACAAAATATTTTTCAAATAACCTTTAGCCAAATATTTTAGGACTAAAGTTTATTTACTTCAAGATATTCCCACCTGAACATTTGCCAATTTCAATTTTCCTTTTCTTTGAGGAAAAAGATTGCATTAGTTTTTTTTTATGTTATAAATATAAAAGTATTCTTGTAAATAAACAATCTAATACATAAAAAGTGTTCAATATTTCTGTTGTAAATTCTCAATGTATAAATACACTTTATCATATGTTTGGGTTTTATTACAATTCTAATAATCACTTTTTAAAACACACATTGCTGAAGAGTAAAGGTAGTTAAGATAAAAGCGGCATCAAGGGAGGGAAAAACCATCCTTTTGACACTGGTTTTTTGCAGGCATCAAGGTCCATGTTCGCCATTTTAAGTATATTGGTTATCTCCCCTGTTGCATAATATTGTTTAATCTTAAATAATATATCAATCTGATCACAATCAATTTCAAATGGTTCTCTTAGAAATATTCAGTGTGAAACTGAAAACCAATTTAAAAATCAATAAACAAAAACACACTCGTTTTTAACATTTTTTTAAAAGTGCACTTTAACTGAAATTAGTTAGACTAAACCCTCTTAATGCCATTTAAAATCAAATACAAAATTCACTTTTTGGCAAGTGAATACTTTAACACATACATTTTAAATAATAAAAAAGGCACTATATTTCAAAATATTGAAATTGTGGGTCAAAAATGTGTCCTAAACATTAACTGGAAACCACACATTAACTTGTGGTTGACATTTTTTATCTTAATGCCAACTACAAATTATCTCAGTCTTTGCATTTTCTGATACATTTTCATCTGTGGGCACCAACAACAACGTGTTTATTTACAGTGATACTGTTAGTGTGCAAACAATGTTAAGACTTCAGTTGAAGCTATAAATCAACTCATAAAAATATTTTATTGCCTACGCTGGCTATTATAAAGTTCGCATTTGAAGTCAGATTTCGTAATTGACCTCTGGCAGGTCAACGCGTTAATGACACAATAATTAATCTTCAAAGCATTTATGGAGAACATCAGATTAATGGTATTCCAAGATTACATGCATAAGAAAAAAAATTAAACTCATGCACAAAATCTATTTTTGCGTACTTGCTCAAAATTAGAATTCGAGTGGAAGAGTTTAAAGATTCGTAAGATGAAGAAAAATAATGAAGGAGAAAAAAGCTGAATTGAATTTAAACTTCAAGAAAGGAATTTTCTGTAAGAAAGGAAAACAAACCATGTTTGCCCTTTTCCAAAGAGGCGATACATTTCTCCAAGCAGTTTCTTGTAGGATTTCCACTCCTTGAATAGTCAAAACCCTAAAAATAGAAATTAATTAGTTAAATTAAAATGTTAGTATGTTAATATACTTCTAAAATCTCTAAATGTCAAAGTTCTTTCAGCAGATTCAAAAACAAAACAAAAAAGTAATCAAGTATCACAGTGGATTCTGTGCTATCAGCAAAAGCATTTATCAGTTAAATTTTAAGAGTTGAATTAGTTAATAATGTTTAATAATAATAATAATAATTATAACAATATAAACATCTATTAGGTTTAAGGCTCCAAGTTTTCCACAGAAAATTGTCCCAAGGGACATTAGCCTAGTGGATTAAAGCATTGGTTTGTGAATTTGGTGGCATATTAATTCAGAGTTCAATCCCTGGGCTAGGCAGTGTGTACTTGGACTCAATGAAAACAGGATGAGCAATAATTGAGCAATGCTAAAAATAAGCCTGAATTCCCTATAGGCTACCTAAAGCGACATACACTTGATGAAGGCCAGAGGGCACAACAGCTGAAATACTGTGATAACAACAATAAAGATGAGGACAATAGTCAGCATATATAAACAATGGAAGTAAATATCTATTTGCTTTCAAATCATTAAATACATTAGTTAAGTCGAGCCTGACTCAATAACATCAGCATTTTTTTTTTTTTGCTTGAAGAAGCTTAAAATTTCTTGGAATATATAATATATCTACTATGAACATTCAGTAGTCAACTAATGAATGCCCCTTTCGTAGTAGATATATCTAGCATTTATGAAGCATGTTGGGTATATTAAAAACCCAGTTGGTTGGTCTAGAGTGGGTTATCGGCCCAACCCACTTAAATTACAACTATTAATTCATTGACCTTGCATGAAAATATTGATTTTGGCAAATGGGTTAAGCAAAGAATTTTTCAGCACTCCCCACCATTGACATGAGTAGCAGAATGTTCTACGCCCCCCTCCACTCCCCTGATTAAATAACGGGTTCAGTTCAGAATTCTCTGTAGGTTACTTAGATTGATATACACCCGAGGAAGGCGCCGGGGGGGGGGTACAATGGCTGAAACGTGATATCAACAACAAAGATGAGGACAATAGTCCAAATATAAATAGTGTAAATAATAACTCCTCATCCCAGAAATCCAGACAGAAATAAAAGGCCGACATGTTTATATATCAGATTTCATTATAGAAATTCATTCAATGCAATTTCTAAATGGTTCTTCCAAAAACAAGTTCTCTCACAAGATGACCAAACTGGAAAGACTTGTACACACTGTAAGTGTAAAGCTACCAACTGAAGATGGTTGGAAAACTAACCAGCCAAAATGCTGCATTAAAACAATTTGCATAAACCACCAATTTATGATGATCTCAATTCAGAACTATAAATAATTTTTACCTTTAATTTTCTGGTTGGTGATTTACACTGAGAAAGAAATATTTCAAGAAAACAAATGTCTACGTACACTTCTAGGTCACCTTTGAGCAAGTCATAATATTCTTATTCAAAAAGGAAAAAAGACATCAATATAAAACAAAAGCATATTCATTGATCTTGTCTAACAGGTAAATTTTTAAAATGTAAATTATTAACTCTAGGAAGTCTGTTATAGTGGACGGTAAATAGTGGCTTATCGTCAGGCTATACTAGAAGTACAAGCTTTTAAGGTAAGCAGCATCAAGACTGATCAGTGAATGCCCACTTAGGAAAACCAGGCATCGTTAGCTGCTTATGACCTTGTAAAGAGAGGTAACATTAATTATGGCCAGCAAGTTTGATCCTCATCTTGTGCTTCCCTACAATGACCTTGTACCAGACAACACATAACTTCATAAATATCTATACTGATTAATTATTTCATATTAGCCTTATGGCCATATCACATTGAAAAAAATGGTTCTCATACGACCACTAAAATTAAGCAACATTATGCCTGATCAGTACCTAGGTGGGTAACCGCTTGGGAATTTGGTGCTGCAAACTTGGATGTGCAGATGCTGTAATAAATAACGGCTCAGAATTGGAACTCAGAGAGCAGTGTTCCAATTCCAGTTGGTTTCGTTGTATTACTTTATGCACAAATACCCTTGGTGAAAGGCATGAAACCATCTCTTTTCCCGCCAGCCATGGTAGCACATATATCAGTAAATCCTTATTACCCCCAAAAAATTCTTACAATCTAAAAATATTTTTTGGCTTTAAATAACCTGCAAAGGGTTGGTAAACCATAAAAACAAACCACTCACTGTTTCATATTAGAGCTTTCTCTCAATCAGTGAAAATGAGAGATTGGCCAACATTAATATCAACTACACGGTGAAGAACAAGCTCTGAGTTTTACAGCCGAGACTTTGTTGGTTTTTATCAGAATTAATTTATCAGGTGACTTGAAAGAAAATTGGTGGTTCCTGGTTTTAAGATACAATTGAAATTTTATAAAAGAAATCACTGATTAAATCACTCCACTGGCATTAAAAGTTAATTGGGTTTTCAAAAATATTCTTCAACATATGAAATATTTTTTAGTAGTAGTAGCAGTAGTAGTAGTTCCTCTTCACTATTTGGACTAAATTCTCATCTTCAGTATAATCATGTTTTGATCAGTGAACCCTCCAACCTTCTTCAGGCATTCATCTTCTTACTGTAACCTTTACCCCCAGTAACTTAGTTTCAACAAGTAGTCATTAAAGGGTGCTGTCAATCACCTATAAAAATGAGACACTTTCTGTCTTGATCAATATCTCTATCTTCCAGCATGCTTTAGGGACAACACCACCAGGGCCTTGTTCCTGGGCATAGGAATATTTTTCACCCTCAGTGACTGAACTTTATTCTTTCTTTCTATTTAACACACATACACACATTCCTAACTCTTGATGTCTTCCTTTTGCATGTATACTGTGTATTTTCTCTTGTTACTCAGTTATTTAAAAGACAAAAAAATACAAACTCCCACCTTGCTGAAATTCATAATGTTACCTTACACCTGCCATTCACATACATGTAAAATATTATTGCCAATGCTTTTAGGCTAACTAGTAGTTGTGCCACAGAAATAGTCAATAACTTTCTTGGAATTTCTAGCCAAACTGTTTATCCAACCCATAGAAGTAGATCTTTTACCTTCTTCCATGTTTAAAGGATAGTCCAAAAAGTTTATCAAGTACCAAGACAACTGTGTGTTACCCCCACTTGGCTTCACCAAAATACCATTAGGGGGCACTGTTAAGTAGCCATAAAAACAAAACACTGTCTTCTCTCTCTTCCTTCTAGCATGTGGTAGGTAGAAGCAATGCCAACACAAGACCGTGTGTGCCACTTTAGCGTGTGTCCTACCAAACAGTTTCTGCTTTAGTGTGTATCCTACCACTACATTTACATAGGATACAAATGTGGTGGTAAAATACACTGATCGGTAGGACACACAGTAAAGCGGAACCAGACAGTGTCCTGGGGATATCTTTCTGCATGTAGCTGAACTTTCACTCAGACAATTACCAACTTTTAATCATTAAACTCTTTATCAATAATAAGAGAAATTGTAAAAATTAAGTCCTACAACTTTATCAATCAAAGCAAAGGATATTCAAAGTAAAATAAAATATGACGGTGAAAGAAAACTTGTTAAAGAAAACTGAATTGTTGGATGGTGGGATGGACCTGTGCCTCCTAAATTGATTTTTTTTTTCTTTTCTGCAATAATCTTTTGATCTTATTTTCTAAAATAAAAAAAAATAAAAATTTAGTTCAAGTTTTAACATGTAAATTTCTGTGGAGAGAACAAAAAAATATCAATACATGTGGTGGACAGATTATTATAGAAATCAATTTGCATAGATCCTCTGTGCGTTTACACACACGCGCACTTATTAAAATGTGTTTTTTTAGTTGATACATACAAGTAGACACACCAATGTTTTGAAAAAAAATAAGTAAAAAAAGATTGGGGCACCCGTCTTGTAAAAAAGGTCTTTTCATCAATCGGTGATTAGGTATTTTTTTTTTTTTTTTTGAAGCAGATCAGGCGGCATAAAACTAAAAGCTTGCTTCTTTCTTTTTTTAATGACTAGAAAAATAAATCTTACCACGCGTGGCATTAAGAAATCCACTCAAAATAAATAAAAAATACTACAGTACAACACAGCATTGATAAGCAAGCAAGCATGATGCAATAAATATTGCAATTTAAATTTTTTTTTTTTTTTTTTTATTGAATAAAGATTTTGGGGAGCACACGTCTCATAGTTACACTTTATTTAAAAGTTTGACAGCACACTTAGTCGGAGTAATTTTGAGTTTAATAACAAAAATAAAAGTAGTAATTTTCCATCCCGATTTTTGTGAAGTGTTCTTGAATGTCTGGCGGGACAAATTGCAACTGATTGTTGTACTAATAAGGGACCTAAACGGTGAAAAATATCAGTGATTATTATTAGTAGCACTTCTCGTCAAACCTGCAATCAGGTTTTGGCTTTTTTTTTTAGTTTGATCCACACTACTAAAGTAAAATTTAACACCCCGCCACTTTTTTTTTTGTAATTTTTAGTTAGTTCCACACTACTAAAGTAAAATTTAACACCCCGCCCCTTTTTTTTTATTAAATGGTCACTTTAAAAGCGAAATATTCTATCACTAGTGAGACGTTTAAACAAACATTTTAAAAAGCCTTTAATGTTTAAACGTCTCACTAGTGATAGAGAATAAAGGACTACAACATACTTAAAAAGTGTATTGTGACTTTAGTGTACTGTAGTGTAATATTGTTCAGTGTAATACACTGGTTGGCGACGGAGAAGAAAAAGGTTTTTTTTTTGGGGGGGGGGGTCACTTTCAGTCTTTCTTTAAAATCCACGATGATGATGAGTAGAAAAAAATGCATATACAGTGTAACCCGGATATAAGAGAGTTGTCGGGACCGGAGACTAGTCTCTTATATCCGGGTTTGGTCTATTATATATACATTAACACAGGCTCTAATTTGGGACCAAAGAAACTATCTCTTATATCCGGGTCTCTTATATCCGAGTTACACTGTACTCTACTACACAAGGGCAATGCAAAAATGAAAGCACATAAAAGACAAATTATTACACCTTTTTTTTCTAAGGTTTTAATTTTAGTTTTTTTTTGTTTTTGTTTTTTTTAAAGCCATATGTCATGCAATTCTGGAATTTTAAGGAATTGTCTTCTTAAAAACAAAGTAAATAATAAACTTAAACACTGGAGTTAAAATGCGTAAACGAACATGACACGTAACGTAATGGATCTTCTTCTTGTATCTCATTTTAATTTTACTCGTTTTCAATTAAATGATCTAATTAAATTTACTTACCTTATCTTATTGGATGAGATGAGAAAGAAATTGGGGGTTAAGAACAAACCCCCTTCTTTCTCACCTCATCCAATGACAAAATAAGTAAATTTAATTTTTAGAATTTATCATGTGTCATCTAAGTTTGTTTCACTATTATTTACAAAAAAAAAATCATCAACTGAGAACACAAACATTTCTTACATCAAGATTTGAATTTGAAGGTAGGGGAAGGATTATTAATCATTAATGAATGACTTGTTTCAATTTGTTTCTCTTTCCTCATCGTTCGTATCTTTTTTGTTCACAAATAATAAGTTAGAACAGATTGGGGGGTTATGTTGATCACGCTTTTTGGCTTTTAAGATCTTCATTGTTATTATGTTATTCAAATTATTACCACAGTTACGTCACGCCGATTACCAGAAGTTAAAAAAAACTTTAATTTTTTTTTTAAGTAAGGGGGGGTGGCTAAAATTTAAGATTTATTTCATAATTTATATTATGAAAAACATCTAAATTTATTACTTTACTTTAATAAATAAAAATAGGAGACCATTGAATTCGAAACCACTTCTTTCTTAAAGTGAAAAATTTAGAAATAAATTTCTCACTTCTTTTCTTTTCTGTGAAGAGAAGAAAAAAAAAGTGTTTTCTTTTCATTCTGTTATATCGACTACTAACTTACATAATTTTCTCCGGGTGCATTTTGTTTAAATGTTGTTGACATAGTGATTGGTGGTACAACCATCCTAGAATTCCATTGATCTGGATCCTGGCCGACATGGATTGCATCTGTTCCAAAATGCTCAAAAAATTTCCCAAATGTTTCCGACGACATCTTTCTCGATCTTTATCCTGCCGATGAACGCGCACAGACTGCCATCCGCTTCGTGAAGCCCAAATTTATACCAAAAAAATGCACCAATCAGAACGAAGGTAAACGAACACACCTACGTTTCATATCTTGTGCGTTATGTGTGCAAAGAGTTGAAAATATGTTTTTCACACAAGCAAATAAAAATATGTACTGCAACTGCAGTACATTTTATAGTCGAAAACTAAAAGTTTTTAAAGTAGCTACAGAGAACCCAAAAAGAAATACAGGAGAACGAAAGCGATAAAAAGGACTATTAAAAATTTATTTTTAGCAGCAAAACTAAAAAAAAAAAGGTAAAAAAATGTTATAAAAAATTGCAAACATACTGCTGGTCAAATTGCTTTTTTAATCTTTAACGGATTTTATTTTCCATTTAAGTAAACATACAAGTTGTTTATTTCTCAATAAAAACAGACTTCCCAGTACTTGCTTATCAAATTATTATATGTATCTGATGAGAGTGATTCATTAACCATAGCTTAGATGTGGCACAAGGCCGCAAATATGGAGCACCTATTGAAAATCTAACTCACTACTCAATCATAATTGATCTAGCGAAACATTTTAAACCACATCAATGTACTAAAAGTATCTTCTTATAAAAATTATGGAAGAGTTCAACTCAAATATAAATTAAATAAATTAAAAAATATGGAAGCTAATTACTCACACCCTATATCCCTCGCCACCCTACACCCAACATGATAGTATGTGTGATCTAAGATTACAATTAATGTGTAGCCTCATACGCATACATGTGGGTGGGGCTGGAAATTATCTAGGTAGTTCCCTTTCGATATGCCTCAGTTGCCAAGGATTGACCCTGATACGCCCTCCCCCAACACCCTATTAAGTGCAAGAGAGAAAGTGGTGAGGACGGCCCACCCTTGAAACTGAATTTTGGGTTATTTTTGACTCAGCTCAGATGATAAGCATATTTTAGTTCTGGCACAAGGCCACAAGTATGGGGCACCTGGTGCTTAATACTAATAGTAATGATTGTTGAAACCAGCCTGTTAACCATTACACAAGGCACTCTTGTAGAGTAACCCCATTTACTTACCTAACTAAAAAAAATGCCAGTAGGGGATACTTTCTGAACCTATAAATACACTGAAATATTTTCTATCATTCTTTTTTTCCTTTTTCACTCAGGGACATTAAGATGTAGGTCAAACAAGGAAAACACTGTTCTGACAGTCAAAAATACATAGTTTTAAATAAAATGAATTTTGGAATGTTTATCACTTTTAATTCTGACATAAAACAACTTACAACTGGATTGAGAAAAACTTGTACTGACAGACAAAACATGTTTAGAAAGAAGAATTCTTGCTGCATAAATACACCTTATTTAAAATATATAAATGCATAATAAATATACAGTTTGTTTGACCTTATTTGGCACAACTCCGATGAGTTGTATCAAACGGTGACAGACTAAATTTATATTTATTAGTAGTATATATTTTAGCCCTGTCTTTATACATCAGGCACTATTTTATCACTCCCTATGCAATACTATATATATATATATATATATATATATATATATATATATATATATATATATAAAGCTCAAACACTAATATTTCATGGTTATAATTTATTACATGGAATTGTAATCACGATCAAATGATGAATTGGATCATGATTACGATTCCAATGTAATAAATTATAACCATGGAATATTAGTGTATGAGCCTTTTATATTATATTCTTACTCTCTCCTGGACATTGAGTTCTACCTGGATTCTATTCTCTTGGGAATTTATTTATATAGATATATGTGTGTATGTGTATTTATATATTTATATATATATATATATATATATATATATATATATATATATATATATATATATATGTATATTGACCACTAATATAATATAATATATATATATATATATATATATATATATATATATATATAAATGAGGTACGGGGGGAGTAGTGGATAGTGACTCAAACAGAGGAATCTGAAGACACTTTATCCAGCCCTGGCCAAGTTATATCAATTTTTGAATTCAGTCCATCTTTTAGACTGGTTGCTAAACAAGGTTAGTGAGTCCAGTCTGCCCTATTATTTTACTCATACCTGAGAGAGAAGAGACAGATTCATAGGGCATTAATGCAAAGTGATTACAATAGCCTTGGCTGGAGTTTGAACTTGGCTTACAGTTGTATTATGACTTGTATTAGATTCTTAATTAATATATTAATCATCAATTGGAAATAAAATATTTATCACATCAATTGGAAAGAGTGAATTACAAAATATATTCTAAAAAATATATGAATCAAGTTTACAAATAATCTTGTAAAATCAATAAGTAACTAAAAGCAAATATTGACTTTAAAAAAATCAATAACAAAACCTTATTTTATGATCTGTCATCAAGCCACATATTGATTTCATATAGTACTTACATACAGACCTTACATATAAAGCTTACATATAGACCTTACTACTTGATAAAATTAAAATATCAGTTTTACTTTCAGGGGAAAAAAACATAAAATCTTGTTAATTTTACTCTGACATTCTTTATGTGGACTTAGCATTTTCATTGACAAGTAGTTGCAATTGTCATACGAAAGTGTCGCAGTTAGCTCCCCCTCATTTTCTTAACGCTTCACCAGGGGTCTCTCCCTCCCGGGAGTATAAATACGGGTTGACCCTTGGCCTCTCTCTCTCTCTCTCTCAGCTTTCCACAGCTGCGCCCACGTGCGTCCAACGGGCCTCGCTTGCGGTCGGCAACTGTCGCACGTGGTGCGAAGTATTTCCAGTATGTGAACTCTCACACACAACTAGCGTTTCCCATGTTCAGGGAATACGCTAGAACAAGATTCACCAAACCGTACGGACATTCCAACTCAAACACACACACACAATAACTTTCCACACAGACACTAAACGTTCTATACATGTTTTAAATGTATTTGTAAATTCGTGTATCAATCTGTTTTTATCTAAATGTTAAAATATATTTGTTCGCATACATATATCTGTCTCGTTTGTTCCTTTGGACGCCATTAAAGTCCAACATTCTTTTTTGTGGCTGGACCGGCCAGAGATAATTCATCTTCACTACTTCTTCCATTCCACACCACACGGCCGGTCCACCACAAAAGCAGTATTCAGTCAGTCAGTGATTTATTTTTGAATATTCATGCTTGATTGCATCAATGAACATGACATTAAAAATGAGACATGTAGTTATGATGACCAACACCTTCACTCTCCCTTTTGCCAATGTAGCATTGCTACAAAAAAAGTACAGTGAAGGTTACACTTTAAACTATTATTTTCTTCAATGGTAGATACTCACTTCAACGACAGTGTGTGTGTGCGCGCGTCAAGACTTGTCCCAGGGAATCATATATTTCTCAATCTTATTTTTACAATATATTACAAGCTAAATTTAGAGTGTGTTCTCAGAAACTGCAAAATATAGTAAACATCTCACTTTGTCCTGATTACCTCAAGTACTATGGTGATGTTCTAAGTGTATCTTAGATGCAGCACAAGGCTGGAAGTATGGGGCACACAGTGAGGATCAAACTCACTACTCAGTCGTATTTGATACTAGACCAATTACAACTGAGTAGTGAGTTCAATCCTTGATAACTGTTACACCAGGTCAAAGTGTCCAAACTTGAGACACATTACATTCTTCCAGATTTTTGGTGATAATCATCATCATTATCACCCTCACCAAAACTATCATCATCATCATCATCAGAGCCATAACCTTGTGAGATGGTAGCGTTGTGGCATAGGGTTGTTCCTCTGTCTGCCTCTTTTCTTTTACCTGACCAGATAGCAAACATAGTAATCTTGTACAATGTTGTTAGTTTTCATCTATTTTGGGATGGTATTCAGAAAATTTGTTACATTTTTCAAGCCTTTAAAATAAAATGTTTTTATTGTGTATTTTTTCTTCTTTTAAAATGATTTTATTTAATAAGTAATTATTCAGATATATGTACATATCTGTGCATATATATATATATATATATATATATATATATATATATATATATATATATATATATTAATTAATTAATTAACAAAAACCTTGGTAATCTGTATGGATAATTGCAAGGAGGATGAAATCCTGAGAGCTCAATGTTAAGTCAGAGCGAATAATTTAATTTAAAGAAAAACAGACCAATTTAAGGCTCCATTTGTTATAATTTATTTCACCAGAGAATTTTATTTTTCTCTGGATCTTCAGACTTCACTTTCAAAAGGTGAAACGAAAAATGAATTTAAAATTTACACTTTTGATGGGCAGTATTAATCTTATATAAGTTGACATAGAAGGTGGTGAGGAATAGTGTGAGAGACATGGTTGAGTTTAGAGAGGGAAGGGAGTGTTTTAAAATTTCTTTTTCTTTTTATTACAATATTTAATATTGAGGAAGGAGGGGGTAAGGATCAGACATTGACCTATTTAATCGGTCAACTCAACGGAAATGATATAGGAAAAAAGAGTAAAAGAAAAAAGGGGGAAATAAAGGGATAAGATATAAGAGATGTACGTAGAGTTTTGGAGGAAGGAGAGGGGTGGCATAGCTTTAGTAATTTAGATAAACACAGATTTTAATGTTTGATAGTAATTTAAATGTTTAAAAATTCCATAAAGAAATTAAATTTAATGCTTGTTAGCAATTTAAATATTCAACTTCTCCACAAATAAATTATGGATTTAATATAAGTTGAATATTACATTAATAAACAAAAATAAAAAATAAAAATTTATTAATAGTAATATTTTAATATTGTGAATGACTGTTAAGGTAAAATTTTTTATCAAAGTCTAATTCATGAATTTAATTTGTAGCTATTATTAGATGGGTAATATTTCTGAATTAAAGTTTAGGTTTCAAATCAAGATGGAGTAAGATTTGAAGTTAATAGTAAAAAAAATTTACTGTTTTTTTCATGCACACACCACATACATATTTACATAAAAACACATATACACACACACACACACACACACACACACACACACACACACACACATATATATATATATATATATGGACAAAAGAGGGTTATAATAATAACAATAATTATAATGATAATAATAATAATAATAGTAATAATAATAACTTTGATATATGATGGTGCAAAGTTTATTAATAAAAAGCATAGACATAAGTGTACACGTTCCTGTGTATATGTGTATATATGTGCCCGTGTGTATACCTATTTATGAATATACATCAATGTGCCCATGTGCATATGTGCAAGTGTATAAATACAGACATATGCACATATATTCAAAGAATAATAAATTAAATTTTAATTATAAACCTAACCTCCTACAATTAATACTTAAGATACCACCAAACCAAATAAGAAAACAAAATAATAGCCTAGTGAAGACTTCGAATTTCTGATATATATATATATATATATATATATATATATATATATATATATAGGAATATAACATCAATCAGCTGCCAAATTTTATATTTGCATTAATCATATATATATATATATATATATATATATATATATATATATAGGAATATAACATCAATCAGCTGACAAATTTTATATTTGTATTAATCATATATATATATATATATATATATATATATATATATATAGGATTATAACATCAATCAGTTGACAAATTTTATATTTGTATTAATCATATATATATATATATATATATATATATATATATATAGGAATATAACATCAATTAGCTGACAAATTTTATATTTGTATTAATCATATATATATATATATATATATATATATATATATATATATATATATAGGAATATAACATCAATCAGCTGACAAATTTTATATTTGTATTAATCATATATATATATATATATATATATATATATATATATATATATAGGAATATAACATCAATCAGCTGACAAATTTTATATTTGTATTAATCATATATATATATATATATATATATATATATATATATATATATATATATATAGGAATATAACATCAATCAGCTGACAAATTTTATATTTGTATTAATCATATATATATATATATATATATATATATATATATATATAGGAATATAATAACAATCAGCTGACAAATTTTATATTTGTATTAATCATATATATATATATATATATATATATATATATATATAGGAATATAACATCAATCAGCTGACAAATTTTATATTTGTATTAATCATATATATATATATATATATATATATATATATATGTACAAATCCATGGCTAAGTAATACCTTTTCTCTTGTTTACAGTTTTTTCCTCTCTTTTTTTCTATCTATTTTTAATTTTCAATTTTTTTTAAAAAAAAAACATTACAATTCATTTTTTTATCAAGCATTTTAGTATTGACAAGCTCCAGGGAATTTATCTTGAAGAGCAAAATGGCCATATAAAATGAGATATTAATAAAAAGAAAAGCCCACACACTCAAACATATCAACTATGAACATGGCCACAATGTGTTGACCATATTTGGAAAATAAAACATTCCTATAACTCTAGATACAATCATTAAAACACCCATATATTCAGTTAAAAGTAAAAAATAAAATTATCCTTGATAATGGCTAAAGGTATAGTCAAAAGCACTCAGACATACAGAACATTCTGATAATTCCTATATGTTGTTCTATGTAGAAATCGTCTGAATGTCCAGAAAAGAAGAAAAATGTCTTGAACAATAAAAAAATGTTGAAAATTAAAATTTCAGACACACAGGGTTTATTTTTATTTTTTTAATTATGTTCTTTGACTAGTTTCAACCAGCATATATATATATATATATATATAAGAATATAACATCAATCAGCTGACAAATTTTACATTTGTATTAATCATATATGTATATATATATATATATATATATATATCCACACACATATATATATATATATATATATATATATATATATATATATATATATATATATATATATAATCAGAACAATTACCATGAAAGTGTTTATAGAAAAGGTAGAGGGAAGCTATATTACAGTGGTGGGAAAGTGACTGAAGCCATGATGTGAGGACAGGACCAATAATATTGCAATTTGTTCTTTAGATTTTATCAAGAATCTTTGAATATATAGCAGGGAATTGATAAAGAGATATACAACAGGCTCATTTTAATATCTTCTCCCTCTTGGACTGGTTTAGTGGGGGGGATATTTATGTGCCAGAATTTAAAGTAGATAACCCGTGTTAACCCCTGTTCCAAGCCATTATTCTTGCTCTGTTCAAAAAAATCTATTGCTATTTATTTGCTGGTTATGACAAAGTCTTTTAAAAGTATTCAGCTATGATACATGTGACCTGTTTGAAGGGTCAAAATAAATTTGGCAATAAAGCATTTAAAAAATGAATGCCTTTCTTATGAGTGAAGCATATCTTCAGACTGCTTTCACGCCAGGGAAGTGTTTATTTTGTTTTTTCTTTTTTTTAATTATATCACCCCATGCAAGGCAGTAAAGCCACTAAGACACAAATGGTTACTGAGTGTGAGAAAATAAAAAAGAGAAACACTATTCAGGAGCAAGAACAATACTAAAAGTTTAATCAAGTGGACAGTAAATAACAATTGACATTTTATTTGAATTTTTGAAGATCAAAGTTGGCTGGAAAGTAAGTAGACGAAGGAGAGTTCCACAAACAAGACGTACAAGAGAAGAAAATGTAGCAGTGAAGCTGGGAATAATGTTGAAATGGCCACTATTGAATATGAAGTTGTTGTTAAAAGTCATCCAAACCTGAGAAGTGATGTTCATTTGAAAGGTTTACTATAATGTGTTTACTACTGGTTACTTGCTCAATAATATGCCCTTTTGACCGACATGAATTGATATAATAAATTATTATTGCATAGAAAGACACTTAGGTTCAGGGTCAACATAACTGTGTTCAGTGTAAGTGAAGTGAGTTGAATTTTGAATGTAGAAATGAAAACAACAAAATCTAAGAAAAGTCATTTATTTCTCTTTTGTTTTCTTTTTCATTATTATTGAAATAAAAGAGAGAGAAAATGGTTTTTAGGTTGTTTATTGTTTTTTGTCATAATAATCTAAGTCTGCTGATTCTTTCTTCAATCATTCCAGACAACCTCGCTCTCTCTCTCTCTCTCTCTCTCTCTCTCTCTCTCTCTCTCTCTCTCTCTCTCTCTCTCTCTCTTTCAATCACTTGCTCTCTCTCTCTCTCACTCACTCACACTCACTCTTGCTTTCTCTCCATTTTCTCTTACTTTCTCTCACTCTCTTTCCTATTTCTCTCTCTCTCCATTTTATCTTTTCTCTTTCTTTTCTATTTTTCTCTCTCTTTCTCCTTTTTGTTCTTTCTCTCTTTTCTATTTCTTTCTTCACTCTCTTTCTCTTTTTTTTCTCTACCCTACTGTCAACTTTTATCTTTCTCTTTTCTATAGCTTTTCTCCCTTGTTCCTTTTCCTCTTTCTCTCTCCTCTCTCTCTTTTCTATTTCCTTATAAGGAAAGATTCGACATTCATTGACCAAGCATTCAGTTGAAATTTATAAAATCTTTCTCTTAAAACAATTTTTCAGGAACATAGTTTTGTCAAGTCCAGTAGCTGTTATTGCTCTTTCCAATATTGATGATGGTTTCCTTCCTAACCTTTTGTCTGAAGTAGTGTGGAATATCAGCATCTTGATTATGTCATTATTTTCTCTTCATGTTACATAAGATATCCATTTTAGTTGTTGCTGAAAGTCCTCAAGTGATTACGTTTCTCTTATTTGGTACAGTTCTTTATTTGTGATATTGTAGTGCCAGATCACAAGGTTCGAAGAAGAATGCTCTTTGCCAAAACCCACAGGGAACCTATTTCAGAAAAAATTGTTAGGAACCCTTTTTTCTGAAAAATTGTTTTACCATTAAATTGTTTTACCATTAAATTGTTTTACCATTAAATTGTTTTACCATTAAATTGCTTTACCATTAAATTGCTTTACCATTAAATTGCTTTACCATTAAATTGCTTTACCAACTGTTTCATCATATAATTGATTCTCATTTGATGTTTTTTCCAACTTGGTCTAATTCCCCCTGTTTCATATGTTTTACATCAGTAATGATAAAATTGGTGACGAAGCGGTAATTAATTAGACTCACCAAAGCCCGTTGGTACAATTGGTATGATGTTTTGTCTCATATCATAACTGTCCAGGTCTTAATTATCTGGAGACTTGAAATACAGAGCATATTTTTTTTCTCTTGACCTGACTCATAAGGGAAAATATACCCTTTGCTTCCTTCCTCGTCATAAAGAAAAATATCTCCCATGTCAAACTCCTACCTCATAAGAGAAAATGTAGGCAAATATTTAACTTGATTATTAGTTTTTGCCATGCTTAGAATCAGATAAGATTTTATGTCAATTAGCCAACAGCAAAATATGACATATTTCTTTAATCGACTCATCACAGACCAAGTTTTAATCAAACCAAATGAAACCCATTAATTTCCAAGCAAACTTGCTATTTTTTCATTTGAAAGAAAGAATTCAACATTTTCTAAATGTGTTAATCTACCATTTCAGAAAGCAGCCATAAGTTATGCAAATTAGGCTGTCTCAGCTAATTAAATATTCATGCTGTCTCAGCTAATTAAATATTCATGCTGTCTCAGCTAATTAAATATTCATAATGTTCACTCCGTGAATGACTAAAAATCATATATATATATAAAATTTGTCACTTAGCTGATTGATGTTATGTTCAGCAACTCTGGAGTTTCGTACACAAACCATATTATAATCATTCTGTCCAATCATCAGGAGATTAAACATAATTTTCTACATTGCCATCAGACATGAAATTTGAAGAAAATATTTTTTTTTAATTCAGAATGCAAATAATATATAACTTATAATGTGAAAATTAAATTCTATGAATTTAGTTTAGGTTAATGTAAGTGAAGTAACTTTGACATGACAGCAAATGTGTTTTGATTAATATATACAATAATAATGGAATCTGAAATTAAATTTTAAAATTACAACATTTTTTTAAAATTAAAGTTTTACTCTACATACTTTTGTTGGTTTATTTTTATTTTTTAAAAATAGGTACTTCCACTGATTCACTAAAAAAAATGAGCATACCCTGATGAAAAAATGCCCCAAAATTTTATCGTGAAAATCTTTGTTATTACAAACAAACATCAAATGAGTTTTTATTATTAAAATATATTTCTTTTATCCTTTTTAGAACGTTCAAAATTTTGCTTAAAATCTTTTTGTTACATCAGCGGGGCACCAAAGATTAGTAGTAATTTGAGCATCTTTTTTGCTGTGAAAAACACATTGATTTGGAAATTCTTTCAAAAATCAAATAAGTGTCGGATTTTAATCAAATTTTGAAGAATTATTCACAGATGAATGGAATTATTTTAGAAATGTTTTTCTTTAGAAAATCTTGGTAAAAAGATTTTTTTACATCTGTTACCACTTATTTAATTTTATGAATTTCGAAAAATTAAATGTTGTTCCACTTAATGTTTATATTAGTTAAAATCAGAACTCCTTGGAGAATTTAAATCATTTTTTTTCCGAAAATCTGTTCTGAATTGTAAAATAAAAAAATGCAATAAAACTATGACATTATTTAATGAGAAAAGCTTTTAATTGTATTTATGAATACGATATATTAAGGACACTATTGTCTTGAGAAAAAAATTCGATGAATAATGAATTTTTACAAGAATTGTTTTCATTTTTTTTTAATATTAATTAGAATAATTTATGAAGAAATATAGTCTTAAAGTGTGCTATGTTTATGGGATAAAGTGCTCAATATCAGAGATAGAGTGTGTGTAAATATAAAAGTGAACATAGAAGTCAATACTTACTTCCACGCCCACATTTTATTCGTCTACAATTGGCTAATAAATCAATACTACGTTCCTATAGGACAATTTAGCCATCGCAGTCGTTGCTTTGAATTTTTTGATTTTGAACTTGCTTGCTTGTTTCGTTAGTACGAATTTAGTGATTGTTTAATTTTTAACCAATCACATATTTTAATGCCAAATCAACTGTTCCCTCGCTTTCCCTGGGAGCCTATCTTTTTCCTTAAAAGAGGCGACTTTTTCACAAGTCACCAGAAAGGTCCAGTAAAATTCGCCTGTCTATACAAACATACGACCTTCCTCACATTTCAAACGCGCACACAGACGCAGAATTTTGTAATATAAACTTACATTTCTCTCTGTACTTAGCCAAGTTCAATCAATCGGAACTCTGTTAATTTCTCTAACACAACACACTTTTTGATCAATTGTATTCTTGTGTTAATCTATTCTAACAAACAGATCCTTGTTCTAATATTGATTCCTGATTTTCTCTCAAGAAGACTTTTTTCGGACAATCAATTACAAATCAAAAATACATTTAAGGGGGGCAACTTCTTTCCCTTAATCTATATATTGAACACAATTTTATTGCATGTTTGTCCTTGTATGTTATTTCAAATAATATACTTGTTGATTCACATTTGGAGTTTTGTTGTTTACTTGAATCCTGTATGCTGAAAGTATAATAATATAAATAGTATTGGTCCATTTACCCACCATTACAAGGCATATTGTTATTAAGTAAAAACTTTACTAATCATAATTGGAAAAGCTTAGTACAATTCATCGATCATCAATAGATAAACTTTCGTCTGTAAGTCAAGCTGTCAACATTTTAAATAAACACATACTGCCGTATTAAAAATGCATTTCTGCGATATTTCATGTTAAAAGTAAGTAATAATTCTTTCAAATCAGATTAATTAAATCAGCTAATAGTCCTCAAATAAAGTTTCAGAAAATGATATTTCATTTTTTTTTAAATGTTTTTAATAAAGAATATTACATTGCGATGAAAGATGGCTAAAAATAGCGTTAAAGTCAGCAATTTTAACAATTTCAAAACGAAAACTACTTCCAGTCAATTTAAATTAGTTTTGAAAGGCAGCAAAGTGTTTCTCTTATTGGAAAAATTAAAAATTGAATCCATTAGCTTTGAATTAAAACTGAAATAAAAGCTTCAAGAAAGAGTTTTCATTTTTAAAAGTTCCTTTTAAACTCGGTATCGTAAATCAGTGGAGGTACCTATAAAATTTAATCTGAAAAAATTATTTCACGCTTCTACTTTCCTCACCAGCAATCCACCCGGTTCAAATAATTAAACTAAACAATAAATATATTATTTCTTTTCTCTTAAAACTATCTCCCTACATAAATTTATAACTAACCTGTACATAAAATGCATAGCTACATAGGAAGATTTATTTAATTGCACGCAGAAGCCACAAGCGTATGATGAACAACATTGGCGGTGTTGATGTTGGAAAAATGGAGGTGGTGGCTTAAAGTCGGAAAATGAATGGGAAAACGGAATCCAGTATTTTTTTGTCATTCTAGTTTTTTGTGGCCATTATTAAAAAAAAAGAGAAAAAAGTGAACTCGCTCTTTCTCTCTCTCTCTTTCTCTCTTTCACTCTAACTCTCTCTCTCTCTCTCTCTCTCTCTCTCTCTATATATATATATATATATATATATATATATATATATATATATATATATATATATATATATATAATTGTCTCTCAATTCTCATAAAAAGAGAAAGAAAAAGAAAAGACTGAACAACTGCTGCGAAACGGAAGTTCGCTAGTCCAGGGTTTCGTTATTGTGACTAGAAATCTACCAAAAGAAGAGAGGCTCTATGTATAACTTCCGCTATAAAATTAAGAATAAGATATACAGTGTTTAGTTTAACGTTGTAATTCCCGTGTCAGGTTTTTCTTATTAAAAACGTTAATGAAAATACGAATTACTTTTTAATTTCACCCAACCTATTAAAGGGCGCTATTTAGGTCTACAAAAGTCAAGTGGCATAACCCACATATGCAAGAAGAATATCTAATCAATTTATTATTTACATAGGTTAAAATATTTTAATAATTTAAGCATGAATCTACACAAAAGTTACGCAATTGTTCAAGTATTCACAAGTTGTCATATGACCAAAGGAAATAGACAAATTGTTTTTGTTTACACAAGTTTATACTGCCGTTGTGGTAGCCACAAAATCTAAGACATCTAAGCTGAACCATCACGCCATATACTGAAGTGAAGGCCAGAAAAATTCATTGCCGTCAAAATAACTTCCACATCGAGACAGCAGATTAAGTTTCAACTGATATCTAAAATTTATTGATCAATCATAAGCCTTAAATATAACAATAAAAATTTACTTCAAACACGTTCCATGTGAAAACAGATGAAAGGAGAAAAAGTAACCTACAACTTTTTTTCACACGAATTTCTACATACAAAAACTTATAAGAACTTTTCTATAGAATACAACTGAATATGCGTCATTCTTAATATTTATCTTAAGCCTGTGAACGTCCATTTGTCAGACAAGGGCCCTCCCATATCTTTCCCTTTGCCGTTCAGAAGGAGGAAGAAATGCGTGTTGTGGACGCACCTATCTTTCAGTGAACATTCTTTTTCGCTTCTTTTCGTTTCTTTCTTTTCTTTTCGTTTCTTTTCTTTTCTTTCTTTTCTTTTCGTTTCTTTTCTTTCTTCTTTTTTTCTTTTTTTTTTACTTTTTCTGCGCTCCTAACAGCTACCTGATGAATCTGAAAACAAAACTGACAACTTGCTAACAGATTTGGGTTTAGATGTCGTCCTTTGGCGGACAAAAATTGAGTTTAGAAAAAGATTTGTTGAGAAAATAGACAAACAGAAGCGTAAATAAAATGTTTTTTCTATCTGGAAATTTAAAAAGAATAAAAAAGGGGACTTCAAAGTCTCCTATCCTTCACATTATAAGTACATTTCGAGGCGCCAACGAAAAAAGACATGACTCATACTCAAAGTGAAATTTGCAAAGAAACAAACATTTATTACTAAAACCAAAAATGTTTACAATATGCAAATTGTACAAAATACAATATCGCCCTTGCTCAAAATATTCCTTGTGCGCTTCAAACTATCAAGGCAGATTAACAGTTTCTCTTAGAAAACAAAGCGTAAGAAAACAATTTTTCCTTAACAAAATAATTTTAGTTACTTTCTTTTAAAATAATAGTTCATGTAAATCAGTTTTTTATCATCAAAAGTAATTTGCAAAAAGTTCTCGAATTCAAAAAGTTCATGAATTCAAAAGGTTAAAGGAGTGAGAGAAGATCTGCTTAAGGCGATGCCGTTTCTATGGGTGCTTTATACAAAACATTCAGATTTTTTGGAAAAGGCGTTATCAAATATGAGATAAACGCTCACAGGTTTAGAAAAGACATTCGAATGAGATAGATATCTCTGGTTTGGGAAAAGCAATCTTCGTAAAATGAATTCTCGTGGGTTTTTAAGGGTTCTTCTTCTTCTTCTTCTTCTTCTTCTTCTTCTTCTTCTTCTTCTTCTTCTTCTGCTACAACAGTAACAGTAGTAGCAGCAGCAGTTTTTATCATCTTAATTCACAGCTTTCTCGCCCGAGTAGTTGAATCCTTTATCGCCTGTGTGTGGTCGATTTTCTTTTCTCCCAAATAACATTTTCGCCCTTTTCTGGCTTTGAGCTCAAAATTTTACTTTTGATAAATTTTTCGTAGCCTTTTCTGTGAACCCACTCAATATCAAACAGGTTGATCCAAAGTTTATTAAAATCAATTCCACAGGGAACGTATAATTTTTATCTCCATGGGTTAAAACCTCGACGTTAACTAACCAACAAAAGAACTCCTGTTTGCGAACTTTAAATTTGGCTATTGGCCGCATCAGAGTTGAGCCTATAGGAAAGAAACGCTATTTTCAACACAATTACATACCCACATACATACCATATTAAAACATGCCCAAACTTTATTTTCTACACAATAACAGACAATATTACAAACATGGCCAAAGTATTCCAAAATAAAACACACGCCGTCAAATCAAAAAATCTCTATTAATCGCCATATTTCTAAACAATAAGATAAAACTAAAACTCTATTTTTCTCGAACCTACTTTCGGGAAAATCTTATAAAAACCCCAAAATTTCGATTTTCAAACAGCAGAGATGCGGCTGTTTCCAAAATGAAATCAAGACGTGGCTATTTCATTTTTTCTTTCCCCCATGAAAATGAAGCTAGATGGGCAAACATTTACAGAAAACTGTGTCACCAATTGAATTTGATGTTATCAAAAAACGCCAAAATGAATCTCTGTTTGCACACACAGGCGCGTGCACACACACATAAACACACACGCGCACGAGCGTGTGTGTGTGTATGATGCTATTAAGGAACTGTCAAAATGAAGCCAGACGGTTTAAATATTCTTTGAAAAAATTTAACAAAAGTTAGGCTTCTAGGAAATTCAGTTGTTATAAAAATTCGAACGTCGAAATTCCAAACAATAATACAATAAAAATAAAGAAAACCTGGTCTCATGCCTGTTGAATAAATCATTTACATTTACGAACATATGTACATGAATTCAAAAAGAAGTAAAAGATAGTCTTTAGTTGAGTTGGTTCACAGAAAAAACTGAGGTTTAGACAAGACTTTTGAATAATTGGTTCTCCATAAAAAGCTGGGCTTGAGAAAAGGCTTTTATCATTAGCGAAAATTCATTGGCTGTCTATGTAGCTGTTGAGATGATTCATTTGAAGTTGCCGACTGTCGGTTTAAATTCACAAAATCCTTGTCTTAAACCAATCTTTCAAAAAAATATGTTTCTCAAGACCATTAGCTGTTATTTCTCTTCCCAGTATTAACTGGTTGGTTGGTTTTGTTTAGTGGCATATCAACATCGCTAATGTCGAAATCTAAATATTTTGTACGTAATTTTATACTTTCAGGGCAAAGTTACGTTTTTTTTTTTTTTTTTTTCAGATATAAAGTTTGTAGATCATAAAATATACTGTTCGTAATTTTAGTATAAAATTTATTTTTTTACTTTTTAGTGTTGCATTGATTGTCATTTTGCTATATAAAATGTATTGTTGGTCATTTTATTATAAAAGTGTACTATTGATTTTTGTTTAGAGGTTCACTATTTGCCCATAACTGGGACCCTAACAGGTGCTACCACTCTGGGTCAAGGCGAACCTGAGAACAACAGTAGTTTAAGAGGTGGTTCCACGCTCCTCAAAACCTCCAATCTCCCAATCAGAGGCCGTGCTGTGCGATGTAGTTTATCGTCATACCCAGGACGATTCCAGTATTGATGGGGGGGTCCTTTCTTTTATTCGGAGTAATGTGGAACGCCAACATCTTGATCACGTCAGTTTTCTCTTCGAGTTACATTTTAATTGTTACTGTTGTTGAAATCTCTCAAATGATGTGGTTTCGGTTACTTGGTACATTTCTTTGTGATCCTGTAGCTCGAGTCTACAATGTTCGAAGAATTATGGTCCTCGATGAGAATTACAGGCTTCAGTCGCTCGAAGCTATTTAAACCATTGATCTGAGAAAGCGGTTGTATACTGCTGACAGTTTAAATATATGTTTCATTAAAAAATAACTGGCAAGACACTTCCATCAAGTTTTTGTTTTACTGTTTTTGTTACATGCGAACAAGAGATTTCTTTGTTAGACTTATTGTGTATAGAAATTATTCAAATAATTGTTCGTTCCGAATACTTTCGGATAATTTATTAAATAATCTTTTAAAAGATTTTTTTCTTTGTGCTATTAATTATTGTGTAGGTTGCTGAAAGGCAGACATATTTTGAAAATAAAAAGCTGTCGAGTAATTGTCCATAGTAAGGTGTTATTGACAAAACACTCAAACAGAATTGATAAACAATAAGAAAACAAAGAAAAAAGATCAGAGCAAAATAAAAACTTAGCATATAATGTTTATGAAAGTCAAAACTAGTCAAAGCAACAGTAACAAGGCAAAAAGTTTACAAAGTAAGAATTGTGTTTACACACAAAAGGGATACAGTCAAATGGTTATAACATCCCGACTTGAAGACAAAGAATAACAAAATTATGTGGGAAGAGACCGATAATTGTCCATTTTTATTGGTTAGGAAGAAATCCCAGCATGCACTGTAATATTTTTCAAAAGATTTGCGAAGGGGATATTCTTGGAATTGAACCAAGAAAACTTAATAGAATTCCTTGTCAGGCATTTCTAATGGAACATATACAAATACAAAATGATATGTTATATGAGTAAGGTGTCTTGCAGTGATGTCATATATATATATATATATATATATATATATATATATATATATATATATATATATATATATATATATATTGTGTATATTTAGGCAGCAATTTTTCATTAATGCATGTTTTATTAAAAAATATAAACAAGTTTTGTCTATTTATTATTCATATATGCGGTGATGTCATATATATACATATATATATATATATATATATATATATATATATATATATAAATAAATATATATATATATATATAAATATATATATATATATATATATATATATAATTATGTATTTAAATATTCTAGCATAAATATGTTATAAAATCACTACAAAAATAGCCATTTTGTTTCAAATATATATATGACATCACCGCATATATGAAGTTTGTCTGACGATCGCAAAAGCGTGAAACCTAGGGTCACAAACTCACATCAATCCAAATATATATATATATATATATATATATATATATATAGAGAGAGAGAGAGAGAGAGAGAGAGAGAGAGAGATGACATCACCGTATATACCTGGTGTAACAGCAAAATTATCCAAATCGTATAACAGCATGGGATAACTGCCAATTCCACAAAATGTTTAATATCTAAAAAAAAAACACTAAACTATAGATAAGTCGTTTCGCCATCTTGACACCATTTGTCGTAAGAATCACCGAAAAACCCTTTGAGTTATTCAGCTAGAAAGAGAAGAGGTTAAAATCATTTTATGTCAGCCCCACTATGTCTTCCCAACTGAGCAATGGTCAGAGGATAAACATCATTCAGGGCTTTCGTAATGGTACCAATATTCATACTTTGCCTTCCATCTTCAAAGTCCATTCAAGAAGCATCAAGAGAATGGTGAATAAGTTTAAAAAAGAGGGAACAGTAGAGAAGTAAACTGGATCAAGAGGTCACACCAGGAAGAGGGATCATCATTTCAACTTAGAGCTAAATAAATTCTTACTGTTCAAAGTAGAGTCCAATAGGGTTATAAAAACCTTGGAGAATTCCAGTAAGATATCTTTAATCATTTCAGAGATACAATGGTTCAAAGCTTAATCTAAAATTTGAACAATTTTGCTGTTGCACGATTTGGACAATTTTGCAATGTTTGACAATGTTACACCCCGGGCGGGGGGGGGGGAGCTAATATTCGTACACATACAAAATTTTAATTTATTGTATTTCTAATTAATGAATAAACATACTTTTCATATAATTATTTGTACACAGATACATAATAACTAAATATGCTTAGAAAACAAAACAAATCTTGATTTAATAGAAATAAATCCCATTCACACATTAAAATGGATAAATGGAATTTATTTCTACTAAATCAATTTTTTCTGTTTTCTACGCATATTTGTTTCCCCCTTACTGTATATGTATGTGTAAGGTGTCTTGCAGTGATGTCATTTATATATATATATATATATAAATATATATATATATATATATATATATATATATATATATAGCGGGTGCAATGGGTAAATTGTCGCCATTTTATATTTTTAATTTCGCGTATGCGTGTTGTTTTTGATTTTGTCGAGTGCACCATATAGTAAGGTCAGTTGGGCACCGTCTGTGAGAAAAAAAGAATCATGACGCAATTCATTCTGCTAAAAATTTGGAAACGGCATTCTGTACTGCTTGGCATTCGCGCCGGAAGCCTCAATCCGAACATTTCAGTGTGTTTGGCTGTCAATCTGGGAACAGTGCTGAGGATTTGGAAAGAGTTGGATGATATATTCAGTCAACATCATGGTGTTTGGAGTGATCACTGGTGATGGCGACGTTATGCCTCCATTCGTCTTTCCAGAGGGCTTCAGACCCAATACATAGGCCTACATCAAGTACCTTGAAAAGGTAGTGCTGCCCTGGGTCAAGAGGGTGGCTGCTGGAAGACCCTATGTCTGGCAACTGCACCATGCCACACAAGCAGGAGAACCCAGTGATGGCTGTCAAACAATTTCTGCGACCACATCGCTCCTTACATCTTACTCCCCAGACTGCAATCCCCCCACTTGATTATTATGTGTGGAGCGCAGTTGAGCGAGAGACCCAACAAAACTCCTTGGAACACCGATGATGAATTCAAGGCAAGTATTATGGCAACATTCACCAACTTAAACATGGAAACCGTCCAGAAGAGTTGCAGGAGATTCCGAAGTCGTCTGAAGATCATGGCTGAAGCCAATGGCGATTTTATTGAATAAATTTACTCTTTAGTATTTCAAGATATTTTTGTGTAATTTTGGTAAATATATCTTAAAATGAGATGCCAGTGTTATTTTCATTTTTGTGTAATTTAGTCGACAATTCAATCATCGCACACTGTATGTATATGTATATATTTCAACAATGCTGCTTTCAGTGTGTGCTTGAAATTCACTGGATGTCTCAGACCCCTGATACTGTTGTTCTACAAAGAGCCAATTCACTCTCTGTGGAAGCACTTATAAACAAGCAAAGATAGACGGAACATGTCGTTCGTATGGCGGATGACAGAATTCGAAAACAAATAATGTAAAGAGAATTGGAAATAGGAAAAAGACCGCAGCACAAGTCCAAACTTCGTTACAAAGATTGACTTAAAGAGTCACTATACAAGTGCAATATTAATTTGGATAACTGGGAGACTCTAGCTGAAGACCGGGTTTCTTGGAGAGCTGGTATTGCTGACGGCGTCAAGATCTCCCATGAGGCATCATAAAAACATGCAGAACTGAAGAGAAGGGTTCGGTCCATGAATTACCATGAAGTGCCAACCTGGCCATGTGCCCAATGCAGTCGGATAGGTCTGTTCAGGGCGGGTCTGCTCAGTCACCAGCGGTCACACAAACAGCCTATTGTATATGATGATTTCATAATGACATACATTGAATGCCCGAACTTCACTAGGGTGTGTAGGTCCAGATCGGGCCTGACATGGTATATGAAAAGGCACATTGAAAGCGATGATGATCAAAGTTTTCCTTCTACTACCCGAAGATGTTTTGATACATATGTGACAAGAAATGTATATCGATAGCTGGTTTTATGAGCCACTGTCATTCACACAGCTGATGAATGCATTG
Source organism: Acanthosepion esculentum (assembly GCA_964036315.1). Classification (NCBI taxonomy): domain Eukaryota; kingdom Metazoa; phylum Mollusca; class Cephalopoda; order Sepiida; family Sepiidae; genus Acanthosepion; species Acanthosepion esculentum. The sequence continues at coordinate 124,406,770 of OZ038487.1, forward strand.
CTGTGAGGAGGGAGTTTAAGTGAAGGGCTGGACATGTCAGTGATGGCCATACTCGCTTTGAGAGTCGACAGTCATCATGTGTGTGTGTGTGTGCTAGGTGTCTTCAGGGGTAAATTACAGAGACAAACTTATTCTGCCTTTGTAATTTACCCCTGAAGTAGACACAATATCGATCTATTTACAATGGTTTCAGTTACTGATTATTTACATTATTTACATGTGGACTATTGTCCTCGTCTTTGTTGTTGTTATTACAACGTTTCGGCCGTTTTGCCCTACGGCCATCATCAGGTGTATATCGATACGGGTAACCTAAAGTGAATTCCGAACTGAATCCTTTAGTTAATCTACGGGTCTAGATTGTTCTTGTGCCTAGATTGAGGTTGTCTTCTATCTCCTACTCTGGAAGCCTGCGTCAAACCTGACCAGGGGGAGAAAACTATCGTTCCCTGACGTCATCTCAAGGGATGCAGGCATTGGTAGGCAGGATTTGGGGACAGCAATGAAGGATCGGGAGGTCTAGTGTGGTGTTGTGGACTCCATGATCTCGGCTGTTGTCGACACATAATGATGATGTGTTGTTATTTTTAAGAATGCTGAGTTATTGCTAGCCCTGTTTTCACTGAGTCAAACTACACACAGCTCGGTCCCATAGATTAGACAAAGAGTTCAGTTCGAAATTCACTGTAGGTTATCCAGCGCGACATAAACCTGATGAAGTCTGGAGAGCACAATGGCCAACATGTGATAACAACAAAAAATGAGTATAATAGCCCGCATGTAAATAGTGTAAATATTGATAAAAATCCTTATCCAAAGAAATTCAAATAGAAATTATATGTATAGGTGCTAAAATGTAGTTCAGGATTAATACGAAATGAAGGAAGTGGTTTGATAATATCTATATAGACAATTTTAAAACTGTGGTGAAGTTTATCCAAAATTTTGAATGGTTTATTCTACATGCTTATTATGTAATTAACTGTTGGCAAGATAAATAATCTATACAAAATTCTTTTATAGATTTAACTACTTGGACAATAGTAACCGGATTCAACTAACTTTATATGTAACCTACTACCAGGATGAGGTAAAAGCTTGTGTGTGGTTATTCCCTCACATCATAGCAACAGAAATTTGCCTTCTGTTCAAGGTGATAAAAGCATACTTGACAAGAAATAAAACGTACAGAAATAACATGAAAAGCGTTGTAAATTGTATGTTAATTTCATACAATTTATTTTTTGTATGCGTATTGGTGTGTGTATTGTTTAGGTTATATGTGATAAACGGGAGAAATTACTCTGTTATTACACAACATATCACAGAAAGATTTTACACAGGTGTTGTCCGTACCAAGGTCCGTGGTGAACAGATTGAATTTAACGTCTTTTGGCGAGATGTCCGTATTTCTGGCAGGAACATTTTTTGTTGCATGCTGGGAGTATTTTTATTATTTTTAATTTTTATTTAATTTATTTTATACAACGTTTTTATATTATTATTTTATTTATAATTTTCATTATTATTATTATTTTAAATCTTATTTTTATTTATTTATAATAATAATATCCCTACAAGCTATCAAAATAGATTTACACAAAAAGATTTAGTCATAAAGGGTCTAACATGCATATTCAATAACATGTTAGAATTATTACGTGACACTGGAAAAGATCAAATTTTTTCAACATTATACTGAATGTCGGTTATTTCTTGTAAGGCATAGTTGTAGTGGAAAGGTCAGTCATGACATGCGATCAACAACTTTAATATGTAATATGTCACTAAATAGAACCAGTGAGTACAGATAGATGTCGTTGCTGGAGATTCAATTTTGCTAGGTTTAAACTTCGAAAAATACCGTGTAGTGGTTTATGACTCGTTAAGTGCGACAGTGAGATCCGTAGACACTGTTTCAAATCTGTTAGACGTCCACGGCGAGTTTGTAGTGGGCTAAGAAGTCGGCCAGTATTTATAGTGTAGGGAGAGCGCCCTTAGTGAACAATTTGGGAATTAAGGAGGAGCTAACTCCGACAAGTCCTTCTGCACTCGTGTAACACTTTAATTTTAAAATTTAAACATATTGGAAGCCACGAGCAGTGCTTCGTGATTCTTTGTTTTATCAACATTTGCTTTTTTCTACCCACATTTATATACTTTACAAATTAAATTGACTATTAAAGATTTTAAAATGTTCGTGGATTTTGATGTCATTCTTGGTTCTTTTTTTTATTCGCCCAAATCTGTGAATCTGTTAATGCTAAGTCACGAAAAAAAAAAACACTTCATAAAATTCATTATTTCTTTATCTATAATACTGAATGTGTTAAAATTATTCAACTTTTTAACAAGAAACATCTCAAGTTGCCGCAAAACATTGTTGACATCGTTAAGATGGAATGATCTATTATGAGATATCTGTAGGAGTTACCTCCTCCTTAGTTCCCTAATTCTTCCCCAGGGGTATCTCTCCCCATACTATAAATTTGTGGGAAACTTCTTGCCTTTTTTTTCCTCGGGACTCGTGCTGCATCCCACCTCGCGTGGTGGTGAGGTAAATCTCTCTTTCTTCTTCATTTCAGCGACAAGATGTAAGCTCTTAGAAGATCAGCGTTACCCATTTCTAGGAAGACGCTATGAACATTACAAACATTCACCAAAATACGAACATTCACCAAAGAACAAATACAAATGTTCCCACAAATGTTATGTCTATGTGCCTTGTAATTTGTTTAATACATATTTGTTGATAATATATATATGTCTTGTTTGTCTTCTTTCATCTTAGGTTGGACAAAGTCCGCCAATTTACATGTAGTTGGGCCTTTTAATATTCTACCAGGAGTTACACACGTGTTTCTAATACAACAACACGTAAATACACACACGGTCCCCTACATATCTCTAATTAATTTTTATTTAGATATGCTGTATTTATTTTCAATTTTTCTAGTTGAATTGTTCACCTATATTGCATATGATCCATTATTGTATATAATTAGGTTACAATAATATATGTATTTTATATGAATACTACCTTATGAAAGTTGAGAAGCGGTAGAGTGGGGGAGTGGGGACACGAGACGGTTGCACCGGGCCTTCTGATAAGTAAAGTGTATTTTTGTAAAATAGACGCTGTTGACAAGTTTATCAATAAATTAATCGATATTTCGCTTATCGTTCAGGCTGTAACAGAGAGAGGTTGACGCACACCCCCACATGAATGCACACACGCAAATATAACGTTTATTGATTGAAAATGGAAAACACGATCTCCCGTGATGTTACAAACTGTGTCAGCGCTATTAATAGAAAAGAATCTAGAACAATGATATATGAAACCTAAGACGGCTGATGGATAAAGTGTGAATTTCAAATCGGGTTGGCGAAGACTTGTTTATAAACAAATGCAAAGGGCAGGAGGCGATGTTTAATTTGGGTCATTAAAAAAAAAATGGACGAAAATAACATTTTTGATAAAAACATATTGAAGTAAATTGGACCGGGGAGGTAATATCGGTGTATGTTTACCGCTAGCGAAATCTAATCTAAACATAAGTTGTATCTAATCTAAACATAAGTTGTATAATATATATATATATATATATATATATATATATATATATATATATATATATATATATATATATATATATATATATTACACTTCTAACAGAGAAAAGTAGTCAATCAAAGATGGTAATTCAGAATTATTCCCTTTTTGAACACCACCCTTCAACAGACCTGTCAATTTATACTTAATTTTTAAATATGCACAGGAATCAGTAGCCTAACTGAACTGGAAATTGTTTTTCGAAGTTAGAGCATATTAATGATAATACGGTAACAAAGAGGCTGATACAGTGTGCCGTTTTTGCAATGAATCTAAATCCAGATAAAAATGATATGCCAGACTTGTTAATCCATGATTCTGATATTCCCTTTTGTAATATTAGTATATCATTTAGTTATGCTTTCTTTATTTATTTACTAAATAAATCGATTTATTGACCTTTAAACGTACGTTTATTATGCAAGTTAGTATTTCACAATAGATTGGTATTAACAACAGATGTTGTTAACATTTTCAGAAAAGACTTATATTTATGTGAAAAGCATCTTTGTGATGCAACTTATAATATCTGTGCTAATTTTATTTTTAAATATTGATAACTTGTCTGGGTATTTGTGAGATTTTATTATTGTGGTCTTCTCAAATGTAAAAATAAAATATGAAAAATAAAATATGATCAGCATCGATTGCATTGCAGATCCTTCTTTGGATTTTATCAAGAATCTCGAGATATGCAGCAGGCGCATCATACCAGATATGGCATCAGTATTCAATGCATGAATGAATGGTAGATTTATAAATGTGCAAAATGGACTCTGACAAGAAAGATTTTCTGGAATGACACAGTAACCCAACTTTGTTAAAGTAACAGCAAAGATGAATAATGATGTTTGATGGGAGCATTTATTGATATATCGGAATGTTTTCATACACAGTCGCCATGAAAATATTTGTAGAAATGACCGAGGGAAGCCACGTCACGTCGGCGAGAAAGTGAGTGAAGTCGAGATGCCAGGTCAGGATCTGTTACATTGTAGATCCTTCTTTGGATTTTGTCAAGAACCTCGAGATGAACAGCAGGAACACCAGACTAGATATAGCAGCAGTATTTAATGCATGAATGAATGTTAGATTGCAAATGTGCAAGATGGACTCTGACGAGAAAAGTTTTCTGGCACGGCACAGTGACCCAACTTTCCTTGCAGTAAATGCAGCCATTGATTCGATGTAGTCGCTCCACTTCAAGTCAGTTGAACACGTGAGGCCAAGAAGGCACAGTGTGTTGCTCTCCAGGAATCTAGCATCAGCTATGCTGATGGCAGAGAGAAAAGTATCTTTATGGCGATTAAATGAGAGCAGCTTTGTTCTGGAGGCGTTAAAATTTACAAGCCATTTCCTACCCCAGTTAACCACTGATATCTAGAGCCACAGCTCGTCCTTCGCCGTTATTATCAAGAGCTTTATATACATATTCAATGATGGCCGTTAACACATCAGTTGTAGACCTGGCGAAACGGAAGCTATGTTGTATGTCCTAGAGGAGGTCGTGAGAAGTAAGATGCTTAACCACTCCAGCATTGATTAGAGCTCCGAATACTTTCCCGAAAAGCCGTAAGAAGCTAATAAGGAGATAATTTGAGGGGTCAGGGTGTTCTCCAGAGTTCTTAAAAACGGGAACTACAGAGGAGGACTTCCAACAAGCTGGATAGACAGGAAGCAGCAAGGCAATTGTTGTAGAGCTTGGAGAGAACAAGAGACAACTCCGCTATCCTTATGGGAGTCTAGTTTGGAAATGATGTTTGAAACCAGTGACAGTATGAAAGGTCTTTGTTCAAGTGTGTCGTCTGTTACACTATAACTCACGCTAACAGAACAGGAGTGAGAAGTAACACACAACAATGTAGATGAGGCGGTGAAAAAGAGAATTTATTTATTCATTCACCTCGGGTCATGTGCAAAAATAATTAGAGAGTGTGTCTCGGGATTCTACTGCGTAGGTAGGAGTTGGTATTGCGTCATAGTTATAGAGAAAGGCCACGTGCTGAAAATATATACGTTATGGGCGTTATCACAGAATAAGTGTACGGCTGCTGTTGTTAACTCATGGCGCCTTTGTGGCTGTTTTCCGTCGCCGACATTGGGATTCCGTAGATAGGTGTATTCGGCGATGGATAAGCAAATGACCGCGGTAGATCGGATTAAACTTTAGCCCCGACATTGAATTGATGGCGGTGTATATAGTGTTGAAGTAACTCGAAAACGAACTGTTGGTTGATGCTGTAGAAAATTCTGTCGTCCAGGGGCTTTTTTATATTAAAAATCCATATGTCTGAATTCCAAACAATAATAAAAACTAAAACTAAAGAAAACATGGTCTCATGCCTGTTAAATAAATCATTTATATTTGCAAACATATGTACATGAATTAAAAAAAAAGTCACAAATAGTATATAACTGGATTAAAGTCTTTGGGCATTTGGTCCACAGAAAAAGATATGGTTTAGAAAAGACTTTTAGTAATTGGTCCACAGTAAAAAGTAGTGGTTGAGAAAAAAATTTGATTATCAGCAAAGATTCACTTCCGTTGGAGCTGTTGTTGGAAATGATTCGTTTGAAGTTGCTGACACGCGTTTCTTTCAGCACGCGTTGATGGGAGTGGGGAGCTATATAATCACGTTTTCTCTTTTGGTTGAACGTCTTAGAGACAGTCGCATCTCTGCTGCCGACATCTGTGGGTTTTTGTGATATATTTTTCCAGAAAATAGGCTTGAAAAATAGTGTTTTAGCTTTCTCTGATTGGTCAAAATAGTGATGTTAATTTCTAATCAATAAATACTCAGATTTAAACGGCGTGCGTTGTATTGTGGAATCTTTTTGACATGTTTGTAATGGGTGCGCTATGGAAAGAAGAGATATTCTCCTAGTTTACATTTCCCCTATTATTGGTATTATCATATCCATGATATAATAACACCTTATCTCACGGACAGAACGGGATCACTGAGAAAAAAAGGAATGATAAACATGCTTTGTTCAAAGGGAATTTTATGGCGCTAATTCGTAGAGAAAATTATATATTCATATTTACACGTGTTCTACGTCGAGAAAATATAACAAATATCTTCACAATAAGCAGAGTGAAAAGGGGACGAAAAAAGAGTCTTACGTATAGTAATTTCCAATGGAAATTGGGTGTGTCGGAGATTCTTCTGTTTCTGGAGAAGCCATATTTAGCCATATTCGAACGGGTCGGATTTGTCTGCTATGTCGCTGTCGGGGAAATATTCCGCAAACGGGAAACAGCGACTCCTGCGTTTTTCCCAAATTGCGGATTGCAAGCCAGAGATATTTTCTATATCTGATGAAGATATATTTCCATAGGAAAACGGTGCCAGCTTACAATCTTAGATTGTAAGCTGCACTATGTGGTCAAAGGAAGCAGATTCAGCCTCAGTCCGGGCCGAGGTGCCCGGGCTAAAAAAAAGCAACTACCTGGAAGCTGATCACCGATCACTTTAACGTCAAATTATAAAGTGACATTATTAAGCGATCGTTACGTGACCCACGTCACTTCATCTCGTCCAAAGGGATCCCTACATTTGCATCCCTACATTTGTAAATATTATCTGTTATTGGGTAGAAAATAAAGTTTGGGCGTGTTTTAATATGGTATGTATGTGGATATGGCATGTACGTTGGAAATAGCGTTTCTTTCCTGTAATGCAATATGGATTTTTTGTATTGGTCAGAAAATACCTTTTATGACTTTTTATTTTTTTTATTTCTTGTCTCTGAAGTGGTGCGCAGAGTAAGTCTAAAATTAAACCAGTTTGTGTTATTTAACCGCGGGTATATCTGTTGAGGTTCCGTTTTCATTGAAGAAGAAGTTCCGATAGGCTACGACACCCCTTCACCCCAGATGGCGTGGTGAATTCAATTGCAGATTTCAACTCTGACTTTGACGCGAGAATAACATTTCAAATCTACTTTCGAGGCTACGAAGAAATATTTAACAGAGATTGTGTTCACTGGCAATTCGAGAAAAATCTTTATCAGGAAAATTGGCTCTCGAAAAGCATGAAAAGTGTTGCAATTACGTTTTGGCGGTTAACCCCTCGGGAGTGTAAATTTGAAAGAATTGTATACCTTCTTACAAACATTTTCAGAAAAAAAAACTCTTTTTTGGGGGTGGCAATGTTTGAAATTAACTAAAAATGTAAATGACGATTTCGTAAGCTACCCAGTCTTCTTTCCTTTCTTTTTATGTGTCGTGTCCCTTCAGGACGTAGGCGATCATGGCACTCCACTTCCCCCTATCTCTTGTAGCTCTCAATAAGTTTCGTTCCTCTGCCACCTACCCAGGCCACGTTCTGTTATCCACTTGCTTAAGCCCGCCAGGTATGTCGTGCGTTGCTTTCCCTTGTCTCTCTTACCCTCTATTCGACCTGTGAGTATCAGATTCTCCAAGCCTCCTTTCTCATTATGTACCCCAGAAATTTCAGCTGCGTCTTCCGGATGTTAAGTATAACCTCCCTCCTTGTTTGCATCTTCTCCAAGACCTCGTCGTTACTCACACGCTCGGTCCATGACATCCTTAGCATCCTTCTGTAGATCCATACCTCTGTTGTCTCGAAACTGAGAAAGCGAAAGTTGGGAATTAACAGGGGACCAATTTAAGTGCTTTATTTTTGTAAAGTTTTTGAAATTATCGAGACAGAGAAATAAGAACAAAGCCTGAACAGAACCAAGCTATAAATTGACAGTAAATTGCAGAAAAATCTTTGCGTCTATTAAATTTAAAATATGACACTGCCAAAATAGCAGTTTTAAAAAAAAAACTTCCATCTACCAAAGATACGTTGATGATATCCTTATGTTAGTTAAAAATACAGATGAAATACTTCAACTTCAAAAACGTTTCCAACATAATTCTGTCCTTAAATTCACATATGAACTTAATACTACTGATAAAATTCCCTTCCTATTATTAAACACAAATAATAATAATAAATTTACTATTTCGCCATATAAAAAACCTACCAGCATAAATTCGGGCACATTTAACTACAAGAGCGAATGTCCATATTACTACAAAATAGCAATTATAAAAAATCTAATACATCGTGCAGAAACTAATTCATCCACAAAACAGATTTTTACAGTGAACTAAAGAATATAAAACAAACACTTATTAATAATAGTTTTCTAAACTACATAGTTGATGAACAAATAAGATGCTTTCTCAGAAATCTCAATACCGAACAAATAGAACATAATACTGCTTCAACTAATCCCAAACATATTAATCTCCTATATCGTAATCAAATTATAAACAAGATGAAAATATACTAAAAAAATTGGTAAATACTAATATATCGACAACAGATCCTAGCGAAAAAATTAAGTTAATCATATACTACACTAAATCTAGTATATCCAACTCAATTATTCGCAATGATTCTTCCCTGTCTGTTAGCGATTTGCAGAAAACCAACATAGTTTACAAATTCAAATGCCTTCTGGGAGATTGTATCTCCAACGGATTAAATAATATTTATGTTGGTCACATCACAAACTCGCTTTCACGACACTTAACTCTCCATTTGACTGACAATTCCAACATTTTTAGGCATTTAAAACAACATACCTGGCCACATACACAATTCCAGAAAATTCTTGTTGAAAATCCAACTATACTTAACCATGAAAACAATAAACAAAAACTAAAAATTCTTGAAGCTATTTACATAAAACAGTTGAAACAACCTGAACAAAATAAACTATGAAAACTCCACAAATATACTTAAATGCTTATAGTTGATAACAGAAGCTATTGGTTTATACCAACGGCTTTCCATACTTAACACTTTTCTTCATTTTCACTCTCACGTGGTCATGTGTGATGTCATGAACCGCAATGCGATATTTGCTTCCTGCGTTTCATATGCACGAATTTATCGTTGCATAGCAATGTTCTGTGCAAACAAAACGAACTATTGTTGCCATGTCCGCATAACCAAACAAAAATTACCATCTTTGTTATTTAATTTATTATTTAATTTATTTTAATGTACTTGTAATCTCTGATGATGGCTTATGCAAGCCGAAAGCTTAGACAGGATTAACAATAAAAACATATATCAACATGGTGATTTTCTTTCGTATTGCAGTGATAATACTAAAAAGCTTATTCAACAATATAAAAGGGATTTACTTAAAATAAATAGGCAAAACTTGTCTATATTATTTAACGAAACATGCATTAATATACATATATGTATGTGTGTGTGTGTGTGTGTGTGTGTGTGTGTGTGTGTGTGTGTGTGTGTGTGTGTGTGTGTGTTTAGGCAGCAATCCTTCTTTCATGCACATTTCGTTGAATACGACAGACAAGGTGCTTTGATTTAGTTTTTATACAATTTCTCATGTGATCTAATAATTTTTTTTCTTTTCAGATGATAAATTATATAAAAACTGTCCGATTGTTCTTTTTATCCGAGTGCTTTCGGCTATACATTTAGCCATTTTCAAGGTTGAAATATATTAACTGTTAACAAGAAAGTTTCTTGTATGTATGTATTTATATAATGTTTTCATTTTCAAAACACGGTCAGGATTTTTCTCATATTTCCTAATAATCAGTAACCCTTTGCGTTTTAGTGGCTTTATTGCCTTTCTTGGCGTGAAATTATTTTAAAAAAAAAACCCTTAATACAATAATTCGCTTGTTTTCTTAAACATGCCTCTCGTATTCAGAGCAAGATTCCGAAGATAGTGAAAATCTCAGTACATATCTTTGATATCTTTGTTGGTCAGATTCTGACACTCTCTTATATAATAATTCTACTTACATTATGAATCCAATTCTTTTATTTCTTGTCAAGTTAAATCAAATATTTTACAATCATTTCCTTTTTCTCTCTTTTCCGTCACCTCTGCTATCAATCCAACTCCTTCAACGTTAAATTCAGCAGATAACTCTTTCCTTTACCAGCAATTAAATTTCCTTTGTTCCTTTGATGATGTAAAAAGCTTTCATCAAATCTAAATTACTCCATTTTAAATGTTTCCTCGTGTCAGTCTAATTTCCATAAATATAGAAATTAAATTCATTTTATTATTCAGTCTTTGTTCTGTTATCTTCAAAACAATTCGCGTTATTTATACTCACAACCTTCGTTAACCACAGTATTTAAAAACAACATTAAAATCTATATGTTCATTCAATATTTTTTCCTTTCTTTATTAAATGTATTTCCCTGTCTGCTTGTCTGTCTGTCTGTCTATCAGTATTAACCCCGCATTTTTCTCTGTCCAAGAGGTTACTTCGCCTTCGCTACATATTTATCAATTATGTTTATACGACAAAAGTATATATTTAGTTGTGAATGGCCAGTCTTCGGGAACCCATGAAATCAATGTAGGCGTCTACCAAAGCTCTCTCATCGGTCCTAACTTCTTTCTGCCTTTTTTAACGATCTGTCTAGGAATATTCTCAGATCATTAGAAAACATCTATGCGGATGATTCCACTGTTTATGGACGCACTTCCCAAAATCAAGATATCCATTACCTTGTATCTGATCTTTCCTCTGATCTAGCTCTAACGGATCAATGAGAAAATGTCTTGTACCTTGTATCTGATCTTTCCTCTGATCTAGCTCTAACAGATAAATGGGAAAATGTCTTGTACCTTGTATCTGATCTTTCCTCTGATCTAGCTCTAACGGATCAATGGGAAAATGTCTTGTACCTTGTATCTGATCTTTCCTCTGATCTAGCTCTTACAGATCAATGGGAAATGTCTTGTAACTTTCAAGACCTTGAAAACCAAGTTAGTATCATTTCATCATCACGGTTCAGACCCTGAATTTTCTCCATTTACAATGAACGGCTGAACTCTTAATGAGACTTGTTGCACGGGCTGCTGCTGGTGTGGTTGGCATCGTTTTGATGGTTGAATGAAGGAATTTACTGTTACCTCTTTAGGGGGAAGGGAAGGTGATGTTTCTGCTGACAGCGTGTTAGAGAAAGAAAGAGCAAACTATCTTCCGCATGCCCACAACGAGGGATAACACAACATCTTCAAGATTGATAAATAAAGTTTATGAAAACAAATATCGGTGGACATACGAATGTACGAGAGTGTGTGTAATATATGTAGGTGTGAAGATAAATATATATGTGTCTGAGTGTATGCATATATGTGTCTGAGTGTATGCATATATGTGTCTGAGTGTATGCATATATATTTGTGGATAGCCGTAACTCAGGATGTTTCTTTTTCTGCAGCCAACAATATTTTAACGCGCTTGTGCTGATCCCTCTGTACGGCGTGAGTGCCCGAATGAGAAGGCTTTCTTTAGCGTGGTGTAAGTAAGTGAATGTGCCGTCTTTGTTCCTGTGTGTGCTTTGCTGTGGGTATTCTTGTGTGTGCTCCTGTGTGTTTCCTGTGGACACTCTCTGAGTGGCTTTTGGCTATATAGGTCGGAGACAGGCTCCAAATGAAAAACAAAATTTAAAATTTATTGTTGGGTTGGTTGAGAAAGATCACGTGGTGTGCTTACTACTATGCCCACTTGAGATGACAAAAAGTCTTGCCTTCACATGTCTATTTTTAGACTTGGTGAAATTGTAATTCTGGAATGAATTTCAAAATTTATTTTATTTATTTATTTATTTGTTTATTTGTTTATTTTCGAAATCCCAACAGGCTTCTTGCTTTGAATATCTGTTGGTTTTCAAGTCTATGCCAAGCATCAAGTGAAACTCATATATGCCATCCATTACTAAACGTGTTGAAGAATGACTTGGCTAAGGATTTAATTACTGATGTGGTGTGCATGTTTGGACATGGGAAGACGAATGGAAACCACCAGTATTCGTCAATTACTACAAATAAATACGCGTGACAGAAGGTACGGGTCCCTTGAAGTCGATACTTAGTCGTTCCATGGGTCTGGTCGCCTTCATAGGAATGCCTTCTGGTGGGCGATACAAACGAGGTTTAATTTTTTTTTTAATGGCTGAACAAGCGTAAGCTCGGCAAAATGTGCCAGGTTCCATGTTCTCCTTGTCAGGACGATATTTTATCGTGTAGTCAAATGCTACAAGTTCTAACCGCCACTTCTGAATTATTTTTAATTTTGGTACGCCTCTCGTTGTTGAACATGAAAGCCATCCATTGCTAAAAGTGCTGAAAAAAAAGGCTTGGCTCATTCGGTCGCAACAGGAAGTATCTGACTCATTCTGCCATGCTTTATCTTTGCAAGAGTTAGATTAGACAAAAATTGGAGTATTGCTGTCATATCTGGGCTGAAGCTGCTCAGTCCTCGCGCTATTTCCATGGCAAATGTTTAGATGAGCGCTCCATTCTTTAGTTCCGCCTCTACAACTAGGACACACCATACCACTTCCACTGAATCAAATCACCCCCATTTCCTTCATGTTTCAAATGTAAGATGTAAATGCGACTCAAACAGCTTTTCCCCCAATAACTACCTACTTTGTAGAACAGACTCTCATTTGAGTGCTTTCCTAAACACTACAGTCTTAATGTCTTCAAGGCCAGGGTCAATTGTTATCCACCCACCTTATCCTCATCGTCTTATTTTCCTAAGACTTTTCATTCATCTTACACACCTTATTTATCATTTCCATTTTAACAGCCTTGAGTAGCTCTCGGGCTTTTTACTGGGTGAATTTACTTTAAAGAATATCTTGAAAATTTTACCAACATTAATTGGGTTAACGGCAATTTCTGTTAATTTCTTGAAACTTCGAATGGACGTGTCATCTCTCCTTGAATTCAGAACGCCATAAACTATACTAAAGTTGGTTTAACAAGTCGAATGTATGTGAAATCTGATTAACCAATGAAAATCAAACAACGCAAAAGTAAAAATACCACAATTTCTTTCTTTTTTTCTCCATATCTCATTCTCTTGAATAAAAGTAAAACATGTTAGATTGATAAACGTTTCCTATTTGTTCTTTATTTTAGCAATTTTAGTGTATATTAAAATTTAACATTGTATACGCAAGCTGATGTATTTTGTTGATGTAGTTGGAGAAAGAGTGTCTGTGCATAAATTGGGTTTTGCCATTAAAGTTTGTATGATAAAAATAAATGCATGAAATTTTGTAGTTATACATATTGAGGCAACATCTGTTGACATGAAATTTTTTTTTAATTTATAAAATGGGTAGAGCTTTTCATTATTGTTCTTTATATATCAATTGTGTAGCGATTACTACTATGTTTGACACGCCTACATTTTTCTCAACTGTGATTGGTCAAATAATAAATACTAACTATCACAGGACAATTTACTGATCGCATTCACCACACTGAATTTTTCCTATTGTTAATTCACAAACATGCTTTTGTTATAAAATCACCGATTAGGTCATTTTTCATCCAATCAGATATTCTTTGTGTGTTCTCGAAATTTCTCCCGCCATTGTCATGGGAGCTTACCCATGGTTATATAAACCGGAATTCGTGTCAAAAATAGACAGTAGAAGCAGAACTCAGTAGAACTCAGCAACTCACACGCGTCTACACAGACTATTCATTCTATGCACGCACGCACACACACAGAACTTAAATATCATTTACCATCAGTTCTGTTTAACAAGCCAAGTTGCAACAGCTCTGTTAGTTATATCTAATCCACAAACTGATTTATTACATGCTCTTCTGAAAACATCATTCTATCTAATACAGAACTTTGAACATTCATTCAGAAAACTGTTTATTTACATTTAATCTTTCAGCTAATAGTTAAAGGGAAACTACTTCTGCTATCTTATTGTTTCACACATTACAAAAAATGTTTTGTATTTGTTGATTTTAATATATATTTTATCGTTGAAACAAAAATCGGTTTTCCATTGTTTTTCCTTGATACAAAAATGTATAATTGTTAAATGCTATTCAACACGCAGCCACATCAACCTTTTCAACACAACCAGCATTTACAATTGTATTCAATTGTGACATACTGAGGTTTGGTAACATTTTTCTGGATTATGCCTCTCCGACTTTTTGTGTTTTCAATACATCCACTAACACTGTTGTATTATGGGATATCACTGACAAACCGTACACTTGTCTGGATTATGTCCCCTTGCAAGATTAGCTGATCACAACATTTGGACAGTAAATTGTTTCAATATTTTTATTATAATTTTTTCTCTTTTATTTTATCTGCTACATAAATTCAAAGTATTGTAGGGATGCTGAAGGCGATTATCACCTTTAATATATATATAAGTCACATGGGTCATGTGAGAGATCGCTTAGTGACGTCACTTCATACAGTGACAAAAGTGATCAGTCAGTCAGTTTGTTAACAGTATCCAAACCGAACGGTTGCTTTTTTAGCCTGGGCCAAAAGGCCTAGGCTGAGGCTGAGGCTGAATCTGCCTCCTCCAGCAAATGCTACAGTTTACAAGTCCATGGTGCCATTTCCATGTGGGACTATATCTTCCCGAGATATAGAAAGAATCTCTGGAGCGTAGTCCTGAATTTGGGAAGACCCAAGATTTGCTGCTTTCCTTTTGTGGAATATGTCCTCGCCCGGGATATAGTAGATGAATCCAGCCCATTTGAATCTGGAATTCTAAACATGGCTTCTCCAGAGGCACAGAAGAATTTATACATGTGTAAGAGCCTTCCGTTTTGTTTCTCCTTAAACTCTGCTTTGCCGTGTAGATGTATGTGATATATTTTTCTCTGCATGGGACATGTGTATATATGTGTATATATAGATTTGTATATGCCTTAGTGATATAAAAGTCTCTCTGAGAACAAAGCATGTTTGTCATTCTTTTTCCTTTCAGCCATTCTATTCCGCCCGTGAAATACGGCGTTATTATATCACGAATATAAGCATGCCTATAATGGGGGAAATAAAATTAGAAGAATAAATCTTTCTTCTATAGCTCTCTCCCTTGTTACAGTATGAACATACACCCTTATGCAAATTAATTGAAACAAAACGAATAATTCCGTTATTATTTACTTTTTCATATATTTTTCAATGAAACATAACCCAGTGCACGTATTAGTACTTCGTATGTCCATTCCACGAAGTCTCTCCTTGCAGATTGACAACGGATTCTCGGTTGGATTTAAATCAGGAGAGTTTTCGGGACAGTCTATAGTAATTTGATTTGCTCACTTGTCAGTGTGTTCATACAGCGTTACAATTTTTGTACGCATCCTTGGAGTAACGTCCATCACAAACAATGGCCGTAGGTCAACTAATCGACTGTCGAGACAATAGTGACTGGGCGTGATAAAATCTGATGCAATCCCAAATGAAGCGATATTTTTCAAGACCAAACAAATTTCATCACACACCCCAAAAATAGATTCATATTATTGCACACCACTGCAAATGACCAAATCTGAGGAAAAATAGAAATCGATTGCACCCTGTCACTCCAGTGGGTCTAAAACTAAAGGGAACTAAAGCAGTTGTTTTAATTAATTTGCACAAAGATGTACATACATTTAAATAATAAGTCATAGCTTAATAAATGTTGCTTTTTCTATGTAAGTATATTGAAGGACTCAGTGTTTTAACAATACAGAAATCCAAGTCCTTATCAATTTAATTTACAAAGATAACTACGATAGTGCATTTTCTAAGTTAAACAGTTGACATTTTCTCACAGCTGACACAAGATATCTTATTTGTCTATTAAAGATTATATTCAAAGCTGGTTTTCTTTTATTTAAATAAAAACAAAAGTTATTATAGCAATTTCCTGAGACCGTTGTAGAGATTAGATTACTTTTAGGTCAGTAATCTTTTATGTGCTGTGTCCTTTCAGACATAGACGATCATGGCTTTCCACAATTCCCTGTCGTTTGTAGGTCTTAATAAATTTTGTATTTTTTATTTCTCTTAAAACTTCATCCACCATCCATTGACTCAAGCTCAATACATCAGTTATGCGTTGTTTTCCTCTGTCCCCCTTGTGAGTCCTGTGAGAAGATTGTCTGGCATTCATTGCCATATAGAAGAAGTGGTATTATGTAATAGCTCAGTACTCTTTTCTTTGATTGTTATTAAATTTTCCTGTCTCTTAATACTCTGCTTAACTTTTGGAAGGCATCTTTGGCGATCCAAATGTGCCTTCAGATTTTAGTGTGGTACTTTTTCTCCTCTGTTAAAATATTTACCAGATACTTAAATTGTTGTGCTGGTTTAATTTTAGTATCTCCTTACCCAGATTTTAATGCTTAAAGGAAATCATGATTGACCAAATAATAAGATGAACCCTGACTTATTGCATTTAATTACGTCTTATGTTTCTTATCATGATCTTTATTAACAGAGTTAGATTTATATATGGGCTGAGCAAGTTGCAGCTTAATGTCACATGACCCGAGGAGGATGAGCCGCTTGACAAAAACAAATTCAAATTCCCCATTTGGTCCATTTGTGAAAATAAAACTCAGAGGCATATCTCAGTCATAAATAAAAATCAGAGACATATCTCTATCAAAATAAAAATCAGAGACATATCTCAGTCATAATAAAAATCAGAGACATATCTCAGTCATAATAAAAATCAGAAACATATCTCTATCAAAATAAAAATCAGAGACATATCTCAGTCATAATAAAAATCAGAGACATATCTCTATCAAAATAAAAATCAAAGACATATCTCAGTCATAATAAAAATCAGAAACATATCTCTATCAAAATAAAAATCAGAGACATATCTCAGTCAAAATAAAAATCAGAAATATATCTCTATCAAAATAAAAATCAGAGACATATCTCAGTCATAAATAAAAATCAGAGACATATCTCAGTTAAAATAATAATCAGAGACATATCTCAGTCAAAATAATAATCAGAGACATATCTCAGTCATAAATAAAAATCAGAGACATATCTCAGTCATAAAAAAAATCAGAAACATATCTCTATCAAAATAAAAATCAGAGACATATCTCAGTCATAATAAAAATCAGAGACATATCTCAGTCATAATAAAAATCAGAGACATATCTCAGTCATAATAAAAATCAGAAACATATCTCAGTCAAAATAATAATCAGAGACATATCTCTATAAAAAATAAAAAATCAGAGACATATCTCAGTTAAAATAAAAATCAAGGACATATCTCAGTCATAATAAAAATCAGAAATATATCTCTATCAAAATAAAAATCAGAGACATATCTCAGTCATAAATAAAAATCAGAGACATATCTCAGTCAAAATAATAATCAGAGACATATCTCAGTCATAAATAAAAATCAGAGACATATCTCAATCATAATAAAAATCAGAAACATATCTCAGTCATAAATAAAAATCAGAGACATATCTCAGTCATAATAAAAATCAAAGACATATCTCAGTCAAAATAATAATCAGAAACATATCTCAGTCATAAATAAAAATCAGAGACATATCTCACTCAAAATAATAATCAGAAACATATCTCAGTCATAATAATAATCAGCGACATATCTCAGTCATAATAAAAATCAAAGACATATCTCAGTCAAAATAAAAATCAGAGACATATCTCAGTCAAAATAATAATCAGCAACATATCTCTATCAAAATAAAAATCAGAGACATATCTCAGTCATAATAAAAATCAGAGACATATCTCAGTCATAAATAAAAATCAGAGACATATCTCAGTCATAATAAAAATCAAAGACATATCTCAGTCAAAATAATAATCAGAAACATATCTCAGTCATAATAATAATCAGCGACATATCTCAGTCATAATAAAAATCAGAAATATATCTCTATCAAAATAAAAATCAGAGACATATCTCAGTCATAAATAAAAATCAGAGACATATCTCTATCAAAATAAAAATCAGAGACATATCGCAGTCAAAATAAAAATCAGAGACATATCTCAGTCATAATAAAAATCAAAGACATATCTCAGTCAAAATAATAATCAGAAACATATCTCAGTCATAATAATAATCAGCGACATATCTCAGTCATAATAAAAATCAGAAATATATCTCTATCAAAATAAAAATCAGAGACATATCTCAGTCATAAATAAAAATCAGAGACATATCTCTATCAAAATAAAAATCAGAGACATATCGCAGTCAAAATAAAAATCAGAGACATATCTCAGTCATAATAAAAATCAGAGACATATCTCAGTCATAATAAAAATCAGAGACATATCTCTATCAAAATAAAAATCAGAGACATATCTCAGTCAAAATAAAAATCAAAGACATATCTCAGTCATAATAAAAATCAGAAATATATCTCTATCAAAATAAAAATCAGAGACATATCTCAGTCATAAATAAAAATCAGAGACATATCTCAGTCATAAAAAAAATCAGAAACATATCTCTATCAAAATAAAAATCAGAGACATATCTCAGTCATAATAAAAATCAGAGATATATCTCAGTCATAATAAAAATCAGAGACATATCTCAGTCATAATAAAAATCAGAAACATATCTCAGTCAAAATAATAATCAGAGACATATCTCAGTCATAATAAAAATCAAAGACATATCTCAGTCAAAATAAAAATCAGAAACATATCTCTATCAAAATAAAAATCAGAAACATATCTCAGTCATAAATAAAAATCAGAGACATATCTCAGTCAAAATAATAATCAGAGACATATCTCTATAAAAAATAAAAAATCAGAGACATATCTCAGTCATAATAAAAATCAGAAACATATCTCTATCAAAATAAAAATCAAAGACATATCTCAGTCATAATAAAAATCAGAAACATATCTCTATCAAAATAAAAATCAGAGACATATCTCAGTCATAATAAAAATCAAAGACATATCTCAGTCATAATAAAAATCAGAGACATATCTCAGTCAAAATAAAAATCAAAGACATATCTCAGTCATAATAAAAATCAGAGACATATCTCAGTCATAATAAAAATCAGAAACATATCTCTATCAAAATAAAAATCAGAGACATATCTCAGTCATAATAAAAATCAAAGACATATCTCAGTCATAAATAAAAATCAGAAACATTTCTCAGTCAAAATAAGATGGCAACTTAAAAAAAAATGGAAAATATTATACAGTTCTTTTTTTCTTGATTGACGAAAAGAAATCTTTTATATTTTCTCTCCAGCTTTTAACTGTTGACCCCATTTTTCCTGCTTATTCATCAACTAATTCATCCACTGTCAACTTTTTTTTTCATTTCTTCTTTTCTTTCAAGTGTGACTTCTTCTCATTCTTGTGAAAGTGTCTCTGCTCAAGTCAACATCTACAGAAATATTTATTACACTGAGCAGAAAATAGTATTTTCTTTGCCTTCTGGTGTACTTGAGATAATGATCAGTTATAAAATGAGTGGTAATGAAGAAATAATGAATGCTTTGAGGGCGAAAACAAAATCAACTCCTATGTTTCTCGGAAGCCATCACATGATTTGTGTATACAGTTAAAGGGTAATAAAGAAATTAAAATAAATCCTATTATTATTTTTTAGGTTAGTTCACCAGGATATAAAATATCCTGAAGGGAGATCAAGTTTGCTACACAAGTAACAGAAATTAGCTCATTAAATATTATTTTATCACCAGAAATACATGTTATAAAGATTAGCTTGTAGTGGAAACACTATGATAACGATTACTTCCTAATCTGAAAATGGAGAAAATTATTAAATTACATTAACAAATATTTAAAAAGAAAATCATTTGAATATAAACACTCAATAAAATCTTTGAGAAAACTGAAAAGAATCTTTTTTCTGTCTGAATTTCCAGGATGAGGAGTAAATTTAGTGTGTCTCAACCCAGATCATGCCAGAATAGAATTTACACCTAATATCACACCAGTTGATAAAACAAGCCTGCTGCAAGGTTGACCTGAAGTGACCTCTCAGCTATCAAATGCAGAATCACATGAACTCACAGCTGCACCTGGGTTGCATGCATGGAAAAGAATTGTATTATAAGGAGTTATAAAAACACCCACCCTAAAGAGGAGTCAAGCAGTCTCTCAAATATCACAGATGAGGATGTAAGGTCCAGGTTTCAGATGAGGGATGTGGTGTTGCAATTCACACACTGGTTGAGAATGATTGACAATATCAGGAATTTAATAAAATTTAATTTTAAAGATGAGATTTAAATCTTGTGCACTCACTCAAATATATAATTCATATTTTCATTGATTTGCATCTCCATTTCATTACATTATCATTATTTACATTCAGACTAATGTCCTTATCTTTGTTGTTATTATCCCAACGTTTCAACTATTGTGATGTCTGGCCTTCTTCAGATGTCTATTGAGCTGGGTAACCTCCAAGGAATTTTAAACTCTTTATTTAATCTACAGGGCCACTTTGCTTCCATTCCCACTATACATGTTCCTGAGGAAAATAGAGAATTGGATTAAAGCATTGGTTCATGTATTTGGTGATATATTGATTGTGAGTTCAATCCCAGGTCTGGGTAGTACTAAGTGGAAAAAGCACAAGCCATAATTGAGCATTACTAAAACAAACAAGATGAGATATTTCTAGACATGGACAGCAGACTGAGAACAGTGTACACCCATAGATGAAATGAACTGTTTACTTTGAAATTCCCCAAAAGTTTACCAGAATTGAAAGACACCTGAAGAAGGCCAGTGTCCTAAAAAAGGTAAGATAATGTCCCTAGACATAGGCAGCAGACCGAGAGCAAGTAAGTTGCATCTCTTGCATCTGCTTCCACAGGTCTGTCAACGTCTTTTCAATGCACAGTATGTCTGCATTTGCATTGACAGGTGTAACTGTGGAAGAGTTTAGTCCTGAAAAGGACAGTGTTTATTGTGTATTGTCACTGCTGATGAGGATGGCAAGCTGGAGCTGTGGCTGATGGTGGCTGGCTGGCTGGCTGGCTGGCTGAAACTGCTGCTGATGGCTGGAGCTGTAGGCTGGCTGGCTAGCTGCTGCTGGAACAGATACTACAATTGTAGATTAGGTAAAGGGGTCACTTTGAAATTTCTTGGAGGTTACAAAGAGACAGCTGAAAATGGTTGGGGTGGCACAGTGGTTAAAACATGATAATAACAAAAATGAGAACATTAGTCCAAATCTTATTTTTTCCTCAGATTTTCTTTACATAATAATTATGTTTCAAGATATTTCAAAATATCTGCTGCTTTGTACTCATCTTTTGAGATCATTCCTTGGAGAGAATTCTATCTTAAACCAAATTGTTTTATAGGATTTGTGGTTATGGGAAAATGAAATAAAATCTATAAATAAAATAATAATAATGAATAAAAAAAGAAAAAGAAAAACATTTCCCCATGAGGTTAGTAATAAAGGAACCAGAAACGTTATTACTCCACCTGGTTTTCCTCAAATGCCCATTAGGTGGCGCTGTCTAAATTCTATAAAAAGACAAAAATTTCCTTCCTCTTCCTCTTTTCTCCTCTTTGCTCCAAGATGCAGCAGGACATGGATGATGTCTGTCTCTTTCATCTGGCCTCTTCTGTCTGTCTTTCTCATTGGCCTTTCTCATCTGCCTGTAGCACCGCAACCCGTAATGGTCGCTGTGGATGCCTGCGCACGTGATGGCACGCAGTGACAATGATGTACCGACCGATCGCGGTCTCTCCCATCTCTGCTTCACCAACTGCCTTATTAGCAAAATCTCGAGTTAATATAGCAAATCCGAAGGTTATAAGCCAGGTTGTTCACGCGCTCAACACAAGTATCGCCATAATCACGTGTATCTGCAAAGTTTACTCAAATCTATTTCAAATCTCTTAGTGGATAAAATTAATTAGTTCAATGTTTATTTCAATTGTCTTTTTCAATGACCAAATTCAGCGGATACAACTTATGTTTAGATCAGATTTCGCTAGCGGTAAACATACACTGACCTTACCTCCTCGGTCCAATTTACTTCAATATGTTTTTATCAAAAAATATTATTTTCGCCTATTTCTATTTTTCTTTTAATGACCCAAATTAAACATCGCCTCCTGTCCTTTGCATTTGTTTATAAACAAGTCTTTGCCAACCCGATTTCAAATCCATCAGCCTTCTTAGGTTTCATATATCATTGTTCTAGATTCTTTCCTATTAATAGCGCTTACACAGTTTGTAACTTCACGAAAGATCGTGTTTACATTTTCAATCAAAAACATTATATTTGCGTGTGTGCATTCATGTGAGTGTGTGCGTCAACCTCTCTCTGTTACATATTCCGTGCTAATAGGAATATATACTTGTTTGAAAAACAAGGTGGATAAAATAAGTAAGGGTTTATTGCAAAAACAAGTACAGTAAGAAAAAAAGGTAACGGTTATGCACAAGGTCATCGCAAGTCAATCCAGTAGTGAGTGCTACTATTGGAATGTTGGTAGTTTTCATATAAGTCTGAGTTGTACTCAACCAATCCTAGCTAGACTCCATAGCCCATTGACTTACAGATACTTATAGGTATCTACTACCTATAGTGTAGTCCCTCATAGGGGTGACTGGTTATTCCATTACATCAATTTAAAACAAAAAAAATTTACATACGGACTACTGTCCTCACCTTGTAATTATTATCACAATGTTTCGACGATTGACCCTCTGGACATCATCAGGTGCTTGCCAATCTAGGTAACCTTCAGGTAATTTCAAACTGAATTTAATCTCTGAGGGTAGATTGTTCTTGTTCTGCTGACCCTATCTAGGGACATCTCTTCTAAACATGGTCAATAGAATGATAACAATCTAACTCATTAGAGGTTCAGTTTGAAATTCCCCAAAGGTTAACCTAAGAGGCAAGCACCGAATAAAGTCCTGAGTGCACAACAGCTGAAATATTTAAAAAATAAAAATAATTAATAATAAAATTATTCAAGCACCTGATCAAAGACAGAGTGCACAATGACTGAAACATTGTGATAGCAACAACAAAGATAAGGATAATAGTTTGCATGTAAATAATGTAAATAGGGATAATTCCTCATCCCAGAAATTCAGATTGAAATTTAAAAAATAAAAATAATTAATAATAAAATTATTCAATGAAAAACAGAAAAAATTAAGCATATCTGTTTTGTGACACATGTATTTTATTTTAAAAAAAAAGGAAATTGTTTTAATTTAAAATTAAAATGAAATTTATTACAAATCCACACATGTGGAATCACAGATGTGTGTGAAAATCATTATTTTCTTTATTTTACAGCTTAATTGTAAAAAATATTTTATTTGATTAAATAAATTATTTTATTATAAATTATTTCTAGTCTGCTTATTTAATTTTTATTAAATTATATTTTTCTCAATCTTTTAATTCTAACAACTTACATTATAAAAATATAGTCAGCACATAGGTCCCCACATAAGTCCCCACATAGGTCCCCACATAGGTCCCCGCATGCCTCTTGGGACTACACATTTATAAAAGAACCTAAAATATACTCAAGATCAGTTACCACTACTGCCTATTAATATGTTAAAACTTAATGGGAAACTCTCCATATTATTGTTGAGGAACCTTATATGGTCAGGTTCTATGCCCTCTATTTTTTTTGGTGGAGGGGAGAGAATTTTACTAACAGAAAAAATACTCAGAATTTTATGGACAATTTTTAAATTCATTTTTAACACTTGTTATTAAAATCTGCTTGTCTTTTTTCTACCACCTGTAATGAAGATTTAAAAAATATATACAAGCATATGAATCTATTTAAAATTTATCGATCAGTAAAAAAATAAATACATTATATGGTCAGGAGTATTTTAAAAAATGTAAACAAAATGTAGTAGTAGTAGTAGCAGTAGTAGTAATAGTAATAATAATAAATACTAAAATATTTTTAAATAATTTTTTATTGAGACATTCACTGAATTATCAAGTTGTAAATCAAGTTTTCTGAAGGTTTTCCAACTGAATTGCATTTATTTTTTTATTCCATCATTTTGTTTTCAAAATCTTTATTTCAACAAATCCATTCTGTCGAAAGCATACAAAGTAATTCTTCGGAGAAGGATGATTTTCTACAGTTCTTTAGCGAAACATGCTTCTACTTGCAGTTATAAAGTTCAACAATTTACAACAAAGTGCATTTCTCCAAAAATACAATACTTTCTGTCTTTTTTGTTTTCATCTGTTGTTTCATTGGTAAATTATAAAGAATTATCTATTCTTTATCTGATAAAAATGAAAATCTACACCATTGTAAAAAGGCAGTCATTTTGTTTTTACCTATAATGCAATACTGCAATTGGTCATGCCTACTATATAAAAGCAAGAAAAGAGTAATTTGTTCAAGTTTTATTTAATATTGCACAAAACTGCTTATTCTAAATCAATGATACCCAACGTTGGGTGCTAAATATATAAAAGGCTTTTAGTTATTTTTAAACATCAATTTTGAAATTTCTCTTCGCATTTCTACTAATCCTCTTCATTTGATAATATTTTTTCTTGATTCTTCGGTAAAGTTTTTCTTTTTATACTGATCAAAATAAATACACAGTTTAAATTTTCTTACAACGAAAGTTGGAGAAAATAAAGAATTTAACATGCAAAATATTGAATAATTTAAAGGGAGATGATATATTTTTATCTGTTTAATAATAAATTAAGATCTGCAATAAAATGCAATAATAATAACCGGACAATTGCAATATGAGCACTGGTAAAAAAGGTTAATTAGGTATATAAGTCCCAATAATTCATACACAGATGTCCTCAAGGACACATTGCCCAGTGATCCAGTGACTAGACCCAAAGAGTTCAATACCAAGCCACAGCAGTGTTGAACAAAACTTGGAGAGTTTAATTAAAGGGAACTAACTGAGACATCCGGGAGAGGCATGGTACGTGGAACTAGATTTATTTCGTTCACCGGAGAAGTAGGCGCCTACTTCCCTGCTGAACAAAATAAACGGTTTGGTTCGAAATTCCAATCACCTGAAGAAAGCCAAAACGTACAATGGCAGAAATGTGAATATGGCAATAAAGATGAGGATAACAGTCCAAATAATGTAATTTAAGACCATCTTACACCTGTCAATAAAATTTATCAAAAACTTGAAGCAGCTTAAAACTTTTACAACTTCAAACATTTTTAATTTATTTAGTCAATATTTACTAGCTCCCCCTCCCTACAAGGCCGAGTTTAATGTGGGTCATCCGAGCCCGTAGACACAGACAAAAATTCCCCGTAGAACCCGCATAAACAGATTCGTGTCTGTCTAAAAGACGAGACTCTGCCTTTGGCATAGACTCGTCCGAGTTACTCTATGCCCGAAGGCAAAGAGTTCGACAGTACAGCTGGAACAGATCCCAGCTAGTGTATTTAGCAACTGCCCCACGCAGTCACATGTGGCACAAGGCCGAATTTAATGTGAGGTTCCCAAGCCCGTAGGCTCGGCCAGAAAATCCCTGTAGAACCCTCATAAACGGGATCGGGTCGGTCTACCACCCCGAACGAGACTCTGCTCTTTGGCATGGCCTCGTCGGGGCTTCTCTCCGCCTGAAGGCAGAGAGCTCGACAGCACAACTGGAACAGATCCCAGCTAGTATATTTAGCTACCCCTCCACGAGGGTTACATGTGGCACAAGGCCGGGTTTAACGTGGGATCTCCGAACCCGTAGGCTCGGCCCAAAATATTCCCTATTCGAACGCGTATAAACGGGTTCAGGTTCAGTCTACCTCCCCGAACGAGACTCTGCCTTTTGGCGGAGCCCCATCCGGGTTCCTCTGCTCAGAGGCAGAGAGTTCGACTGTCTAACTGGTACAGATCGCAGCTAGTATATTTAACTAAACCCCCACCACCACGTGGGTTACACGTGGCACAAGGCCGGGTTTAACGTGGGATCTCCGAACCCGTAGGCTCGGCCAAAAATATTGCCTATTCGAACGCGTATAAACGGGTTCAGGTTCAGTCTACCTCCGCGAACGAGACTCTGCTCTTCGGCGGAGCCTCGTCCGGGTTCCTCTGCTCAGAGGCAGAGAGTTCGACTGTCCAGATGGAACAGGTCGCAGCTTGTCTCCATAGTCTGTTGACTTACAGATACTTATACGTAGTTACTACCTATAGTGTAGTCATTCATGGGGGTGACAGGTTATTCCATTACATCACTAATTATCCTTTAATTTTGTATTCTGTATTCCTGGATTTGAGTATCGTCATTATTAATAATCATAATAATAATGATGATAATAACCAAATTAGAAATCTGCTTGTACCTTAGTTATTTAGCACGACCGTTACGCTTTTCCAATACCTCATAAATAATGGACTATTCTGTTTTGATCGCAAGGGAAGATAGAAAACATATATATCAGGTGTTGTTTGGTTTCAGTGAGAAAAAGAAAGAAAAAAGAAAGAAAGGAAAGAAAGAAAGAAATGATAATGCTCACATGTGTTTAAAATCTGCTTCAATGGAATGTAAAACCTGATGAATTTTGAGCTTTTTCATTTGTTCTGTCTTCATTAAATAACAATCCGCATTAATATTTATGATTCTTACTACAATATTTTCTTAAATTTGTTAAGCCCAAATATTTAACGATGCAATAAAGGAATTTCCACGTGTATTCTATAGTTGTGGAACTCGTAAAGAGCTTATTCAATCATTAAATTAAGAATTAGGATTCTTCAGGAAATGAATATAGCAAAAAAACTCAGACATTTTCACAAGTATTTCTCTAGTAATAAAGATAATAAAAACCTCTTCAAGAATTTTATATTATTTCTTGACAAAGCACAGTTTGGTTAAGTCAAACCAGATACTTTTTGTAAATACCAACAGATTCAGTTTTAGATAATACAAAGCAAATCTTGTCTAATGGCTTTTGTGTCAATAATCAAGAAAATGCCTTGAATTAATTCAAAATTTAAACCCTGACTCCATCGTTTTCACAGCAATACCATTCATCAATATACACTCCAATTGTCATCAAATTTTGTGTTTTACACGTTACTTATATATATATATATATATATATATATATATATATATATATATATATATATATATACACACACACACAAAAATGAAAAAAGATGTTATCTGGGAATCAAGAGCTTATCACACATCTCCCTTCTAAGCATAACCTACATCTCCCTTCTAAGTATAATAATGAAATGTGGCATATATGTTATCTATAGAAGTAAAGAATCACTGGACTCCAAAATCAACATAGAAAAATAACAATACTTAGAGTGTTAACATAAATAAATTCTGAAATTAAAATCGTGTTAAGTCATTTTTGAAGAAATGCCGGGTTTTCTTAAATATTATATGGAAAAATAAAATTCGACTTGGAGTGTTTTACTCAAGTTTATATTTACCATTAAAAATGTTAGAAACATCAAAACATTAATAATAAGCACATATAAAATCATATTTAAATAAATTTTAAAATAATATTATGTATATATCATAAAATCATCAAAATCAAAAAGATTAGTATAATAAAGTATGTTCAGCAGATGTTCTTATTTCAAATTCCTGCCGACAGGCGGCACTCGTGCGTTGTTTTCAGTTCCTACAACGATTTTGAATTCAGATTTTTTTACATCTGTGCTCTGCCGTTGACAATCTTTCAATTGCATTTCAATTGTGATTTAGAATACATTTTTGCTCATGGCTCCGAAGAAAAGTCCCAGTGCAAGTGCTAACACTAAGCATAAGGCTATATCACTGGAAGATAAGGTGGAAATTAATTATTTTATTTAGAATACTGTATGTACATATAATATGTCGTGGCTGCTATGTTTTTTTCACGCCCACATTTTATTCGTCTGCGATTGGCTAATAAATCAATACTACCTTTCTATAGGACAATTTAGTCATCGCAGTCGTTTCTTTGAATTTTTCGGTTTTGAACTTGTTTGCTTGTTTCGTTAGTACGAATTTAGTGATTGGTTAATTTTTAACCAATCACATATTTTTAATGCCAAATTAACTTTTCCCGCGCTTTCTCTGGGAACCTGTCTTTTTCCTTAAAAGAGGCGACTTGTGAAAAAGTTGCCAGTAAAAGGTCCAGTAAAATTCGCCTGTCGATACAACCCACGACCTTGCTCGCAACACTTCAAATGCACATGCAGACACAGAATTTTTTTGTAATATAAACTTACATT
This sequence comes from Acanthosepion esculentum, assembly GCA_964036315.1. Lineage (NCBI taxonomy): Eukaryota > Metazoa > Mollusca > Cephalopoda > Sepiida > Sepiidae > Acanthosepion > Acanthosepion esculentum. Next base: position 124,435,480 of record OZ038487.1, read on the forward strand.
TCTCTCTTAGCCAAGTTCAATCAATCGGAACTCTGTTAATTTCTCTAACACAACACACTTTTGGATCAATTGTATTCTTGTGTTTTCTATTCTAACAGTTCCTTTTCCTAATATTGATTCCTGAACATTTTCTCTCAAGACTTTCTTCAGACAATCAATTACAAATCAAAAATACAGTTAATGGGGGGGGTGCAACTTCTTTCCCTTAATCTATATATTGAACACAATTTTATTGCATGTTTGTCCTTGTATGTTATTTCAATATATATACTTGTTGATTCACATTTGGAGTTTGGTTGTTTACTTGAATCCTGTATGCTGAAAGTATAATAATATAAATAGTATTGGTCCATTCAGTATAATAATATAAATAGTATTGGTCCATTTACCCACTGGTACCATTACAAATAAATACTGTAATAGGCAATAGGGACTGCTTATTTGCAGTTTATAGTGTAGTTATTTCGACTTAAGTCATTTTTCGACCTGAGTCGTGACCTCTGGGACCAATTAACGACGTAGAGGGAGATAACCTGTAATTAATTTTATTAAACAATTCTCAGAAAAATTCATTTACAAATAAAAAATTCCGTACTTAAGTAAATTTCAGTTATCTCCCTTGCATACTTAACTTTTAACAGAATGCCCTCCCTAAATAAGTTTCCTACAAGTTCACAGTAAGAGAGAACTCAATGATTGAAGTTACTACAAAAGCAGAGACAAACTTACTATTACACTTTTAAATAAGGTTTTAATGGTAAAGAAATTTTTATAGAGAAAGTTAGAATTAAAAAAACTCCAATTCATTTAACTACTGAAGCAGGAAGATAAAGAAGAAAAAAATTCAAAACTCAAATGTTACTTGTTAAGTTTGTTTTGTTCATCAAATATTGTAAGTAAAATAATTTGTCAGGTTACTATTCAAATCAGAGAGAGAGAGTTTATATTAAGGTTTTTGTTAGGTTTTTAAAAATAACAGCAAAATAAACAAAAGTCCATCAACATTAGAATTCACACAAATAATAGTACAGCAATCTAACACCTGTACAGCTATTCAATATGGCTTTGTTATGAATAATCAAGAGTGGTCTCCCCTTGTTTTGTTACTCTCTCTCAACTGAGAGCTATTTCTGTTTACTGGAATTATAAAAGGACACTATACACGAACCTTGTATTCTTGCTTAAATAAAGCTTTCTTAAAGCCTACACCTGCGTACTATTGTTATTACAAGCTTCACCCTAGAATATATATATATATATATAGGCGACAGGCTGTTTCATGCTAGGCACAATCGTCAGGCCGACCTGATGATTGTGCCTAGCATGAAACAGCTTGTTGCCTCTGAGTGTTGACTTCAATATTCACTTTTATATTTATATTTACATACACTCTATCTCTGACATTGAGCACTTTATCCCATAAATATAGCACACCTTAAAACTATATTTCTTCATATATATATATATATATATATATATATATATATATATATCATAGATGTTGGTACTTCATACTCAGTTTTGAAAATGTTATTCCAATCTTTACTAGAAATCACACCCATCCACAGTCTTTTGAATAGGAGTCAAGATTTATCCATTGTTTCCTGGTTAGGATTGTGTTTCTGGTTCCTTCTAAAGTCTTTTCTTTCTCTTTCACTTCCAGCAGATCCTTGCATCTTAGTGGCATTTTCGCCTTCCTTGGAGTGAACTTATTTTAAAAAAACCTAAAAAACAACACACCTACTCAAGCATAAATGTATTCAAGTTTTGTCTTTGATAATTCAATCCTTTCTGATTAAATGAGGGAAAACTATAAATCAAGATTCAGTTTAGCTGTAATCATTGGTGGCATGTTGAAGAAATTTTGTGATGGCTACAGTGATTCTTCTTTGAAGGACTTGCAGAATCAAAAGACATTAACAACAAAAATATTAAGTCACCCCCTCTATGCCCCAATGCTAATCTACCTTATCCTAGTAGAATGTTGATGCAATGTCATTGAATCAATGTTTGGTTATGTAAAATGATTGTAACTAATTAGTTCCACTAGATACAAATCTTTACCATTAACTGGAGGATTAAATTGATACTAGTTGGTACAAAAAATAATTTGAATTTTAAATGAAGAGAAAAGAGAAGAAAGAATAGATATAATTGTTGAAAACAATTTGTGTAATTAACAAATGGACAAAACTTCTTGGATTGTAATTAGCAAAAGAATTTAACAGACATCTAAATATTTTCAAGCAGTCTATAATCTGCTTTTTCCAAGTTAACATTTTACCTGTTCCTATTTTTTTTAAAAACGCAGCTTCAAACTTATTTATCAATTTTTTTGTTTAATTAACAGTAGATATAATGGATGCACGGAAGAGTAATGGATAGTGGCTCGGATTGAGGAATCGGAGAGCCAAGTTCGAATTCCAGTCAAATCCATTACATTCACTTACATGCTAATACCCTTGAGAAAGGTATGAATCCTCTTCTTCTCCCCACAACTATGGGTAAATAGCAGGACAGAACGGGTTCTATAGCCTTGGATGGCAATTGGTCTAGGACAAGGATCATTTGGGGCTCTTTGTGGCACAAGGTCTCTGTATTCAGCTCTTCAAAAAGTGTGGTTGGTTCTGCACAAAACCATCAACACTATAATCAAATCATATGTGCAGGTTGTGTGGCTGTCAGTTTCTAGGAACTGAGATGCTTGACCCTCATATGTCATTAAAGGGTTCCCAGTAGGCGCAGGTCAACCGCCTACGTCAATCAACACAGGAGAGTCCACGATATTATGGGATGTTTTTAATCAAGTTTGATTGGTTGAAAAAACAGACTGTTGCAATGGAAACTCTAAAATGATTATTCATATTTTCAATTTTTTTCAGTCTTTGATCAATTTTTTATTTTTTTAATTAACTACAATTTCCTTAATTTAAATATAAAAAAAACAATTTCTTAGTAATATGTTTTAACTTCTTAAAGAGCATGTCAATTAAACACTGCAATCTCAAACCGTCAAAAAGGTCAGTTTTCAGATCAATTACCTGTTTTCTTACAGATTTCAACTCCTGGATTCATCTTGTGAAAGCTTTCATCATATGTCTTTGTTAAAGTCCAGTTCACTGGTTGCTATTTCCTGATCACTAACTTAGTTTTGATTTTCCCCAGTCTGTTTTGGCTGTAAACCTTATAGGATATTCCTTCAGATTATCTCTTGTCCCTACTGACTGCAGGCAGCAGGAGTGCAATAGAGTGGTGCAACAAATGAGTGACCCTAGCACCAATTCACAAGAGGGGGAGTGGGTGAAAGAACAAAGCTATCAACTGACTGACACCATTATCACAATGATGATGATGATCATCATCATCAACAACAGAAAAGGAAAATCAAATCCTTTATCAATTATTTTAACAAACTCTGGATACGACTTTTAATTGAATTATAAGATGAAGTACACTTTTGCCTTTGCTATGCCAATGACATTCGCACTAAATTGAAAAATGTCAAATACAAAAAGTAAAGACCAAACTGTAAAATGCTTTTCTGGCTTAAAAGTTATCTGCCATTAAGATATATACAATTCCTGTATAAAAATGAATGTTTTCACAAAACTTTTCAAATTTTGGGACCATATTGATGTTAAAACAAAATGGGTTCCACCTTGTAAGCAGGAAGCATTTTTTCTTGGAGTCAGCATTCTCAAATCTGGCACAAATTTCTACGATATACACAACCAACATTTCAAAAACTTTCAATGACGTAATTTAACTAAAGTTACAAAAAGTCACAAACTATTATTCTTTGTTGAAAATTATTCTTTCTCAATCAACCAATGAAAATGGTGTATTGAAAAACCATTTCTTGGAAAAGTTTTAAAAGTTATTTTTTTAAATCTGTATTACCACATTTATTAAAAGGAAATAATTTTTTTTTCTGTCAACTATAAATGACTGTATATATACCAAATTAGCATTACTCTTATTAATGTTAGATATCTGCAAAATATTAAAATTTATATCAAATCCATTATCATGTTTATCTAATGCAACCCTTAACATTAGTGTTGTGTGCAAATAAGTGTTTGGTTATTTGCTGTCAGCCATGTTTGCTGGCATAATGAAAGAGTTATTTCATTGGAAGAACAAAAAGATTCCAGTATTGGCTCCATTGTGTTAAAAAGATATTAGCAAGAATCACCAAATTTAACATCACTGTAAAATAATCGCAAGCAGCAGAAGGATAACATTAGGCTATCACTTATCATGGGTCCGGATACGGTTAGACTTTTTGAAAAACAAATGAAGTAGCAAAAAATTATACAAATACAGAAAACTAACAAGTGATAGGGAATCGGTATGCCTTCAGCCAATATATATATATGTGTGTGTAAAATGTGCGTGTATATATATATATATATATATATATATATATATATATACACACGCACATTTTACATTGATAGAGCTAACATATATATATATATATACATATATATATATATATATATATAAACTTTTTTTCAGTTACATTATAATACTCACATAAAAGAGCAATGTGTTAAGAAAATTAAAATTTTCAACATCCAACTGGTTTTCATGTGTTCCATCTTACATGTTTGGATATTTCATATCAAGCATTTATCGTGTGTGTGTGTGTGTGTGTGTGTGTGTGTGTGTGTGTGAGAGAGATAGAGGACAACACCTCACACAATTTTGCATGAATTTTAGTCCAATCTTTACCATAAATATAAGATTACTTGCAATCACTTATGTTTACGCACAAACAGAAGATAGGTTTTCCTATCATCCAGTTCACACTCCTCCACAGTCCTTTAAACAGGAATGGAGGTGTATCTTTTGTTTCCTATTTAGGATTGGGTTTCTGGTTCCCTCTAAAAGCTTTTCCTTCTCTTTCACTTCTGGCAGCACCTGGTTTATGGTGGTACCTCTTACTCTGTAACCATCTACCTTGTGTGGCTCTTGAACCTTGTACAAGGGGAACATCATTGTAAAAAAAAAAAATTCATAAATTTCAAATCCTGAATACACTTTTTCACTAGTAAGAGAAAAAAGAGAAGAAATAAATGCCAAATTTATAGTTTCCACCATTCTATCATTGGCGACAATTCTACAAGGATATCAATTCCTAGCCAATGGGGATGATTCTTGTTGCTGCAAAACTTAATCAGGTGTTTTTTTTTTTGTCTTATTTAGCATTAAGTGATTTCGCTCAACTGGAAAACTTGAAATTCACAGCACAACCGACTTTCATTGAAATCTATTTTTAATTTTTTATATGTTCCGGGCAGATATTCATGGTTTAATTTAGCACAGTACAAAAAAACCACACACACACACACACACACACACACACAAAAACAAAATCATTCAGTTAGCACTTTGATAAATGTGACAGAGAGAGAGTCTGGGGAACACACACACACACACACACATACACACACACATGTATATTTGTTTTTATTGAAATTGGAGTAGATTTGAATAACAAAATTAGATCAGAGCATTTTGTTTACTGGTGAGGAAATTTGATCTAGGGCAGAAGTTGTACCCATTGAATCTGGGTCATCAGAAGACAACGGAAATGGTCGAAATAATTTTTATCGATTAAAAATTGAAATAGAGCTGAGTAAGCTAGAAGGAACTTTGGAATTCACATGATTTTGGTTGAAGCAGCCAGAACCCCGTGATAATCGTGTGCGAAGTAGTAGGGCTGAGGGTCAGTAAAAATCAGCCGGGTTTATCTATATAAACACGTAGTTATGCTGAAAAAGACAGACTGGAAAAAATTCTTGAAGAGAGAAGAGAGAATTGGCCCGGGCAAGCATTGGGAGGAGGAACGCCACTATAACTTTAAACCCCTCACAGAAATCTTTATTCCTCCATCGCAAGAGGCATATATCGTTCTGAGACGATTTAACAAGTTAATCACTAACACTCTCTGTCTAGAATCCAGTGTATGAGTTTTTACATCAAATACTTTTCTTTTCTGTAACCCGTTTCTTTTCTCTACTATTCTTTTCTGCTATATAAAAGACATTAACAATTCAGCCATTGTATAGTTGTTTAATATCTGCAGAAAGCCGGACAATTTTTTTTGCTGCATTCTAAATTTCTTAGCGCAGACTCCCCAGCCATGTCTACATCTTCAGTTGACTGTGAATGGACGGACATCACTTCTGCTTTCTGGATCAAACAAATCACAATGTGAGCAGGAAGCAGGATTAAACCAGTGGACCGGTTGACCAATCTACGGATGCTCAGGGAACCTATGGCCATTTCCTTAAGTTTGGTTAGGACCGAGTAGACACCTCAACCCAGAGATTAAGACGCCAGAGGTTGAGGGGCTGGGGCGAAAGTGTTAGATAAATGCCCCCTTCTGAATTTATGGAAATTCTATTTTGGGGAATTTAAAGAGCTAACAATTAAAAATGATCCTACTGTGGTAATTTATTAATTCACAACAATAAAGAATTTCAGAAATTGCAAGAATTGACTTTAAACTTTTCAAGATTTCTCAGGATTTGCTGTTGGATGTTGGTTAAGCTAACAAGCCATTGATAGTGAATTCATTATTCAGCAAGTGCCCCATAAATGAAGCTATCGTACTAACATTTGTTTTTGCTCCTAAATTCCTTTTTAAAAAGTCAAACACATAGAAGAAAAATGAAATAAATAAATAAAAAGCAATCTCTTATGTTTGCATATAAATTTTGTACCATTTTTAAGATATTTTAGAATACTAAGAACTTAAGGGGGAAACTTACAATTTTATGAAAAAGAAAACCCCCCTCCAAATATAGAGAGAGTAAATAAGTTCCACAGAAAAATGTTACTGCATTTCTTGAAGTGAACACATTCCTGAATTTAAAAAACAAAAAATGTTTACAAGAGAGGCTTTGCAAATCAACAACATATTCAGACCAATTCCAAACATGTTTTATTGAACAAAAATTTAAAACAATTTCTAGATTTGCATTATCAAACATTTTTTTGAAAATATTCTTCATATCACATAAGTACATATAATTTTTTATAAAAGGGAAACACTTCAGTCAGTTCTAACTAATCATAGTCAATTCTATTACAGTAGTATTTTGCTTTTTTTGTTATTATTTTCTACCTTGAGATATATTTTTGGGTGATCATTATTTTTAAAAAATACAATAATAATCTTGCAAAAATAATAGTAAAATTGGCCAAAATCCATGGAAATAAATTAAAAATATTACATATTTTTTTGCCAGAGATGCAAAACACGGTTCTAAAAAGCGTTTTTTTTTAAATGTTTATAAAAATTTTTTTTTTTTTTTTTTTTGCTTAAAAGACTTTTAAACTTTCATTGCAGAAGAAAAGTAAACTTAAAAAAAATGTTAAAAACATTTTAAGTTTACTTCTTTTTTTTTAAAGTTTTGTAAGTAAATTTATCAACTTTTAGTTCTTCAAAACATTTTGCTGGCAATTTCATTTGAGATTATTTTTTCTTTTTCATTTTTTAATTCCTGATAAATCATAACATGAACTCAAATACATGAACTGAACCTTCAAAGTTATACTTTGAAAAAATAAACAAAAAAATTATTAGAAAAAGTAAAATTGTTCTATTTGAGAAAATACAGAATAGATTTTGCCAATGTATTCTCAAGACAAATCCACTTGAATCTTTATATAATTTTCAAGCATTAAAATTTTGCTTCAATTTTTTTTTTCCGGCAACTATTGCAATTCAGTAGGATTTGTCATTCGTTTACTAATGAAGTTCTCTCCCCTTTCACGTATCAGTTTAATACATTAAATTTTAAGATAGCAAAGGATATCAATTGCATACAAAAGTTTAAAAGGGAATAAGAATTGTTTATGTATCTTAGCATTCAAACTATTCTACTGTTTTCAACCAATATGGTTAATATTATTTTTAAGAACATTTTGATCTTAGTATATAAGCAAGTTTGTATAATAATTAAAAAATATTAACTTCATTTTAAAAAGTAAATAAAATGTCAAATAATATCCCATCCTAAAAGTGCAATTGATTTTAACATTGGAATTAATTGGGAAGTAGAAAGTGGCCTTAGAAATCATGCCTTCCTTTGTGGTATGTTAATTTTTGATAAAACATTTTAAAATCTACCAGCCACAAGATAAAATACAAAACAAAAAGTAGTTGGACTTCAAGCAGCTTTAGGGATTGGAAGAAAAAAAAATCCAAACAAAGAAAACAAAGTAGCTGCTAAATTTTGTGATTTGTTTTTCTTTATTGAAGATTTTTATTTTTTTTTTTAATTGATCATGTTAACCAATTCAATGTTTTTACCTGGTTTCAAATTTTGTTTGACAATATATATATATATATATATATATAAGAAATCAAGAAACTTATTGTGAAGAGCAAACATTACAATGCGTTGCCTTTCTACTGATCTTCAGTTTCCCAATTCTTTTGAATATTCAAAGCTGCTTATAAATAGATAGGTTTGCCTATTGTCCAGTTCCCATTCCGCCTTTTGAACAGGAGTAAAGGTTTATCCTTTGATCTCTTTTTAGGATTGGGCTTCCAGTTCCTTCAAAATCTTTTCATTCTCTTTCACACCCAGTAGCCCACCCCCTTTGCGTCTTAGTGGCATTATTGCCTTGCATGAATTAAAAAAAAATTCTGACACACAAAAAATTGTCAACCAAGTTTGTATCACTTTTATAGAATTTACTGGTGTGAAACATTTTGGTCAAAATATGATTATGGAATCGAAGAGTTGCCTAAAAGTGTTGATATCTAAAGCTTAAAGTTAATTGAGTCAATTTAAAATAAAAGAATATTGGGAAGAGATAGGCAATGATTTCATCAATTCATTCCCACTTTGTGGAAAGAAACCAAGTTTATTGGTTGGAAACTTTACAGAGAAAAAAAATCACTTATTGGGGGTGCTATCTTAAAAGTTACAGCTCAAATAGAAACAAACAAATTGTTTGAAATGTCCAATTAAGTTATTAAAGTTAAGATTTTTTAAAATGTTAAAAAATAAATATTCAATAAGTGTTTAAATAAAAGTGAAATATTTACATTTATTCAAAATTTTGCTTCAAATTTAATATAAACTCAAATTATTTCTCATGAATATTAAATGTAATGAAACTAAAATTAAAAAATTATTTTCTGTTCTTTTGTCTTCCCTCCTAACATTTTTCTCACACTTAGTACCTCCTCCATGTCTTAGTGGCTTTATTGCCTTGCTTCAGGTGAAATGATTAAAACAGAATAAATAAATAAAAATCACTTAAAATTTTCCTGATGCTTCAGAGGAAAAATTAAGTCAAATTTGGTCCAATTGAAGAAAAAATACTTGCTTTGGAATTAACATCACCAAGAGTTCCTTAAATAAACAAAAAAGTGGGGGAGGAATAAAGGAAAAATAAACTCTTTTTCTAATGAAAAATATACAAGCCTGATAAAAGTTGATTAAATTTAATCAAAGTATGAAGTTTGTGACACATTTGAGACAATTCTCATGACGGCACAAACAAAATCCCTCTACTCATTTCATTAAAGAGAAAAGAAGAAAAATTTCTCAAACAAAATATTACAATGTCACTTTTATATGGCATTATTAACAAAAAAATCTTTGAACAAAAATTAGACAAGTAAAAACAGTTTCATTTCTTTCTCATGTTTGAACAAAAGCAACATTATATATATTAGATAAGTAAAAGTAAACTTCTAGAGAAAATTAATTAAGAAAGTAGTTTATTAGGTTTCTAGCTTTTGTGGACAAATGGATCGAATTTCCAAAACTTTCTGGGGTGGATAATTGACTTGTTTTTCTGATATGGTTTTAACAACTACGACGATTGTAAACAAAGCATAATAATTTTGTTATTTTTCAGTTTGCCTTTTCGTTATTATGTTCCCACTTTGCATAAAAGAAAATATCAAAAATTAAAAAAATTTACATTTGCAGCAACATTTTTCATTTTTTTTTTTTTTTAAATGCTTTATTTAGAAAACAAGTTTTAGAGTTTGAACTTTGATCAAAAGTTAATGAGAAAAAAAACAATACAAATCTTTAAGGAGCTCAAAACTATTTTTCATCTGTCTACATAAAATGTCACACAAGATAAAAACCTTTTAGAATTTTGTTTTATTTGAGATCAAAGAAATTGAGTTGGCAGATTCTCTAGAGAGTGACCTCAGATGCACTCATTTAACTTTTATTCGTACTTGCAAATTTTATAACAAATGCAGCAGAAGGTTGGCTAGAAAGTAAGAAAGCCGTTAAAGTCAATAGTCACATTTTAGGCTTGAAAGCATAAGCTGTGGCTCAGAGACACCAATTTAAAAACAGACTTAAAAATTTAACTAAATTAACATTTAGCACTCTGCAACATTTATAAATATTACTTTCCCTTTTACTGTAATCCCCTCAAAATATAGCATTTTATATATTAGTTCTATATATTTTAAATTGCAGTAGCCTGTCTCTCAATTTCAGTTAAGATTGTTTTTAAGTGTTGCCATAGAAGGATATAACCACACAACCAAGAAATTCAAATTCAACTTGCATTGGCAAGACTAACATTTTGCTTGGTGAAAATAGTCACCTACAGAGTGATAAAGGTTAAGCAATTATCAAAAAGGAAAGAAAACTGAAATTCAATCAAGACAATTTCATAAGAACATTTAGTAGCAAACAGGATGTCCTCCCCTTTTTAAAGAAAATAATAACCATCACTTTGTGTCAGTCCCCTCCTTTCATAGGGGTATTTTGTTTAATCTACTTCTGCATGCTACATCAAATAGAATGGTTATACTGTAGGAAGACTTTTCAACATAGAGATTATAAATTGAATGTCATCAAAATGATGAAAACAAGTGTTAGTTATATTCAGTCTTGAACATTTCACAGGAAAAACAACTTTAAAACTTTACAATTTACATCATTGAAACCATTATTTCATACGACCAGAATTCCATTAAAAAAAAATAAAATAAAATAAGAGTCTGCAATTATACCTGAACTTAATGAACTCTGAAGAAATTATGTCATTAAAAGAAAAAAAAAAATCCATTAATTTTACCCATGAACTTCCAGAGATGGATTTTCAAAATTACATCAAGTTTCCAGTTTTTCACCAAGAAAAAAAAAAAATTTTGTTTTTTTGTCTTTAATAAAATCACTTATTTTGGATACATATTTTTTCTTATTAACGTTTTTAAGTTAATGAAAGAAAATAAGTTTATTAATTTAAAATTCAGCTGTATCTAATTATCTCACATAAAAGCAATATCAACATTATTTAGTCAGACTAATATCCTCATCTTGTTATTATCCCAACCTTTCAGCAGTTGTGACCTCTGACCTATTCTGCCAAACCAAGTAACAATCAAAAAGATTTTAACAGAACCCTTTATTTAATCTAAGGGGATAAATTGTCCTCATTTTTCCTGTCCATGTCTAACGAATATCTTGTATTGTTCTTATTTAGTACTGCTCACTTATTACTAATGCTTTTTCCACTGAGTCTATTTAGTGGCTTACTAATTGTGAGTTCAATCCTTGGGCCAGGTAGTACAGACTCAGACTGAGCGGAAACGGAACGAGCAAGAACTGAGTAGTACTTAAAAAAGAAAAAAGAAAAAAAAAGAAAAATTATTTAAAAAAAGAAAAAGTCGAAAGAAATCCCTAGACATGGACAGCAGAAAAAGAACAAACTAGCCCCATACATTAAATGAGAAGTTCTGTTCAAAATTCCCTGAATGTTACCCACATCAATGGACACATGAAGACACAATGATCAAAATGTTGTTACAATAATAAAAAAAAAAATAGGGGTTTTAGTCCGAATGTAAATAATGTAATTTAATGATAACTCTGACAGAAAATAAACGTTAATATTAAAAAAAAAAAAAAAAAAAATTGCATTTGAAAATTCCTTTTAAATTTTACTGTCATATTCTTTTATTTCAATTTATTAAAAGGTCAAAATACAGATAAGCATAAATAAAATTGCTACGATTGAGAAATTACTGATAAGAAAAATATTTATTTCTCTATATTATAAATAAATAAGAACATGTCACACCTCAAAGAAAACTTAAGACAAACAAGTTTTTTTTGTTATTGATGAAAAGGTAGGAAACCTGATTAAAAAATATGATATTTATAGAAGTACATGGTCGAATAAAAGACTAGAAATCAACACATTCAATTTGGTTTGGTTAGCTATACTGAATTTTTTGCTTTTAGCTGTTCGTTGGGAACACAATGAATTGCTGTAGTAATATATTTTATCAGAGCATGTGTTTTGAAAAGCAACTTCCAATATGCAAAAATCTAAAACCAATTTTAAATATTTCTTTGATAAATATTGCAGAAACTTAAAAATGGTTTATTCATATTGTTTTAATAAGACGTGAAAAGAGGGTAAACTTTGAAGTGATTTTGAGAAAACTAACAAAGCTCAAATATTATTAGCAGACTGCCTGTTTTTTGTGCATGCGCGTGTGTGTTTATGTGGTTAAGGTCATCCAGCAACATCCAGTTATGCTGCCATATAAGGCCACTTGCCAATAGAATGCTGTACCAACTTCAGTCATGAGGCTGAACACAAGCAACGAACAGCAGAGAAGGAAAGACGGCAACGTATGACGAACATTCAACCGGGAGATGACTGAGTGGCCAGGAAAACGCAAATTCCAACCTTTGTTGTTTGTACCATAAAAACTGGACAGTAAACTGAAAAAAGAAATAAATATATATAATACCAAATTGTAATTGGTAGGAATTATTCCAAACAGAACTTTTCAATTCATATGAGAGCTCATTGTATCATACAGAGCAAATTAGAAGAAGAATTAAGAAAAAAAACTTTAAAATCCATACACAGTAATTAATTTTTTTTATGAATATACTGTATTTTCCAGCTTGGAAGACACACCCTAATATTAGAAAGAAATTTCTAAGAAATTCTCATACAACAACACATTCACCATCCGCCTCCCCCCACATACTGGTGCCCCATGTATTGTTTCCATTAATCACTCATCTGATTTTATTTGTATGGCAATGACATACGAGTCAAGAGCAGAAAGGCTCCCACAGCTGCTAGTAAACAGAGCATGTTTAAGCTTGTGGCTCAGTTCCAGCAAAGGTTTATAGTCTTGGAATACTTGTAACAGCTAAGTACTGAGGTCACATCTTATAAAAGGCTGAATTAGATAGACAGCTAACATTATAATGTAATGACTCAACATACAAATCCACATCCCTATCAATCAAGCCAATTAGGTGACCGTCCAAGCTGACTTGAGCCTGGGCGGTGCTTTACATTCATCTTGGAAGACATACACATATTTTTAGGAAAAAGTGCATCTTGTAAGCCAGAAAATACAGTAAGCATATTCATCTCATCAGACTGACTAGATTCTATGAAATAGAATCAAAATCCCAGACAGATATACAAAGATAAAAAAAATAGAATTAAAAAATACAAGTTAACACAATAGCAAAAATTAACTTGATCAAGTTTTTTTTTTGAGAGAGAGTTAACATAAAGTATAAGGGAAGGTAAGGAGATAGAAAAGTTAAATTTAAATATATATATATATATATATATATATATATATATATTACAAACACATATATGAGTATGTGCTGAAATTTTCTTGGCCTTAAATGCTTAGTAATTTGCTTAGATTTTGGGAACATTTCTCCCCTCCCCTCCATATTCTTCTGTGCTGTGTCCCTTCAGGATGTTGGCGATCGTGGCTCTCCACAATTTCTTGACCTTTGTAGCAGTTAATAAATTTTGTCTTTTTGCTATTTCTCTTAAAACTAAGTCCGCCATCCATTTACTCAAGCTCACTAGGTAGGTTATGCCTAAATAATAGAAACATGCATTTAAATAACCTGTTGAGAAAAAGATCTCTATATAAAGCAGTTGATAATCATGTCTACACAATTTTCATGCAATTTATGATAGAAGCATAGTACACATAAAAATAATTATTTACATCTGGACTGGTACCTTTACCTGACATCAGTGCATGTTATCTGTGCACTCTAAAAAGAGTATCTCTCTCTCTCTCTCACACACATGCACACAAATATTGCTTAAAATTTGTTATATTTTATGAAGAGTGTTCAATATTGAACACAGATCGTTTGTTGATAACTTTGATGATCACTTAAGGTGTGAAACTACCAGTCACCATACATCGTTGATATCTATATCAACATTTTTTATATACATAAGAGTGAGATATCAACATCATGTTAAACAGTTCAGATAGAATATATCTGTAAAAGGACAATATGAATAAAGACAAAAGGAAAACTTTTCTTAGCCGACATGTTTCATTGACTGAGGGACTTTTTCAAAGCAAACATTTGCCTTGATAAAGTCCTGTGTTGGCTAAGATAAGTTTTCCTTTTGTTTATATATATATATATATATATATATATAACTTTGACAAAACTATTGCAGATGATAATTTGAAACTATCAAGGGCAAGTCAAAGATAGAATTAAACGATAAATTCATGTTGTCTTAAATTGTGTGTTCAGAAGGAGAGAGATGATGACAGGCACTTTTGATGTTGCTCAAGTGTGATCAGAAACCAATTCCCATGGTGCAAGTAAATATCTTCTTTTTAAAACACAAATCATAGGAATTATCTAATATTTGAAAATTCCAAGCAATTCTACCAAAGAATCATATCTCTCTTCATTTCATTCTTGAAAGAATTCTGAAAATCCTAGTAGCACAAAAGAAAATGTTTTATGCAAACAAGTAAACCACTCTGTGGTTTGCAGTAAATACTTTTACATGTTTCCGTCTTTTAATTCCTGCTTCTCAAATGTAAACGTTGTATTAGTGAAGATCATAAAAATTTTCAAAAGTGAGCTTAAGAAAAAAAAAAGAAAAAAAAAAAAAAGGACAATCTTGAGGTGCCCAAACCAACAGCATTTACATAACCAGCTATGTAAAAAGGAATAAAAACTTTTCAATGGAATTGGTTCACCTATTCCTGTTCCTTAAGGCTTTCTCAGTTTGGAGAATTGGTGCATCACAATCTTCCTTATTTGATTTGTCTCATTTGGTCCCATGCCAAACTAATTATTAAATTTAATGAATATCAGGTACGATTCATGACACTGATTATCAATTTTTATCAATCCAGATTGTGATATCATTTTCTGTTTAGGATTGTAGTCCTGGAATCTTCTGGAATAATATCTTATTATATTTCCTAAACCAGGTCTTCAGATCAAAAATGGAAAAAAAAGAAAAAACTCTTGTGCATCAGTTACAATCGTGTGTGACTTGTTCAGCTGTAAAACTTCAAGGAGGCAAATTGAAATGGAGAAAAGAATTTACTTTTCTTTTGATTTGCTAAACTTTAAAGAATTTGCATTTTCTTAATCTTGATATCAAAAAAAAAAAGAAAAGAGTTGTGACTTGCTTCATGGTTAAAATGATTATTTCCACCATTAGCAACAGACAGCAGTGTTCAAGTCCAGGCTAAAAATCTTCTGAATGCTGATTTTTTCTAGACAGGCTTTCCCAGTTTGGAGAATTGGTGCAACACAATCTTACTGGTTCCATGCCAAACTAATTATTAAATTTAATAAATATCAGGTATGATGCAATTTCGAATGATTTTTTTTTTTAATTAAAAGAAATGTGGCCTGCTTCATGGCTGAAGTGATTGTTTCTCATTAGAAACAGACACCAGTGTTCAAGCCCAGGTCAAAAGAAAAACAAAAAAACAATTTAATGATGATTTTCAAAACAGACAGGACTTCCTTGGTTGAAAAATTAGTGCAAGATAATCTTTCTATGGCTGACTTCCTGCCAAGCTAAAAGTAAATAACAAACATTATATCAGTCTTCAGAGAAAGCAAGCAATCTGTAAAGTCTAAATTACCTTTTTATTTTTGTTTTAGTTTTTAAGAAATATTCTTTTACAAAAACCAAGCCATAAAGTCCAATGCCTTTTATTTATTGTGTCAAATATGCATTAAACATGAAAGAAAAGAATTTTCTCTTACAGGTCTTTCTCTTTAAATCTTTCATTCATCCAAACTTTCAAAGAATCTTCCGTTCTTGGCACCTCATGGACTTCAATCCTTTTAATATAAATATGCAACTCAGGATTTGTGGTGGATAAAAAACCTGGAGAGAAAAACAAAATTGGTCTAACATACAGGCATTCAATAATTACTTTAAAAATTGCACAAAATTTATACATGTAAAAAATAAATATATACAGCATTGCAGCGAAAAGTGTACTTTCTTCTTTGGCTTGGTTTCGGTTTGTTTTACGGCATATCAACCTCAATGAGTTATTTAATGCCAACAAGATTTTTATTACTGGTAATATTTTTTTCAAAAAATGTATTGCTGGTAATATTTTTTTTTCACAAATGGATTATTATAATAATTTTTTAAAAAATTCATTGCTGGTATTAAAACCTATTTTTACACTTTCATAATGTTTGGAGGTTAACTATTTGCCCATAGCTGGGACCCTAACAGGTGCTACCACCCCAAGTCAGTGTGGACCTGGGAACACCAGCAATTAAGAGGTGGTTCCACACTCCTCAAAACCTCCTGATCAGATGCCTTGCTGTTGGATGTAGTTTATCGTCTTACCCAGGACGGCTCTCTTCTTTGACTTAACAATTCCTGTCTTGTCAATGCCTCTGCAACATATGTCCCCTACTCAATACAGTAGTAACCGCCTCCCTGTCACCTCCCTATGCCCTTTTTATGTCCTTATTGACAGCCAAAATTTACATGGGAAAAAACATTCTCGCAAGATAGTATCCAACTCCAGGATTTATCCATTTTAAATGTAACCCACAAAACCTCCATTTTTCCTTTTTTGGACAGTTTACACACGAGATACGTTCAAATCTGTGCTTGCATTAGACGTAAGTCATTTTCTTCTAGCGTTGCAAAAAATGGATGCAACACTGGGCATCTTTGCTCTTTGCGGTAGTTCATTACAGGAATGTAAAAAGTAAATAAATAAAATCGGTGTGTACTTAAAGGTCCTATTTTTATCCAAAATAAACAAGTTCAGCAAGAATGGATTATTGCTGAATAAAAAGTAAGTTTGAATTTTGTCTTTCCTAAATTTAAGATTTAAATCATACACCCACCCACCACAAAGTATCTTTTAATCCATTCTACAGATAAAAGTCCAACTTTTCTAATCCAACCAATATTTGATGAGAACTTTTGATTTCTTTAATTGTCATCTGATTAAACCATAGCAAATATAGAATAAATGATCAGATTTATATTTTAATCTCACTTGTATAAACATCTCTAATTTAATGTTAATCTGACAACCTTCATTAACCAGAAGTTATAATCACTGTATTTTCACAGAGTTTCTGGTAACATTAACAGCTTCTGACAATTCAACATGAGAAGAATATATAACGACAATGTTTACTGCAATAACAATTTTGCCCAACCTTCACTGTAATAATCTTACAGCATTTCAATGACAACAAACTATAACAACAAATATAACGAGAGAAACTATTCACCTGGCATTCCAGGAGATTTCATTCTTTTCCCCGTATCAGGGTCAACCGTGTGGCTGTAGGCAATGGTCACATCATAAACTGCATCTATATGATCCCACAAATGTTCAAGACTAATTTTAAAGCCTCGCATTCGTGGAGCAAGTACATATTCATAATCATGGAGACCTGAAAGAAACAAAAATTAAGACTGAATTTAAATTGAAGAACATGGATTTCACTATTTCAGGATAATTATTGTTTACACAAATTTCCTCTGCTTCTGTCAAAATGTTTATTTGCAATGATATAAGAAATATTTCAGTCAGATGTCTTGCCTGATGCAAACTTTTCAAAGTTATAGCTACTTGGTCTAGTGACATACAGATAGAGATGACTATCTGGTCAACCCTGAAACAATGAAAAATAAATAAATAAATAAATATATATTATAGTGAAAGACACCTAGTCTATAGATAATAGACTCTCCCACCTATTATAAGTAGGAGTCAGTAGTAGTCGAGGGAAAGAGAAGTAATCAGCGACCACAACTCGATTACTCTGCGTAACACTTTATTACAAGTTCCTAACATTTCTGTATGTTTAACCTATTTAGGACGCATTTAGTCCGAATACAGTTTCCACTAAGGAAATAACTCCACAACTTTTGGCGACGAGGAATTCGCATTTTTGGCAACAAAGATTCGTACTCATACGGAGAAGAAAAAAAAATTTTCTTTCACCAAGACAACTTTTGCCGACAACGATTCCTACTCATACAGAGGCAGAAAAAAAAAATTTGTTCGCCAATACAACTTTTGGCAGCGAAGATTTGCACTCATACGGAGGAATAAAAAGTCCGTCCGCCACAGTGGTTTTGACGACGAAATTCACACTCATAGGGAGGAAGAAAAATTTTGTTCGCCACAAATAACGTGGCCGACAAAGTCTTGGATTTACACTTTGAAAAAAAAAAAAAAAAAAAAATGGATCAATGCGAAAGTCTACTCCAGGATTTTTTAAAGTTCCAATTTGAACAAACGAAAATATTGGAACAACAAAATACTTTCCAGATGCAGTTACAGGAGGAAACTTTCAATAGACAAATGCAATTCCAACAGAAAATGGAACAAATGCATGAGGAGTTTCAAAGAAAAATTCTGGAAATAACCGAGAACAGGAAAGAGAAAAGTCTACAAAATGATTCTTTCCCAGAGAATACAATATGGAATTCAATTGAAATATTCACGTACAGTCCAGATGAAGAGGTAACTTTTGAAGAATATTTTAAAAAATATACGGACGTATATAACGAGGACTGCCACTTGTGGTCTGAAGGAAAGAAGGTTAGGCTTCTTTTAAGCAAATTAGGAACTGCTGAGCATAACAAATTGGTAAACTACATTTTACCGAAAAAAACTAATTGACATTTACCGAGGCGGAACTATTTAGTCAAAAGACATCTTTGTTCCACAAGAGGTGGAAATGTTTGAATTTGATAAAAGATGACGAACATGACTATATAACGTACGCAGCCAATGTGAATAAGCATTGTGAAGAATTCAAGCTAGCAGAGTTAAGCGCAGACAACTTTAAGTGCTTGGTGTTTGTTCAAGGTCTGGTAGCGGAAAAAGATGCAGAGTTGAGAAAATTAGTACTGGCAAAATTGGAAAGCAATCCAAGTATTATGGTACAGAATTTGGCAGAAGACTGCACAAGATATGTTAGCGTAAAAAAAGACACAAAAAGATAGAACAGTCTGGTGTTTCGCATGTAAGGAAAATGCGGTACAAAAAAGAAAGTCAGTCTGACAAAAAGAATAATAAAATTGCAGATTATCAAGTAAAAAGTAAAATACCAGGAAAAAACAAACAAAAGCGCCCGAAGCCATGTTTTGCTTGCGGTGAACTACACTGGTACAGATATTGCAATTTTAGGAATAAAAAATGTTTCAACTGTGGAAGAGTTGGGCAGAGACGCACACATTGCCGTTCAAAAAATAAAGGCAATAAAATAAGAAAACTAAAGTCCAACGAGGTAAACGATGGAATAACTAGAAAATTTGTTACCGTCAAAATAAATAATAAAAAAATAAAAATGCAACTTGACACTGGTTCGGATCTCTCTATCATAAATTTGCATACGTGGAAGAAGTTGGGGAAACCAACTTTAATGAAGACAAAGAAAATCGTGAAGTCAGGGATGCGGTGATCTCCCTTTTCCCTCCATATGTGGTCAGCTACGCCTGATTTTTTCTTTCTCCTCATGTTACGGTTTTACAATGTTCTTGCAGTCTTACCTCAAGGAGGCAACCTGTTTCTCATATTTCTTACCACAGCTGCATGGGATGGCGTACACACAGTCCTTAGTCATGTTCTCCTCTCTGAGGGAGGTTTTATTCGGAAGAGATATTTGCCAAGTGTTGAACCAATTTTGAAGGTTGTCCTGATGTTATATGGACCACAGATCTTTTGTATTTTCTCCGATAATCCCTTCACACAGAAAACAGCTTTGGTCTGCCTACCCTGAGTGTTATCTTCTTGTACCATTCTATCCCGGTTTGTCAGAGCCACTGCCATGTACCCAGGGTAGTTGCTATGTTGTAGAGTACTGCTTATACTGACCATTTCTTGTTCATATGTCATTTAAAGTACTAATAGGGAGATCGTCTGTTAAGAGCTGTTTGTCCTTTTTTCGTGGCCTAAAATCATCCAGTACAGTACAAAATTATTGTAAATAAATATAAATACAGCTTATATCTATATGTGTGTTTGTGTGTGTGTGTGTTTTATTTTTAAGTTACTATATACCCTTAAATAAAGTTTTAAAGTTAAATCCGGAGTCTGTTGGTTCCAGGACCAATTAATTTGAGGTTTTACTACATGTCTAAAACGTACCTTCAAATGCAAATCAAACGAGACATAGAAAGGGAAAGAAGCAACAGACACAGCCCCAGTGGGGTCTTCTTTACCTCGTTCTTTTGCAAATTGTTTACTTTTCTGAATAATTTCTGGTCTGTTGGGATTGAAACGAGTTCCTTCAGGAAAGACTACCATCCACACCTGACAAAAAACAAACAAAAACAGTTAAACATTTCTAACAAAAACTGCATAAAACATAATTTCACTTCACAAAAAACAATTTCTAAAATATATATTAGTTTGTCTGTCTGCACAAAAAAAATTAATGTTTACATAAACTACAATTTCAATATCGTATATACTTGTGTATAGTGAAAGTCTTTATGGCCAGTTTTTTTATGTAAATATAGAGGTTCACACTATACACAGGTAATTTTTTTCAAGGTTAAAAATATCATGCACTTTCCGTGACCAGTTGCACTATACACAAAATTTTTTTAATGCAATTAGCTGTTCAGTGTAATTTATTAGTCCACCAAATGGATGTAAAAACAGCATATTTAAATGCACTAATCGACTGTGAAGTGTATATCAAACAACCAGGGGATACTCCATTCGCAGCAAAAACAATAACAAACTTGTATGACAATTAAGGAAATCCTTATATGGACTTAAGCAAAGTGGACAAAATTGGTATCAAGTTCTTCACACATTTAATTGGTGAAGGTTTCTCTCAATCCTTGGCAAATTCTTGTACTTACACAAAAAAACATTTCTAATACGATACTGATTATGATTGTTTGGGTTGATGTGCTAATTAGTGACAGTTGCAATTCTGCATTAAATAATGTAAAAAAACATGCTTAAATAAAAAGTTTAGAATGACTGATCTTGGAAAGCTTTCTTTCTTGGAATACTGTTTAAGTTTAAAAACAATCGTATTGAAATGAATCAAACAAAATATATTGAAAAGATTCTACCCAAATTTAAAAGGCAAGATTTTAAACCTAGTTCAACACCTTGTGAAATTGATATCAATCTAATGGATGAGAGCAACGCTGAACTAGGAGACAAATACTACTGAGATAATTGACAGTCTTATATACACTATGACTGCCTGTATTTGTTACATGGTAACAAAACTGTCACAATATTAAGCAAATCTGACCATGGATCACTAGATAAGAGCCAAACAAATCTTGCATTAATTGAAAGAGACCAAAACACACTGTTTAGTGTTTAATAAGTCAAATAAGCCTCTAACTTTAAGAGTTTTTTTTTATGCTGATTGGGGAAATTTAAAAGATTGCCATAGCATTACAGGATATGGTCTCCAATTAGCACCAAACTGTTCAATGATTTCATGGAAAACAAGAAAGCAAACTACAGTTGCATTATCAACCTGCAAAGCAAAGTACACAGCACTGGCAAAACAAAATCCAGTTATTAGCCACCATAATTAATGCAACTGAAGACCAAGCCACAATCTATTGCAATAATCAAGGTACTATTGCTTTAGCTAAGAACCCAGTCTACCATCAACTTTCAAAATGTATAGACAAAAAGTACCACTTTATTAGGACTGAAATTCAAAAAAGGTACAATAAAACTGGACTATATTCCAATGGAAGAAAATGTTGCCAATTTGTTTACTAATCCTATCAACAGAACAAAATTGATCAAATTTCTTACTGCTCTAAATGGAGCACTATACTGAACATATCATTTTTTGACATTTTAATTGGAACAGTTTTTGGGGTTTTTTATTCACTCTTTCTTTTTTTTTGTAAAAGGAATTAAAAAAAATGATTAATGGAAGATTAAAAAAATTAAAAGGAAATATATAAAAACAATAATCTTTTTATAATGTATGCAAATTATGTATATGTATTTGTAAATGTTTTGCATCTATTTTGTTTATATTTATTGACCCCATATTGGAGGGTGGGGGAGGCTAATATGAGTGCACTCATCCATTTAGATTTAAGTGGGGATGTTGATTTCCCAATGAGGGTGAGAATGATTGCAAAAGTTTTCCCACTCTTATAGTCCGAATGACACAGAATGCTGGGATATATTTCTTAGCCAATCAAATGGGACAGCTTGCATTTGGACATGGGGGTCAGTCCAGATCAAATTTTAACTACTTCACAGACATACCGTGTTTGGTTAGTTGATCTTGCTTTTGTGTACAAAGTGTGTGTGTGTGTGTATATATATATATATATATATATATATATATATATATAAATAAATAAAAATGCTCAGTCTCATTTTTTTTTTTGTTCAACACACACAGAGCCCACCTATGGCTTATACTGCAACTATACTGAGCATACCTTAGTTACAGTTCTTGTTATGTAACCTAATCAACAATATGAACAAGGCCAGCTCACTCTAACCCTCGGTCATGATGACTTGTGACTTTTTCCTAACACAGCCATCAACAGCCTCCAAAGCTTCCATCTGCCCAATTTCAATCACAAGGCTGGGGTCAACCCATGGGATGGTTTTTCAGGCACTTTCACCTCCAGACTGGTAACATCAAGTCATCTTCCTGACAAATTGGCTATGGGGATATTCAATCTCAGGTCTTGTGTCCAGAAACCGAATGTTCTAACCACTCGGCCATGTGCGCACACACACACAAATACATTATATATATATATATATATATATATATTATATAGATAGATATAATAATATTACACAGTAATGACATTCATTTCATTGGGGAAGATTGATTTGAGTTATTAGCTCCATCATGAAACAAATTAAACTCGTAAGTCATGGTACAACTTTGTGTGTGTGTGTGTATATTTGTGATATATATATAAAACCACAAAGTCAAGGAATAATGGTTAGCATTCCTTGACTTTGATATTTAATAGCTCTGCACATTTGTTTTTTTTTCTTTTTTACATTGTGTATTGAGTATTCTTTTATATAACCATTTTCTGGATAAATCTAACTTTGACCAGAAAAAACTGTTATATATATAGTTTTATATATTACATATATACACTGAATAAATATGCCTTTTAACTGAGAAAAAAAAACAAAAATGTAAACCGAAAAGCTTTTTTTTTTTCCTTTCATCAAAAAAAAATAAAGTCTGTCTTTTTGTTTTTCTTTTCACTCAGACCATTTAGCTGTATTTACAATTTGAAATTTTAATGTCAAAACTCACCGGTGTATTTTCATTTTTAAATCGTTTTAATTGTCGTTCCACTGTATGTTGATTTTTGGAGAATTTTCCATCTCTTTTAACATAAATACAACCATGCTATAAGAAAACAAAACAAATATCCATATTAGTCAACATACCAATGATACATATTGATGAAAATAATTATAGTATATGATAGGGTGCTCAAAAAGTAATGCTTGTTATTTATTTCCACAGAAAATTCCTGGGAGCCTAATATCACCACTGGAGATAGAACACTATTTTCATCACCATTGTCTATGCATTTTTGTCAGTAATGCACAAGAGGTTGACAGCTGTGAAAGGTAGCCTAGACTGATACATAGCTTGTCTGTCATGTACATACATCATCATCACCACCACCACTGACAAACATTACCCACTGCATAACTGTGCCCATATGCTCTGTTTGGTCTCCATAAAACTTCAGACAAAAGTGTCAGACTCTCAATGGGTATAATTCTTTCCAAATGGAAAACTTCAATGACACCCCTGATCTGATATTTTGGGCATTACTTTTGTCGTAACTCTTACATTTACAACAATTACAAAAAGGTTTGTCTACAAAACTCTGGAGTCAAAGTGCTGAATGTAATATCAATCAGCTAAGTGACAAATTTTATTTGTATTAACTATATATATATATATATATATATATATTATATATATATATATATATATACACACACACATACACACACACACTTTCATAAGTAAAATACCAAGGGGTAAAAAAATGATATTGGGAGACAAAAGACACTTTATAGCAGAGCAAATATTATTTACAAAAAAGACATTTCCATCTATGAAGTTTCATGTGTGCATAAGCACACAATCTTTAAACAGTCTCTCTCATATATATATATATATATATATATATATATATATATATATATATATATATATATATATATAAGTGAACATTGAAGTCAACACTTAGAGGCAACAGGCTGTTTCATGCTAGACACAACCGTCAGGCCACAAGTGTCGTTTTTTTTTCTTGGCTATTTATATATACGGGTCAGTGGTGCATTGTGGGTAATCTATTTTGGCGGTTATTTTGCCGGAAGTCATTTATTTGTTTATTTATTTATTTGGGTTAAATTATTTTGCTCGTTTTTATTTATTTTTTTATTTTTTATCTAATATATTTATTTATTTTAATTTTAATCGGTGTTTTATTAACGTAGTAAAAATTTGTTTATATCACTTATTTAATAGTTTTTTTGGGGTTTTGGAAGATAAAGCTATTTATTCAATTTTGGGGTTGATTGCAGTAGTTTGTTCTAACTATTATTTTGGCGGGAACAGTTTTTAATTTGTTTATTACTTCATTTATTTATTTGGATTGATTATCTTTATTTGTTTTTCTAACGGTTAATTTATCGGGAGCGGTTTGTTAGTTTGTTTATTTGGATTAATTTAGATTAATTTATTTTACTTATTTTTAGTATTTATTTATCATACTGTATATTTTTATTTACTCTTCATTTTTTGATAACATAGTATTTTTTTATCGCTATATAACAGTTATAGCTATGTTTTTCGTCTAATTTTTGGTTTGATTTTTATAGTCTAACTAATATTTGGGTCATAATGGTTTGTTAATTTGTTTATTATTTACTTTATTTATTTGGGCTCATTGATTTTGTTTTTCATTTTTTATTTATTTATTTATTCTATTTCGTCTATTCTAACAGGTGTGATTTGGTAACCATTACACCACATTGATGTCTTCCATCAATAATCAGTCAATTTAATTTCTCTATTTCTTGAAGGTGTAGGCAATTGTCATTTAATATCTGATTTCCTAAAACTGTTCTGGAGAAAGTGAAATGCTTTCCGCACTGCCTTCTCCATGGTTTTGAATTCATAGTTGTCAGACACTGACTGCTCCTAACAAGAAAATTCAGTCTGCCCTACTATTTACCAGAGAGAGAGAGAGAGTAAGGACAGACAGACAGACGTAATGAATTCATGCCTTTCCCAAGGGCATCAATATAAAATAAATTCAAGTGTCAGTCAGAATTTGATCTTTCTGTGCCAATGATTGTTGTCAACCATACATCTATTGTAAAGTATCTAATATGATTATACTGTAGTTCCCTATTCAAGTAGACGGTCAGTCTAGTTCACCAAACATTTCTTTTTTTTAAAACAACTGCCATTGCTATTGGAAACTATGACATTACCATTAACTCTTATTCAAATCCTAAGTTTTAATCTCTAGGATGTCATAATTCAAATCTGTCTTCATCTCTAGGATGTCATAATTCAAATCTGTCTTCATCTCTAGGATGTCATAATTCAAATCTGTCTTCATCTCTAGGATGTCATAATTCAAATCTGTCTTTTTCTTTAATTGATTGATTTGTTTTTTTTACAGCTTATCAACCCTTTGCAGGTTACTTAAAGCCAGTAAGCCATTTTTTTTATTGTAAGAATTTTTTTGCGATAATAATGATTTAATGATGCAAGTTTTAACTCATAGCTGGAGGGAGAGGAGATGGATTCCGACCTTTCTGAAGGATATTTGCACATAAATGAATATAACGAACCTAACTGGAATTGGAACTCGGCTCTCTAATTAACAATTCTGAACCATTATGCATTTCATCACTTGCACATCCAATCTTACTGCACCTGATGCTCACAAGCGGTCACCCATCTAGGTACTGACCAGGATCGACATTGCTTAACTTCAGTGATCATATGGTAACTAAAGTTTCAACGTGATATGGTCATGTGCCTCTGTGTCTTTGTCAACAGGGTTTATCATAGTCTTCCATCAAATGTGTCCTCTCGTTCACACACACACACACACACATTAGTATTTCTTCCATTGAAAGATTCCTTCTCTACATTGCTTGTTTAACAAAAGAACTTTGTACATGGATTGAGTTCTTGGGGACACATAGCCCAGTGGATAAAAGCATCGAATGAAGTAATCTCCAAGGACACATGACCCAGTGGGTAAAAGCATCGATTGAAGTAATCCAGTGTTGATTGAAGTAAAAGTGTTGGTTTGACTCAAAGAGTGGTGAGTTCAATACCTGGCCACAGCAGGTGAACAAAAAACTTGGAGAGTTGAGTTATTAAAGGAAATCAACTGAAACTGAGATATCCAGAAAAGGCATGGCACGTGAAACTAGAACAATCTACCTCAATGGACTAAACAAAGGGTACAATTTGAAATTCCAACATATGTCACCTGAAGAAGGCTGAACTGTACAATGGCTGAAATATTGTGAATATGATAGTAAAGATGAGTACAACAGTCTGAACAATGTAAATAGTGTAAAAATAGTTACAATACCTCATCACAGAAACATACAGATAAAATATAAGAACTTTATTCACAACTCAATTCTTTGAATTGTTCAATTTCAATATTTCAAATAATTTTCATTATTATAAAAAGAAATTGTGAAATGTTTGTTTATAAATTTTGATCATTTTTCTTTCTTAAAACTCTTGCTTGAGACATTTTTGATTATGAATAGACAGCTATTCATTTTCTTTTATATATTATTGTTAAATATAAGATTTTCTTGCATTTTCTCTTAAATATTTAATCTTTTTTAGTTGTAGTTGTTGAAGGCTGAACATAATTTTCATTCATATTTAGTCATTTTTTGATAGTGGGTATCAAGGTTAACAAGGAATTGAATTTAAATATTGTCCCTTCTGTAAACTAAAGTTAATTTAGTGCCTGTCTTCATATTAGTCTTTCTTTATATTTGACAAGAAGTAGAGGAACAATAACTGTAGTTATTTAATAGCACCAGTTTTTACTTAGTCTTCTCCAATTAACAATAATTATTATAATCATATTTATGACATTGTAAAAGAGAAGATGACTTACCTTGTGTGGCAAAGTGAGCACATATATGCCTGGCATGCAAAATAAGTGATGGAAAGGAAAAAGAAATATCGCCGCTTTAACACCTTAATTTAAGAAAGACACGGTCTCGCAGCTAGGAAAATTGGCACGAGTGGTTGGGCGTATGCAAATTTTTTGCAAGATCAGCTTGGCATAAAAACACCACACGAGAGAGAAAAAGGGACGAGACGTTTGCGAACATGGTACTGTATATGCAGAGAAACTTGGTCAGCTGGGAAAGCAATTACTTGGGTCAGTTTCACACAGAGATAACAACAAATATTAAATTAAAACACCACAATTAAAAATCTTTTAACAATTCAAAAAAAAAAAAAAAAAAGTTTGAATTTTCACAAGATTTTGAAAACATCTTCCTCACTAATCTGGTGGTCCTTTACAGGTGTGTGTGTGTGTATAGTGAAGGGGAAATAAATGTTTTACACCATGAAGTTTTTTTATTTAACATAACTTATGAAAAAACTTAAAATCCATACAATATTTCTACACCACTGAATAATGCTGCAATATGCAAAAACCAATTAAAAATCTTTGTTATAAATGAAATTATGTTATTTATAAAATTTTGAGAGGAAAAAAGTATTCGTACAAAATATGTTTTTAATATCAAAAGGCTTAAATTACCTTTATTTACATAATTCTTTGTAAGGTTTTGCTAGATTCTGCCAATTATCTTATAACTGGAACAATCTAGAACATTCCGTAATACATTTCTTATATAAGGTTATCTCCTCACACAAATCATACACAATAATTATCATCATGGGGAAAGGCAAGGAACTATCAAATTCACAAAAAAGAATTGATCATCAAACATTGGAAGGAAGGCAAAAGCTATAGGAAAGTTGCAGATTTCCTGAATATACCATTTACTACTATTAGTTCCGTTATTGTTAAGTATAAAAAGGTGAAAACTGTTGAGAACTAATTGAGATCTGGTGCATCATGCAAGATTTCTTCCATGTCAATGAGAAGAATTCAGTGCAAAATTCAAGAAAATCCAATGACCACTCAGAGAGAAATACAGGAAGAATTAAAAGCATCAGGTATTATTGTTACAAAGTGAACAATAACCAATGAACTTCATAGAAGTCAACTAAGATCGCGTTTTCCAAAAAAACCTCCATTACTATTGAAGAAACATAGGTATACTCGGTTAAAATGTGTTTGTGAGCATCAGAATAAACCTGAATCATTTTGGGAAAGAGTTTTATGGACAGATGAAGCAAAAATGAACTATTTGAGTGTAAGTCATTTTCAGTAAGGTTTATTATTTTCTGCTGTTAGTACCATACTAACCCAGTACAACCCATTTGTTAAATGGTATGGAGATAGGAAGTATCAAATAACCCACAAGTAAGTTTAATGTCATGAAGGACTTACCAGAAGATCCCAATGATTTAAATGGAAAATTTTGATTTAGATAGGTACACATGTCAACTACAGAAAAAGAGCACCCTGACGCAATTCACACTGGAAGCTCCAATATGAACATTTCAGAGTTTTTGGGTCTCAATCTGTCAAACGACCAAATTTTAATTATCATTCAAAATTCTTTCTTATTGTGCTTTTGTGCGTAGTTGTTTTTGCATCTGAGATTTGTTTTTGTTTTTTATCCCCTTGTCAACTCTCTCTGGCCAACAAGTGACAAAAAGGAAACAATCCCTTGATTTGGGAAGTTTTATCGCATTTCAGCAGACAAAAAATTTGTCATTTTTATATATGCTCATCCAGGAACCTGTCTGCTTTTAAAAGTTAAACCTCATCAATCAACCAAACTCACAGCCAGAGGTCTGTCTTCCTCCCCGTTACTCAATGGTCATAAAAATATTATCTATTTCTTTCCGGGAGGCCCTTGGACCTCTCAGTTCTAACCGAAACCGGATGGTCTCTCTGTTTTACCTCTCCAGCGGACGAGAAATTTAATTACCTTCTTCTAGTTTTTTATCCAATAAGAAAAAAAATAAAAATTTTTTAAAATCCTTTTCTAACATTTTCCCTTGTATGGTCATCGGTAGATCTTCAGTCGAGATTGGAATTTAGTGTTTTTCTGTCTTCTAGTTTTTTGTTTTCTTTTACAATTTACTAGCACCTTTCTAATAGTTCACACTTTATTTGTTTTAGTTGCTGTATCAATGGCTTCAATTGCCCAATCAAAATTTGCAATGACAAATATGATAGTTGACAAAAAATAAAATATCTAATTTTTGCATTTCAGTTAATCATTTATCAAATCCATGCGATGTCTCTATTTTCTCTTTAGAAGTAGAAAGAGATCATTGGAAAATATTTGCCTTTATTTATGTAAATTAATTTATGGTTTATTTTAAAAACCATTAACTAAAAATCAAACAATCACCTACTTTCAAATATTACCTTGTTTTCTCCCTACTCCACAACCATTCTGATGGTTTTATTAGTAGGCTAAACTATCAATTTATTTTAAGATTCACTTTTGGGTGGGGACAGATGCTGACTCTCTGAACACAGTCAAAAGCAGACGAATAGTCTTCGTTGAATAAAGACATAAATATATGAATGAAATCTATTCAGGAAACTATTCAGGAAACTGTACATTCAAATTGGCAGAGATTCAATCAGCCAACATTAGGTAAATATAATGTGTTTTTTCAATAATTTACTCCCAAATCAATTCATGTTTATCTTATATGTGACATTGACTCAGTGAGTAGAGCTCAATAGTTAAAGCAAAGGACTGGAAGTTTGAGATAAAAAAAGAAAAGCAGGGTTATTGTCAAGTCAGTAAAAATATTAATTTGGGTGGGGGGAGAAAAAATGTCAACTCCAACTGAGTCATTTTTCTCCATCAGGCAATTCACCTCACAGATTTGGCTAGCTAAACACAATATGGATAGAGATATTTTATTGTATTTAGTTTCCATGGAAATGACCATAATCAAATATTTAGGAGTAAAAAATGAGTCTACCATAATATACTTGAGGATAATCCTACCGGAATATACAGTGCAATGCTACTCTCTTGTCTCCTGGTACTACTAGATGTCTTACTCTGCTAGTCAGTCTTACCAAATGATGAGTTTTCTTCTTGGTTGGGTATCAGACAATGAAGAGGCACAGAAAAATCAGAAGCACCGGAAT
The DNA here is from genome assembly GCA_964036315.1 of Acanthosepion esculentum. Taxonomy (NCBI): domain Eukaryota; kingdom Metazoa; phylum Mollusca; class Cephalopoda; order Sepiida; family Sepiidae; genus Acanthosepion; species Acanthosepion esculentum. Next base: position 124,466,119 of record OZ038487.1, read on the forward strand.
CAAACACGAAAGGATTCGAACACAGGATCACGACAAGCAGGGCATGAACAAAATTTCCACATGGGAGCCCCACACATATGGGACAAATGTAGCAGAGACACCGGAAACACAAACATGGACAAACGAATTTCAAAGAACGCTGGGTGACATGGACAGGAATACGTGGTAATGCATGGCAATTATGTTATACGGTCAACATGGCATTCTGCCAGTCTACCTCACCCCAGGAAATGCGCCTGCTTTTATGACGGCTAAAACTTTAGCGGTTGGCTATCAAAAGGAATCACTTACTTAGCTAACACCGCTCAGCACTCTGCCCCAATTATTTCATACAGAAGCTGATAGACACTTTCTTCATAACCTGACGTCCTGAGGTTTGCACCAATTCTGTTCCGGTATGATAGCTATTTGCTTTCTATCTGCAGAGACAACACACTAAATGTTGTCTCTTTGACTGACAGGGGTGGGTACCATTATCAGTAGCAGTAAGCAGCTCTGCCTGCTTTTCATTTCCTGGTACTACTAGGGATCTTACTCTGCTAGTTGATCATCCCAAACCACATTGTATTTAAGTTTTGAATCTGAGGAGGTCTTTGTTGAAGCTGGTTGAAACATTCTCATGAATTATGAAAGAAATAAAAGAAAAGTGACTTTCAGGACAAACAATCAACTCTTGCTTGTAGAAAGAATAACAATTTAAATCTAATAGTTAGTTATCTGTTTAACCCTGATCAGTTTGGTGGTGCTGTGGTCTACCTAATTAGTAGGTGTTGACATTATTCATAACCTATCACAAAAAAAAAAAAAAAAATTCCTAGACTGGTTGCCAGTTCAGTAAGGGAACTTTGGTCTCAAGCCTGTTGATAAAGTTGGTCTCCAGCTCTTCTGCTAGATCAATCTGCAAACTGGAGTATTCTCTGGCAGTATCTTGTGAGAGGTAATGAAGTATGTGGCAAAGACGGTTGGTGACACTCAACATGCAGCACCTTCCCTAGTAACCAGACCCACTTCCCCTCCCTGGCCAATCAGCCTGTTTATATTGAGGCAAACCAGCATAGATTCATTTATTATCATAACCCCATAATTTATCCATTCCTCAAAGTTTCTTCAAATTTGTTTGGTTCAAACCACTCCCCCAACTTCCACGTTCTAATGTGTCCATTGGTTGGGGAAAAAAAAACCCTCTTACCACTACTCTTAGGATGGTTTTGTACTGTCTACATGACCAACCAGGTTTACTCAACTAATTAACATTATTTGGTTAAATAATCTTTTTCCCAGAATTTATTTCCTATCCACTCACACAATTTTGAGCCATGGCATCATTTTGTATTTTCTTGAATTACTTGCCTATATTGTAGATGGCAGGGGGTGGGGGTTGGGGGGTTGGAATGAATGACAGACAAACAGCAATCCATTTATTTCAACCACAAAGAATCTGTCCAGTTTTAATGATTAATCTGCTTTCTTTAGTCTCATGTTTTTTTTATTATCTGAATTTCTCATCTTGAATAAACATCCAAACACCTGACTTCTTTCTTGCAAACAACTTAGCTCATTCTCCTTAGTTCAAAATGGCAAATTCCACTTTTGAAAAAGCACACCCTAGAGTATTTCTGGCATATACTATATTATCTGGTTAAATTATAAATGTCCCAATCAGCATCCACTTTCCCAATCTGCTGACACAATATTGAGCTTTTTTAGCATTGTTTTCTATTTTCATGACTTACTTGCCCATCCTGTAGAAGGGACAAAAAAAAAATTAATAATCAACAGAGTGAGCCATCACTTCAGCCACAGAGAATCTGCATGACACCAATTTTCCGGTATCGCGGAATCGTTAATCTGAAACGGAATCTCGTATTTTTTCATGCAATCATTTTCCATCATAAATTAATTCTTTCTTTCTTTTTTTCAAATATAAAAATAATACTTGAAAACTGTCTCTTAGGTTTTCTTCAATATTTTAATAAATAAAACAATGTAACATTATTTCCTTTAAATTTATTCTTTATAAATATTTGTAGTTATTTTTCCTCTTACGACCTAAAAAAGAACTTAAAAATTCTGCACTCATACAAAAAAGTAGATTTTCCTAAAAAATTCTTATTTTTGATTTAAAAAAAAAAAAAAAAATCTTTATGAAGCAAAGCAGATAAAAGTCAGTTGGTTACAGTGGCCACCCCCAACCCAATGAGACTTGGTCCCATTGATAAAGTGGAAATGTAAATTATAGACAATAGTTTGAACCTAAAAGCGAAAGAAAGAAGAGAGGCAAGATCAAAGCAATAAATTTTTTAAATCTGTTTCTTTGGTTTAATTTCATACTTGTTATTTTATGAAATGCTACATTTCTCTCATACAATTTATAAATATAGAAAAGTTTTCTTCTTTCAACATCCGACTACAGTAAAGCTGACAGTTACACTGCAATCCTTCCTGATTATTTTTTCATATTTTGTTTTCTAATACAATTAACAATTTGCCAAAATGGCTGAATTTTTTTAGTGAATCACCCTCAAGTTCAAAAATTGCACCTGCTCCTCCAAAAAGAAAAAAAATGACCCCAGTATCTAAAATTTGTGCTAAAGCCAGAGTTGAACAATTTCCTGATGACTTTTATGCAGAAGATAATATGCTATTTTGCAAATTTTGTCTCCATAGTGTTGATATTTTTAGGGTTGACACAATCAAAGACCATACTAAGTCAAAAATTCATATGAGAAAAAAAATCTTCAAATGGGTCGTCTCAAGTGAAACAAGACTAACAACATTGTTCAAGAGTAAAGAGGTATGAGATCATTTTATTCTTGATTTTTAAAAAATGTGCACTTTATCTGACATTATCCTTCACAAAATAGATAAAATGAGACCATTCTTATTAAAACATTGTAAGGAAGGTGGAGCTATTCCAAGTGTCAATTGTATTAGGGAACTTCATCTTGCAAAATTATTTGCTTGTCACTTTTTCTGCTCTGAAAGGCAAGCTTGCTAATGAATCTATTAGTATCATAACAGATGAAACAACTGACTCTCCTGACCGCAGCATTTTGAATATCATTGCAAGCATTCGTGGTGAGCCATTTCTCATTGATGTTGTAACCCTGGCAGAATGTAATCATCAAACTAAGTCAAGCATGCATTCGAGCTATAACTCATGTGGATATAGAATTTGAAAATATCATTACCTTTGTAACAGATTCGGCAGCCTATTGCAAAAAAAGCTCATAGAGAAGTGTTGTCAAATATCTTTAACAACAGCTGCCATGTATTGTGCTTGGCACATATTTTAAATCTTGTTGGTGAAGTATTTTCAAATTGGCCAGCATTTGATAATGTTACCCAGCTCACTACTTTCATCAAGTCAGCTCTTTTTAGAAAGCCGAGTCGAAAAAAACGATATTTGAAATGGCTTGAAAATTATTTGCCCAAAGAACAAGTGAAATTACCCCCTGTACCAGTAGCAGCCAAATGGAATTCCTGGTTTAATGCAGCCAGATATCACTCATCCTTTATACAATTTTATGAAGGATTCTTTAAGCAAGAAAAGAATCATGGCCTTGCAGTAGATAGAATTCTTGAATTAGTAGATCGTGGTTGACATCATGCCTCTTTCCTTAAATTACAAAGATGACTTATCAAATCCTTTTAATATCCCAGGATTTTGGAAAGCAAATAAGAGCAGATTTCCTCTTCTGGAACAGATTGCCAATAAGGTCATATGGATGCCTGTTACCAGTGTTGATGTTGAACGTTCATTTTCTCAATATAAACATTCAATGAATAAACAACGTGAAAATCTAACCCTGAGAATACCAAGCAACTTACAATGTTGTATTTCAATGCAGATTTAGAGAAAAGATTTAATGATTGCTAATTTCATAATTTGGGAAACATTCAATTTCAAATTTGAGCAGTATTTCCATTTGTGATAAATTTTATTTAAATTTTAAATTAATGCTTATATTTTGTTACAGAGATTGAATTATGATTTAATTATTGTTTTGTAAAATTGTAGTCAAAGTTTTTAATATACTTTGAGTTATTTGCTGTTGATTCTTTTGTTGATTTTAATATTGCAGACTACCATATAATTATCAATCTGAATTCTTTTAAATAAAAATAGAACTTATCTATGGAATTAAACTTTTTTAACTAATGAATAATGCTAAAAAATGAAGTCATTTGCTATTTCTTCGTATGAAATAAAACTTTGAATTATGTTTTTTAAGTTTTAATTTATCCAATTTTCTCATAAAAGTTTTAAAAAATAAATTAATTAAATAAAAAAGGAAAAATTAAATTTTGCAAAAGTGTAAACGGAATTTACTAAAATTGGAAACGGAATCAATGAAAATTTGAAATGGAAAATCAAGGTCCCTAATAAAGGCATTGGTTAGATCCAGTGACTAGACCCAAAGAGCTGTGAATTCAATACCAGGCTACAACAGTGGTGAACCAAAAACTTGGAGAGTTGAATTAAAGGGAAATAATTGAGACATCCAGATGAGTCATGGCATGCAGAACAAGAACAATCTACCCTGGTGGATGAAATTTTGGTTCAGTTCAAATTTCCAATCACCTGAAGAAGGCCAGAGCATACAACATCCAAAACGTTGTGAATATGGCAATGAAGATGAGGATAACTGTCAGAATAATGTAAATAATGTAAGTAATCATAATACCTCATCTCAGAGATATAGACAACTATTAACTACTTAGTAATTCTCTATTACCTTTATTGGGCCTTATTTTCAATATATTAAATTATATAGCAAGTTTACTATCCTCACTGTATAGATTCTATCCCTACTTAGTGAGCTGTACCTTCTTTGATTTTGAAATGAGATTATCTTCATCTCATCCATGTTGGATAATTGTTGTTAATTTACTGGCATTCGAGATCTAAAACTTGTAGATTTTTTTCTAATGTACTAAACATTGCGCTATCCAATGATACAAAACAAAATTAGAAAGTGACTGCTTACCTGTCGGAAATAGAATCCATACATGGGTAGGTACTTTAAACTGTCTTTGAGGACATATCTAATGTGACCGACCATGCCCTGGCGAACTGCTAACATATTGATTACAATCCAATCAACTAAAAAATAAAAAAAATAATCAAAGTTTGAAAAGCAAGACAAATATTACAAGTCAGATATTGATTGATTGTAAGAAAAAGAAAAAAAAAATCAATCCTATAAGAGATTTAAACATGATTATTTTCACTTTTAAGTCAATTAACAGTGCCCTGAAAACTTGGACAATATTTTTTTTTTTTCATTAATTTACCCCAAGCAAGGTGATAACGCCACTAAGGCGCTACTGGGTGTGAAAGAAACTGAATACTTTAGGAGCCGGAAATGCAATCTTAAACAGGGAACAAGGGATAATACTCTTTTTGTTCAAAAGGCCTGTGAGAAGTGTGGACCAGGCGATAAGCAAAAATAATGAATTTATAACAAGCCAAAAGAGAAACCAATTTCTTTTCACAGCAACTGTTAAAAATTGTTAATTTTTTTTTTAATATAGGAAAAAAAAAAAATTTACTTGCATAACATTCTCTCTGTCCCATAATAGATGTTACATTTAATGCAAGAAATGTGTATGTAAATGTAACAACTATTATGGGACAGGTGTAATAATATTTCTTTGACATCATCATCATCATAAAATATTTCATTTTTACATCATCACCATTATAAACTACTACAGAGCCCACTTATGGTCAGTATGGCAGACGGTCAACTGCCTAAATGTCATATATTCAGGCCAATGTAGCCAACCATGTAGTTAAAAACTGTTGTATCCTTAAAGAAGGTTACAAACAGACAACGGTGGTACTTGTGTGAAGGAACAGCAACATGTGCATAGATGAAAGAGAGGTTTATTGTAAAAGAGAATACACTACTGAAAGACAGGGAATCAGATGGCAGGCTAGTAATTCCTAAAGCAAGCCCCCAGGTATATCCTGTGCTCACTATATATAGCTACTGATATAGTCAGTCCACATAGGCGATGGGGAGTGTGGGACATCTCATTACAACACCTCCCCCGAGCTAATTTTCCCCATGAAATTTTGCTCAATACCTCTTCTTTTTGGGGTCAGGACATAATTGTTTGACATTTTTCCTCTTCCTAGTACTTCTCCGTCTCACCAGCACAAAAAAAAAAAAACATTTCATCATGTATATATTTAAATTGATGTCACCTGATGACCTGTTTTGCATTCATTAGATGACATTTAACCAAAGATTAAGAAAGTTCTGTGTTTCTGACAAATGAAAAAATTTCACTGATGTGTTAAAAAAAAAAAAATAATTATCTTATAGTTATAATTATTATCAATCCTCACGAAATCCAAACAGGATGAATATTTTTAATATGAAAATAAAGTTATTTTTTTTAGATTTTACTAAGGAAAAATTCTATTTACAATGTAGCTAAAATAAAAATCAGCATAACTTTTAGCTATTTTTTGTTTTAAGTAAAGATCAATCATTTTGCATCAATTGCAAGCAATGATTAAATTTTATTAAATTAATCTAATTTAATAAAAAAAAAACATTATTTAAAATCTTACACTATCACATTTTTTTTTAATTAAAGTTTTTTAGTGAGTTGTTTTTCTCTTGGGTTATAACTGGCCACTTGTATTCGAGGATACCCGTCTACTCAGGCTGCTAGCCAATCCCTATTGCAAACACTTGCTCAGGCGCATTTGTGTTTGCTCAACGCCCATAGAGCCCACCTGTGGTTTATACTGCAGACTTTAGTTAGAGTTTCTGGGAGAGAGCGTGTTATCGAGCGCGATCAACAATTTGAACAAGGCCAGCATGCTCAAGGCCTTGGCCACGATGACATGTGGCTTTGTGCTAGTCCAGCTATCGACAGAGTTCTGTCTACCCAATTTCAATTACAAGGCTTGGGTCAACCCACGGTATGGTTTTGAGGCACTTTCCAAAGGTGCTGCATGCTGGGATTGACCTCGATCCATTCTGATAATATCAGCAAGTCTCTTTACTGACAAATCGACCATGGTGAGATTTGAACCCAGGTCAGAAAGTGAACATTCTAACCAATTGGCCACACACTAATAACAGTTGCAAGTGTACTTGGTTTTTAAATCTCTTTTTAAGCTTAAATATCGAAGTACAAAATAGTTAATGATAGGTGTATGTGTCTTCTTGACTTTATAAATAGAAAAATATGTATGGTATATAAGACGACCCTAATCTAAAAATGTAAAATTTAAAAGTCAACATCAGATGAACTGGGATAAACCATGTTGAAAACAAAGTAAATTGTCACATTTTAAATATTTAAAATGCGGAAAAAATTTAGAAAATAAAAATTGGAGAAAGTTTACTTTAAATAGAATTAACAGCTTTAGAAACAAAATAGGTAAATTCATTTTTAGAACGCTTTCACTTTTGTCCATTACATTCTGATCAAATTTGGTGACAAATTTCTAAGTTGTCCAAAATCACTTTTCTCTAAAATGTAGAAAGCAAATGGCTCTCAGAAATGGAATTCTTATGGGAGAAGTGGTTTCAAGCAAAAGAAATTGTTTGTAAGCACATGGCCACAATTGCTTGCCTAAATTTTCATTCTCAATATTTTCAATCATCTGTTTGGAATGGAAAATCATATCTTTGGCATGAGACTGACACTCCCAAATAAAAAGATTCCACTTTTGAAGATTTTTCAAAGTTTAGCAAATTAAGAGAGCATATCAACCATTCCACAAAGAATTAAAAAATCCAGATATTTCCTGCCGTTTTCAGCAGAAAACATTTTGATTTACCATCATGTTGACCGAGAGATTTTGCACCAAATAATATGTCTGTGATAATAAAAGACAAAAGAATTTGATAGTAAATATGCTATTTTGAGATTGAATTTAGAGAATTTGCCATCTAGATAATTTTCAACGACTTGAAGTTGTGTCAGAGATATATGCAAATTTATGTTAGAATTATCTTTTTGATTTCTTACCTCCATATCAACAGATGATGAAGAGCTGAAGTTCATTAAAGAGAAAATGTTTTTGAGGTCAAACATTTAAATTCTTAAGGTCACCAAAATTGAAGTATTGCCCAATCAATTCCTTTAGAAAAGTTGGGGGAGGAGGTGCTGCATATCTGATACATTTTTTTTTTTAATTCATAGACAATAGAGTGGGACAACTTAATGGCATTAGGCTCTTTCAACAGAAGGTATTCCAACATAGGTTTTCTCTATTTAACCCAGAGAGGAATTTGAAAGAAACTCTAGCATTAACTATCTATATAATAAATGCAAATGTGAAAGAGCCACACTTTTTCAATTAAAGGGACACAACTCTCTAACTTTCAATAGCTCATGTTACCAAAATTTTGGATTCCCAATTTTCATTACTGCAATTGATTTTTTAATGTGACTTTTGCAACAAAATTTTTATAACTCAGAAATAAATTTGGGAATAAATGAAATTAATTGCAAAATCCAGTGAAAGTCACCCATGAAATAAAAATAATTGTTTGTACGGAAAGTAAGGAACCTACGCACATCAAATTGTCTTTAAAATAAGTGGCAACAGAAGAATTAACGTTGAACTTTTAAAAGGTCGGCTTAAATATTAATGCAATGCTTAAATGCAGCAATCAATTTTTGAGTTCTTGTGTACATTATTGTTGCCTGTTGCAGCAGTACGCCTCGCATAAAAAAATCCCCGCCAAGAGAGGACCAGATTGCAATCAAAAGAGCTAAGGCTGCATCAGGGAAAAAGAAAGTCCTATGCAAATGAAGACCCAGATCAAACTGCAGCCAAGTGAGCTTCCAATGCTGAGAATATGCAAAGACTTAGGGACTCTCAAACTCCTGAACAAGCCAAAGACCTAATCAAGAGCCCTCCGTGGGAGATCGCTTAAATGCCACCCAATAGGGCATCTTTTAAGCTAGTATATTATAAATTCTTTTTTTCTTCTCTCATTTTGTCAGCAAAAAATGCAGTCAGTAGATATTTCCAAGTGTATTCAAGAAATTAATTAAGTGTCATTTTTACTTAATTTTGAAAAACAAAACACTGGAAGATCAAAATTCTTGAATAAAGAAAGAGATAATCATGGTTTCAATTGCCAACATATATTCTTTGCTGCTATCCATCCATTGAAAAGTCAGATAAAGGTTTTCCTTTATAAGGTTTTAAGCAAAATCCACTCAAGCTTGAGTCAGCACTAAAAGATTGTTCAATCCTTCTTCTCTGTTTCCCATTTTGATTTCTAGGCTATGGCTGATATATATGAAGCTGGCATTCTAAAATGTGAAATTTAAAAGGAGTTTTAAGGTTTCAAAACAGTCAAGGTAAAATTGTGACACCCAACTCCTCCTCTGTCCTGGTCAGGGCACCGTTTGTGACACCCGACTTCTTTTTCAGTCACGACGCCAGAATGTGACGTCGGTTCTTTGTGACGGGCTAACCCTGGGACATCGGTTGATGTCTTGCTGGGTTCTAGCACCAACTTGTCGTACTCGGCTCGCTTCCAACGCCTGGTCACCGAAGCAACTGCTTTGATCTCGATTCAACCTACCCACGTTGTGATTTGATCTTAGGTTGACAAGATCAATCAAACGTCGGGCCGTAGTGCCAGCCGAATCCGGGTCAAGGTGATACTGCACAATAAATGTAGACAAAAAAACAAAAGCACAAACAACAACTTCAAGGCGAGCGACTGGTTAGGAATAGTGATTAATTTTATGTCGGTTTGTTGAGTTACAGGAGTGCGTCTCTCTCTTTCTCTCCCAGCCCGAAGAAAAAAAAATTGTGGATTGTAACACTTTTGCGTTCCTTAACTAGTTCTGGATATCTGGATGGCGAATATAAGTCAGACTTCTATAATTTGTTCTTGGTTAGAAGTCTAAGTCGGAAGGCATGGAATCGTGCGGTCACCTGTGCGAGGCGCGTCTCTCTCTTACTGTACTGGCTGTACTCTTCACTCACTGACTGGACTCTCTCTGTCTCGACTTCTGACTCACTGAAACACCCGTAGATGTTTGCTTATATGGACGCCGATCAAAACCTGGCGTGGGGTCGGACGTGGTGTGGCCACCACGTTGATTTCAAATCCCCAATAAGGATTTTCTTTGTTTTTGGCCAAAAATAATTATCATTTTCCGTATTTGGAAATCTTATTCCACTCCCACCCTCTTCTGCTCTCATATGGGTATCTCACCATACTTTAGAGGGCGTCAACGGTTTTCCCACTTCCTCGCAGTAACATCTCATACCTATCCTCTCAATGGGCGGTGGCAGGCCTCCTCTCTGCGTCACATGATCATCTCCGCCTGGCTATTCGGCCAATAGGCGTCAACTGATAATCTCAATTTTTATCCAACTTCACGGGATATGGTTTTTCTCAACCAGGTTTTTCCGCCAACATTAAGTGGACGATTCTTTTTTGGCGAAATTGGGTTAATTAAAATACCCTAACATAGCCTTCGTTATCACAAACGAACTTAAACAGAACGCAGATGTCCTGTCCAGGCGACATCTCAATCCAGGGCCCTGTGTGCGGTCGGCAGACGACCCATCAACTACTGATAACACAAGTTCGTCATCCTGACACAGCCAATGTTTTATCTGCCCAGAAGATCTGGTATCCCTCAAAAAATGACCATCAGAATTTTCGCCATTCCACCACCCAAAACAACATCACTTTTGTGGGTGGCATTCTTTCCTTCTCTTATCTAAGTTGTTAAGTCTTGTCCCTCTGTTTCTTTCTCTTCTTTCTCTCTTTCCTTCTTTTGTCCTCGCAGATAATTTGGCATATCTCAGCATCACACTTCCGCGAGAAAGTGAAGTGGTTATCTTGAATCGCACTTGAAAATAACAAAACAAAAAATCTTATTTTTCACCGATGCTCTGTTTGGGAAAATAACAAAACAAAAAGAATATCGCTCAGTATGTCTTTCGTTATATCTATCGGTTTAAGTAATCGCTCAGTATGTCTTTCGTTATATCTATCGGTTTAAGTAATCCCCGTAATTAACTTCTGTGGTTAATTAATTGATTAATTAACCTGCCGTTCCTAAATAGTGTTACAAAATATTATCATTTGAAAAGTCAAAACTTGCTGTGTGATTATGAAATTGCAATTTATTTGAAGAAGCTTCAATTTTCAAAAGTAACCCACTCACTTGCATTGGTCTTCTAACCACCATGCTTACCATATAGCCGACCCATTACTCATTAACATGTTGCTGATTGGTCACTGATATTGTATCGATAAGAACAGTTCCACTCAATCTAGCTGGCATTTGTCTCTTTCACGATCCTTTACTTCTATGCCACATTGTGTTTTTGATCTCAGCGGGTAAGAAAATTGCTGATGAAGTAAACTGAAGTGAAGGAGAGGCCAACAACGAGGAGCTACACAAAAAAAGAATTCTTTGGAAAAAAGAATTAAATTGGGTTAAGAATGTAACAATGATTTGGTTTATATATGATTATGATACATTATAATGTTATAATCAAATGACAGTGGGGCCCCTTTGGAGTTTACAGCTTGTGTTAGTAGTAATTTAAATTTCTAAGTTCTGGTCTTCAGAGCTGGAACATGGTCTTGGTCAGGAGGTCTCAGTGAACAATGTGGATTCCAGTGGCAGTAATGTGGGAACTCTTCAAGTTGTCCAAACCTCCAGCTTATACAGAGTCCGGCAGAGGCGAGAATCAACCAGAGTCTGGATTCAATTATTTTCCACCCTTAGCATCAACCTTTTTCTAAAATTTCATATTCTCAAAATGTCTTTACTCGAGTGCTTTTCCAAGTTTGGGGATTGTTCAACCCTCTTTTGAGTGGTCAGAGGAATCAAGCTGACCCTTAACTCCAACTCCCTTGATGTCTCATCTTGCACCATCACTCCATATATTCCACTTTCTCAGCATCTAACCTCAGCCCACTCCAAGAACTGGCACACCATCCCTGTGATGAATCCAAATTTTCATTATGCATGGGCAAAAAGGAGATTTCCAATTATTAATCTTTCTTGTCTGTTCAGTGATTTCTCGATCGACCAGATCACTCAGCTGACCACTTATGGTCACTCCAAAGCTAGTAATGAATTTTTCTTTATCACTTGTATCCAAAGGAATCTGAATTAATGTCAGATATAAAACTTTTGACAAATGTCACAAAAATGAAAAAGAATGAACCCATCAGGCTAAACTATCTTTGTAGGGACACTTTTCTTCTGGGTGGCCGATTCAAACTGGATGCTTTCCCTGGATCTTTATCCAGAATGATCTTTAAATGTTATTTCAGAACCACCCAGGTTTCTTTATCATGTTTTTCTATTTGATATCTTTGGGGGAAACATTGTTTCTTTCTTATCGGTGAAAAGTGGGGAAGGATGGGTAGTCTTGGTTTTGCTCAATCTTACTGAATTCTGTCTAGTAAAATTTGGGTTCAATTCTCCTTGGAACTGTTTGGGAGTTCATTTATTTTGAAAATGATTTTTCAATGCATTTCGTCTGTAATTATCTTCTCAACTTTTCAATTCACCTTCTTGCAATCTTTCCCCTTCCTTTCTTCTTTTGCTTCATTAACCCCAAGGTCCCAGTGTCACACAAGAATAGTTTCAATGTGGGTGGTGAGGTAACAATGCAATATTAAACTTTTGTCAACTCTTGTACTTTGCCAACAAGCGAGGTGGGGGTGGGGGAGATGATGGAGAGGGAGAGAGTCTACATCAATTGGTTCAATGACACTAAATTCATTAAAGATTATACTGTAAGCATTAATCTTGACAATGAGCCTGTGAAAGTCTCTCCAAGATTTTCCACTTTCAAATTTCTAGCTTTTAACATTAATGCTTTTGATAAAATTCTGGTCAGTAGTAAAACAATGTCAGAGTTTTTTTTTTGGGGGGGGGGTCATTTACCACGCTAATTTCTTTCTAGAATTGTTCCCCTGCCACTGCATTTGAACACCTATGGTTTTAAAATTGTTATAACTTTCTTTATATTGTGCATATAGATTTTAATTTTTGTACACTAATAAAAGAATGGACGGGTAATATTTTGATGTAATGCATTACGTTTTGCATGCATGCTTTGACGTTGAGAACAAAAAAACTGAAACGCAAAATAAAAAACAAATACATTAACAATTTAACATACTTTAGCTTTTATTAATCCCTGTGGAGTTCCGGAATGCAATAAGAAGCAAAATAGCTAAGGTGCTTCCATTTTGTCAAAAAAGTGACGTGCTTCCTCATGTTTACATACGAGTAGACACCAGCATTTGTTTGGTCTTTCTTTCACCTGACTAGAATATTTGTCTTGTTGACAAATAAAGTTATTTTGTTGTTTATAAATAGACAAAATAATTCACCTTCAGGAAGGCTATCGATGGTTACCAGTAGCTTCCATAAAATTAGTCACCCACAGATAATACTAGTCATCATTGTTTTCCTCCACATAGTGACATGTGGTTATCATCTCTGACCACTTCATCAATATCCACTTGAACAAAGCCTTCAAAATCATCATCAGAGTCCGAAGCAAAGAAAAAATTCTAAATAAATGCTTCGTTGGATGTTGATGTGGCTATTTTTGTTTACAAAAAATTACGAAAAAATGTTAACATGGCTTTAATTGATTTTAGAGTCTAGAAGAATTCACAATGGTGCCGGAAAATGGAAGTTTAACCTTGTTCCAAAACAGTAGTAGGCAATTTCCAGTTTAAAATACCACAAATAACAGTTGACAAGTTTTTATTTATAGCAACCATCTCAAGGTGACAGAATGTGCCTAGGGTCACAAAGGGAGAGAATTTTATGGCAACAATTTTCACCTCCAGTGTGGTAAAGGTTAATAATCTTTGACTTCATCTTTGTACTGCTTTGATCAATTTTTGGTCCCTAAACTGACTTGAAGGAATAATTAGTTCTGGCTCTTTGACATACTGTCAAATTTATTAGAAAAGAAGATTCAAGTGAGATTTGCTGAGCAAGTTTTGATTAAAGAAATTATTTAAAATGAATAATTTATTTTTTTTCATCACTGATTTTTTGATTGAATTTGACATTGATAAAATTATTACATATTGTCATTCACATTAGTATTAGCAGAATTACACAATTATAGTTTCTCAGTACAACCTACACAAACACAGCAAAAGTCAAAGGATAGGTGCTTAATATACCATTGGACACTGGCCAAGTGCAGCAACTCTATAGGCATCAATTTTACAAGTGGTCAAAAGATCTATGGAGAGACAATATTAAGTCATAGCATTTCAACAGCAGTATACACATCCTGATATTTATAGGGGCAGGATCTTGTTTGCAAATATAACTCTCCACCACATCCCATAAATGCTTGAATAGGCTCATGACAAGCAAATATAGTAGCAACATAGTCAGAAGTCTCTAGAAAGACCCTCAAACTTACTATGGGCAACTTGAACGGGTTTTGACTGCAACAGTAAAACTTAAACCCATGGAAATGCCAAGATCTTGATGTTGTGCTCTAATATCTGGTAAGACTAACTTGAAAAACAAAGCAATCTGCAATCCAACTGGGCTATTAATTTCAAAATAATTTTTTAATTAAGTTGATTAAAAAGGGAGATAACTCCAAATATATTAATGGTTAATTACAGTGTTCTTTCTTTTGTTCAAGAAAATAATATAATAGGAAGAATTAGGGAGGTATCAGTTTGTAGTTTATTGAATGTTTAGCATTTATAAATAATTATAACAGAAATTCTATAAACAGAAAGTGAATAGTACAATAGATATTTTGAAACAATAACTTCGTGCTGGTTACCATTTTGGTCAATAAAAGAAATGTAGGACTGTATCGCCATGACATTTCAGAAAAACAAAATCAGATACAAAAAAATTTTCCAGACTTAGTACATCTTACTCCATTTGTAACAAGTAATTGTACAAAAGATCTTCCATAGTTTTGCTAAGTCAACTTTTAAATTTACATGCAAAGCCCTTGCAAATGTAGAACACGAGAAATCTGGTTAATAAGAGTGCAAATTTATTAAATTAAACAATCCACAAGAAATTATTAACAACCTGAATAAAAACCATTTAGAGACTCGCATAAAAAGAAAGGAAGTTTTCATAAAAACAGTTTTTTTCCTAACAAATGCAGTTAAGCATAAATCCTTGTGCTTAGAAGCAAAGTAACTCCCAATTTTTCTTTTAAAAACAACAATCAAACGTCCGTTAAGCAACACTATAAATAGTCTTCTTGTTATTCACTATTCGATTTTGTTCCGTCAAATGTTTTTGAATCTTACAAAAAAATAAAGCCTGACCTCAACAGCCCACACAAACACTAAAAAGGTCAACATTCTTCTAAAGTGCACTTTGGAAAATATGCAATATCTACATGTATTTATTTTTTAAATTATGGGACAAATGAAGAAAAAAAATGAAAAGAAATGTATTTGTGTAAATAAAAAATCTGAAAAGGTCAAGAAAGAAATTATCTTCAAATCATTCAGAAAGGGTCAAATGTGAGAGGATGAAAATTGGAAGCTACTTGCCACATTGTTACATCAACAAGCACTTTCACAAAAAAAAAAAAAAAAATATGAAAATATTTGGAATTGATTAAGTCTCTATGGATTTATTTACCTTGGGATTTACTTGATAATTACTTCTAACTGTATTTTAGTTGGGCTTTAATGGTTACTTTCAACTCTGTCAAATACTTTACACTTTGAATAGAAAATTAGAAAAAAAATATTTATTACAATTCCAAATCCTCTGATACAAATGGGTATTGAAAAGTTCTTAGTTCTATAATACCACCTGCCAACAGGGTCATAACTTTGGTCATGGCCACCTATTAATATAACACTTTTCACTGCCACCTACACCCAGTGGTGTAAACAGGTTTAGTGGTCCTCAGGGTTTTAGAACAATGATTTAACCACGGGCTAACTGTGCTGGTCAATGCTGACTATGGTCCAAGCTGGTTGTTGGTCACTGGCTGCTTTGATCCACACCAACTCTGCCCACATTGTGTTCCTGGTCTCAGAGTAGTGGAAGATCGAAGGTCGTCATGATGGCAGCACTGGTTCAAGCTGTGGCAGGTGCTATTGCTATATTAAGGAAGAAAAATATCTTCACGACAAAAAAATAAAACAAAAGATTCATGGGGTTAATCTTCAATTGGTTTATATAGCTCTCAGTAAAACAAAAATTAATCCTTCCCACATTAATCTCTATAGTGACACCAGGCGTTTTTGAGGAGAAGCTGTATTCAAAGTCTTGGAATTATAGTGGCAGCTGATGTGGATTTCAGAGGCACTTGATGCGGGTTCTCAGCCCAAAGTCTCAGAGCTCATCATCTGCTTATATGAACTTCAGCCCAAAACAGGTATGGGGTCCCAAAGGGTTCTGGTGATTTGGTGATTCCCCAATTTTCATTAATTCCAATAAAGGTTTTCTTTGTTCTCTATTCCTGCTTTCTTAATTGACTTTTCAAATTTGGAGAGTTATCTACCTTCCTTGGGAGTAATCTCCCCTTAACTCCAACTGGCTTCACTTCAAATTTCACATTGCTACTCTGCACAGGCTGGGCTAAATTCTGACCCTTTCTCCTCGGTATTCTAACTGCCCACTTCTCAGTGCTGGCATAACTGTCCTTGTGACAAATCTAACTTTTAAAGTGCATAGGAGAAAGGGTGTGGTTTATTCTCCTCATTAATTTCAATTCTTCAACTCCTTTCCTAGACCCACTTGTCCAGCGAAAGCACAAACCAGATCACCTTCACATTTTAAACTTCCAAGTGGCAGATAAAAATTATTTCCCAATTTGTTTTTGTCAATAAAAATATATTTGTTTACCTAAATTCTCAACAAAGAGACACACTGTTTTTCATCCTGCCTGTTATGACAGGTCGATTTTCATAGTCCTAACCCTCACAGCAGGTTCATTCCGTTTTCACTTCTCAATTCATTTTCACTAACAAAAATATAATTCCCATTTGCTTCTCTTTTTGCGAATGACATGTGTTTTATAATTTCCCAAGATAGAGATAAAGCCATTTCCCAATTTGTTTTACCTGTATGCCACATTTTTGATAGATAAAAAAAAAAAAAAAAAAAAAAAAACTCTTGGTGCATTGTTCCAACTTGTAGGGGTGCAGCAACCTAGATGGCCCTTTCTTCACTTCCACATTACCAAGGAAAATGTCTTCCATTCTCTCTCTATCTTACTATCTTCCAGTTCATATTTCATTTTGGGTTTAACATCTTTTCTGCTTAGAATTAATGTTTAACCACCTCACAGCCTCAGGGTCACAGCTCAATCCACTTCCCAAAAGTCAGTATTTTGATGATTGGTCATTGAAATATGTATTTTGAAAAGTGTATAAGGCTGACAAATTTTCAGTATTCTGTCATACATGTAATCACGCATACAAATGTGTGTGTGTATGCATATATATATACTTTGTATGGTGTGTAGAGTTTGTATGTGTGTGTGTGTGTGTGTGTGTGTGTGTGTGTGTGTGGTCCGTCTAGTGTTTTTTTGCCAGTATGTGTGTATGTATATTTATTCTCCATACATATTATAAAGAAATCTATACAGTAGCTACATTCATTTTGTACGGTGTGTGTGTGTGCATGGTCTGAATAGTGTGTTTTGCCACTGTGTGAGTTTATGATTTGTTTAGTGCTTGTTTAAATTTGTTTTTTAATCGTCTGTTTGATATGTTTTTAGAAAAAAAAAAAAAAAAAAAGAATTGATGATTTAAATTCTTTAAAGACTTGTATGTATAACTAATATAAACAAAGCCCTACAATAATGAATTTCATAAAATTAAATAAGTGGAGATAGCTAAAGAAATTACATTATATATATATATATATATATACACACACACACAATACTCCACATCGATAGCCTTCTTCAGGTGCAGGATACTCACTGACCATTAAGTATTATGAAATTCATGTTTTTATGGTGTTGATTTAAGTGTGTGTTAAGATTTGTTCATTTTATTATTGTTGTCTATGATATTCAAATTCATTTATAATTTATATTGGTCAAATTCTTAAGTTTGAAAAACAAAAAAAATTTTTTTTAATTATTTTGAATTTACGTAAACATGCTATGTATCAAGGGCGATAACTCCCTTATATTATGGATTATTATTTTTTATAGATACAATCTACAGTGTAACCCGGATATAAGAGAAACCCGGGTATAAGAGAGATTGTCACTGGCCCCAAATTAGAGCCTGTGTTAATGTATATATAATAGACCAAACCCGGATATAAGAGACTCCTTATCCAGTCCCGACAACTCTCTTATATCCGGGTTACACTGTATTTAAGTAAATGCTCTATTTAATTCAACAATTCTTATTACATTTACCAGCCTGAATGTTTGAGAAATTTTGTAGAAAATATGTGTTCTTTGAACATTCAGGCTGATAAATGTAATTAATGCTTTTAATTAAAAACAAAGCATTTACTTAAATTGCATCTATAAAAATAACAAACAGGAAATATATTAAATAATTTCCAGACTTAATCCATTTCATATATATATATATATATATATATATATATATATATATATATATATATATATGTAAATAAATAAAATGAATTAAAGAAAATTATATATTAAAAAAAAAAAAAAAATGACAAACATTTCTAAAATAATTTAATTTGCAAAGAAGTCCTGGAAGTTTCATTAAAATCCAACAATTTGTTGTTTTTTTTTGTAAGAATTTACAAATCAATGTTTTTCATCTCAAAAAGACTAAAATTTCTCATACTAATTTATGGTCACCTGATACAAGAAAAAAAAAAAAAAAAAAAAGGATTTAAAAAAATTTAATTTAATAATCAAACAATCCTTTGGTCTTTCCTCTTAACAACAAAGGTTTTGATGATAAAACTTAGTTTTTATTAATTTGGGTGTATTTTTTTTCATCACATATACTTTTTTTTTTTAGCAAATCTTTGACAATATATATCATGTATTCTCTTTTCAAAAATGACAGGAGAGTTTGATAAAGTGTTTGTTTCCAGATTTTATGAAAGCTTTTCATTGGTGGATGAAATAAAAGCTAACATTCAACTTTTCTTGCACTGTGAACCTTTTCAGAACCTTCCAGAGACTATACCTTCAACACTATATCAAATGCCTTCATATGGTCTACAAATATCAAGTAAAGCACTTTGTTGTAATGTTTAGATTTTTCTTGCAATTGCTTTAGGCTGAAGATCTTATCAACTGTACCTCTCCCAGGTTGAAATTAAGATGGCGTCTCAAGTAAAGTTGATTTTGAAAGAAAAAATATCAAAAGCCAGTTGAGAACCATACAAGCAAGAATCTTGCCAGAATCTGAGCGGAAAACGCTTCCTGTGTGACTGCCACATTCACATCTATTCCCCTTTTCTTTGTAAAGGTGGACAATGGAAATGCCCTTGAACTTTTAGGAAACAGACCAGGTTTTTGTAAAATTGATTTAAAAGTTTGAAAATCTTACTGACAAGGTGATTGTGACCACATTTATAGATTTAATCTAGAACACCATCAGTATCAGGTGCTTTGCTATTTGATAGCAGTTTCATGACTTTCAATCACAGAGGTGGTAGCATCTGTTGAAAAGGCTACAGCAACAGGTTGCAAAGAAAGATTATTGATTGCTTTGTTGGTTCTGATTGATTCCCTGTTCAAAACATTAAAAATGTGTTCTGCCCAACATATGATGTTGACATTTATGTCAGAAGTGTTCGGTCTGCAGAATATATTGGAGATGATCAGTTGGAAAATGGTCCCAAAACAACCTTCAAGTTCTAATAAAGGGAATTGAAATCACAACCAGTCGTCAGCCTCTTACCTTCATTTTCCAACATAGTGTTCTATTTCTTCTCCTCAGGCTAAACATGTGCTTTCTTTATGGACAATTGAAATTAACTCTTCTTAGAAGCAAATATTGTGTCAGACTATTGAGCGTTACTAGAATTGAACCAATCTTTAAAAAAAAAACAAAAAAAAAAAAAAAAAACACACACACACACAGACTATAATCCAATGTTTCTTTTACAGACTGATATGTTGACAGAAGAAGGTTTGAAATCACAATTGGTTTGAATAGAGTTAAAAGATTTCTTGCCATTAAATTCACTAACTTTCCGAGGAGGTTTACTAAGGTTATTATGACTGGCTTTTTTCATATGCATCTTGACATGAGAGAGAACAATTGTGAATGAATGAATGGGTTATGTTAGCTTCCAGCCTGTTACAATGACAAACAATTCTATAAACAATCAGATGGTAATGAACTGATGCCTCAAGGTGGTTTTTAAGGTGATTACCTGCAGAAAGATTAAATTTGTCACAAGGAGATCAAACTCACTGCAAAGAGACAATGACATAAGCCTATTAGAATTGACCTTGTCAATTCCATGTTTTTCTAACACATTTGGCCAGAAGAGATGGTCACTACTAGAAAGGCATCGAAATCAACCATATTATTTGGTATTCCAAACTAAAATTTTTATTTTCAATAAATCTAAAAACCTTTAATATGGACAGAGATCTTGACAAAAACAAAAAAAAAAAAAGTAGTTCAATCAGTAATGAAGTTATAACCATTCAAATTTTGTCAGTTTTCCGTCTTGTGTGCGAAATGAGAAACTAATTTCAGTTGCGTACAACCAAAGAACAACCAGAAGCATAATTTGTCAATAGGGAAAAAGACAGGTCAAAATTGTGCCATCTTGAACTTGCCATAAAAAAGTATCCACTGGAGGTACATGCCTGAAACTTTGAAACTTTACTATTTTTAAAATGAGGAAACCAATAAAACAAATTTTTCTTTATAATATGAAGACCTTTTTTCATACATATATTCAATTTTGGAAATGAAATTATACAATTTTTAACTTGTCAACAAGGAACAGTAATGACTACAAAACATAGAAATTTGTTTCATGAAATGAATAATTGGTCAATCCTTCAATCAAATGCTTATTGTAAAGCTTTAAACTCATTTATCTTCAAACTAAAAACACTGAAATTAATAAAAAATATATTTATTGGAACTGATGAAAGATTTTCTGGGCAGTTGAAATGGTTCCCCCCCCCCCCCCACATTTCCTTTGTGTTCATTCCAACCTTGACTAGGAATGACTGTAAAACACTTTCCCCTCCCTCCCCAATTTATAGACAGAAGCACACAAATGCATGCTGGGATTTCTTCCTGGCCAATAAAACAGTTCAAATTTGCCAACTCAAGTGGTTTGCAGCTGACTTGTCAAACTCTCTGCCTTCAGGTAGAGAGGAACCCAGACAAGGCTATGCAGAAAGGCAGAGTCGTGACTGGGGACGTAGACAAGCCTGATTACAGGTCTACAGGTTTGGTTTGGTTTATGGCATATTAACCTCAATGGGTTATTTAATGCCAACTAGATTTTTAGGATAGATTCGTATGAATAGAATATGTATTCTTTGGTTTAGATTGGTTTGGTTTATTTTGTCCCACAGCACACCAACCCCAATGGGCTACTCAATGCTGACAATTCTTTATTGCTGGTAATATTTTGTTTTGTCAAAAATCTGTTTGTTAATATTTTTCCTTCAAAATTGTATTGCTGGTAATAATTTTTCCAAAAAAGTATTGCTGGTAATAGTTAACTATTTGCCCATAGCTGGGACCCTAACAAGTGCTATCACCTTGGGTCAGGGTGGATCTGGGAACACCAGCAATTAAGAGGTAGTGCCATGCTCCTCAAAACCTCCTGATCAGAAGCCTTGCTGCTGGACGTAGTTTATCGTCTTACCCAAGACGCACGGGTCTACAGGGAATTTTTGCCCAAGCATATGGGCTCAAAATCGCCACACATAAAAACGGACTTGTGCTACATCCTGCTTTGTGGGGAGGCTAAGGTAAATAACCTCAGTCCAGATTTGTCTTGTCTTGAAGTCAGAATGCTATGTTCGCTTGTCTAAACTTGCTTTTATATGTCAATCCCAATTCTAACTTTGTGAACTTTTTGCTTTATTACTGTTGCTTTGCCTTATTACTGTTAATTTGCCTTGCATATATTGTTTGCTTGCTTTATATTATTTCTTTGTCCTGTTCTTTTCTTTTTCTTATTGCTAACTTTGTCAATTCTGTTTGTTGTACTATTCTGACATTTATTTTATATTTAACCAGGCTCACTCACTCTATACTTTGTAACAGGGCAGTGGACCTGGTTGAGTTATACTTCTGCTTGGAAAATGGTTAGTGACTTGAGGTATTGCGAGAGTCTTAATCATTCTGAGTGAAGCAGTAAAGAGATTAGAAAGAGAAAAATAAAGGGGTGTGGTTAATTGGATTGTGATGAAAAAAAATCTGGTTTAAATATATTAAGTTAAACCCGTAAAATACTCATAAGGAAGACTTTGGAAAAGTTTGAAGATTTAGTAAGATTCAACATAACTGGTACCCTCAGCCGAACTCCATAACCCCAAGAAAGTTAGCATAACATGACTAACGAGACTGCCAAAAGTCCACAGGATTTTCGGTAACTTTAGGGTTTGTTTGTTTTAGCAACCTATCAGGAATATTCATGTTGATTTCAATGTAAATTTTAGGAACGTAGAAATCCAGGCCAAAATTGGAAAGCACTTCAAGTATGGCAATCTGGATTATTTAGCAGGCGCTTCCTTGTTTGAGAATTTAATTATTCAGGTCTATTCCCAGACAGAAGTCTATATAAATGGATAACATATATGCAGGAAATAGTAGAGTTTGAGAGAGTTACCCAGAGTTACCCTTGCCCTCCATTATCCACCAAAGTTATTCACAGTTCAGATTTTAGCACCACCAGCACTACTTAACAAATAGGCATCTCTCAGTGCCTCAAAGGTAGAAAGAGAGTGATTGGGATGAAACAGCTCCACAGTTGTTGTACAATTTTTACATTTCAAATTTAATTGTTGATAATTTTTCAACAGCATAGTTTCTTCTGTTGGCACATTTACACCTTTTTCAGCAAGATCGTCTGGCACTGAAAAAAAACCAGTATGATCGAAATTTCATCCAGATCAACAAAGCCAATCTGTTATTTTCACACAGGTACACAAAACAAATTCACTAGATGACACAAATTCTGGTGAAGAAAATGAACCAGTGAAATTAACTGCACCAAATGCAAGCCACCTTCAATTTTTATTTCAACCATAAACAAAACATCTATTTCTCACAACTATTCACAGTTATGACACATCTCACAATACAATCAAAAGTATTCTTTTTAAAAGAAGTTAATTAAAATTAAATGTGCCTAATATAATCAAACACTTTAGGTTAGCCAATAAAAGTTAGCTCGATAAGCATAGCTTAGTTAGATATAAGCAAGTTTGGTGTTAAAGTTGCAAGAAATAATTTACCTGTACTTTGGTGATTGGAAATGTAAATTACATTTTCTTTTTTCTTGAATAGGCTGTCCACATCTCCATAAAGATGAACCTAGAAATCATGAAAAGAAAGTGATGAAAAAAAAATTTAAATAAAAAAAAAAGTTGTACAACAAAAATTGTTTCATTTCATACAACAAAAGATGAGGATTTCATTGTTGACATTTAAAAATCAAGAGGAGCGCAAGAATAAAATGAAGAGAAATTTAAGTAACATACACAAGTAGATATTAAGTACGTTACATTTTCAAATTATCTTTCAATCTGACTAATATATAAATTTAGTTATAAAATAAAAAGTTAAATATTCTCTTATTTACACCTACTCCATATTTAATACAAAGATAAAACATTATTCCTTTTCAATAGTATGTGTGTGTGAGAATGAGAGCTATTTTTAACTAAATGTTTACATAATACAAGGCCCAAGAGTCACCCAAGGTAGAGAGTTACTAAATGAGGTTGTTGTATGTATGTAAGTGGTGGAAGTGAGTGCAGAATATAAGGGTAGGTAACAGCTGACCCTAAGCTTGAAAAAGTTAACATTGTAGTACTCAGGGAAGCATCCTCTTGGGAGTCAGTTCCAGGAGATAAGTAGTGTTCCTACTTGTAAAGGAGTGAGTATATACCTGGACAGGCTTGATGGTCTGGTTTAGAACCGAGAAAAAGAGAGAAAAAAGAAACTGGATTTGAAATTCTCAGGAGATTGAATTTAACTTGAAAAAATCCAATAAGATAGAGAATAAGTGACAAACCCGTGCACCTACCCATGACAGGTGTGTGCTTTGATAAGTGATTGATTCCAGAGGAAAAAAATCCCCTGGCTAAAGGGTTATTTTCTTAAATTATCAACCACCTAAAATCAAGTTGATTTTAAGAAAACCTTTCTCCAGTAAAACATTTTAAAGAGAGAATTCTCAAATGCCAAAATTAGCCTGGGGTAGTGGAAGCATGTTTCTGAGAGGGAATTGTGCACCAAGAAAATGCTGTAAAAAAATTACATTATGGATTTCATTTTGCTGAGCCATCACCTTGTCAAGTCAGAGTAAGTAAAGTACAAAACCATTACAGCCGAGTTGCAGAGTCATTGGCAATTGAATTCAGAACTAAAACTTCATTGACAGGAGAGAGAAACATAATTGTTGCTTGCCCAATCATGTGACCAGATGACAGCACACAGACTCAAACCGTATCACGTTCTTCCATCAGACAAGCAATAAAACTCATAGATTCCACTGCATTAACCAAGCAAACCAAATACCGAGAAGAAAACATTTAAATTCATAATTTACAGAAAGGATGAATAAATGTTAGACTTGCTGCCTTTTTTAAAATATGTTTGATTTTATCATAGACCAACCCAGGAGATTAGTCCAAACTTTAATTGTGCAAAAATCACCCTAGCTTGGGATTGCCATTTTGACTCTTCAGTGGAAAATCTCTTCAGGATGAAGATAACAAAACATGGGTTTGGGATTCCCAACAAGGAATGTCCCTTGGAGAGTAGTTAGTGACTTGATCCATTGAGCTGTCTCTGAAGCAGAAATGAACAGTAGAGAGCTCAAAGAAGGCAGTGAAGTGGGGGGAGAGGGTTATAAAAGCCCAAAGATTATATAGATAAACACTATTCTACTCAAATCTGGCATTTAATAAAAAGATATTAAATTTATTATTAAAAACAAATAAGACACAGTCATACAATCATTTCACAATGTCCATGAGACACAAAAGTTGTTAGATTTAAAAAGCAAACACCAAGCCCAAATCAGAAATGTTCACTTTCATCATCCTACAACCCAATTAATGGAACAAAGGAAATTAGCGAGTCTTATTCAAGCCGACATTGGCCATCAGAAAGGTGTATTTGTAGATGAAATAGAAAAAGGAAAATAATTCCCATTGCTGAACAGTATTTGTTAAAAGGCCCAAGAATGTAGTATCTACCTCACAGTATATTATGGCAGAGCAGCCAGAAGAAAGCCACTTCAAATGAGTGGCATTAAACAGACAAAACAGTAAGCAAATGAGATGGGAGACAAACAGATCCTGGTGAGCAGGGTTGGCATACTGTCAGTATTTCAAATGAGTTTTTATTTGGTAAATTCTCAAACAGTAAATTGAATGAATCAAAAATTTTTGTTGAACAGCCCAGTATCAAATGTGGCAGATTTTCAGTTTGGGTGTCTGGCACCAATTAAGAGCAGGAGTCATTCACAACATCTGGGAAATAACCACTTGCAGAAAAATATCCATTCTACACAACAGAGTCCTCCATATTTCATGATTGTTATTTAGACAAAAACCATAAGCTTTTCATCAAGTATGACATTTCATGCCATACCAAAAAATAAAAAGGAGTCAAGAATGGCAAATTGGAAAAAAATATTCTGAGAAAATCCTGTTGAACATGTTTGAATCATTTTAAAGCAGAAGATAATGAAAAATATCCTGAATGTTTTTGTCTGAATCTCTGTGACAAGTCATTACAATTATTTACATGTGGATTATTGTCCTTATCTTTGTTGTTATTATCATAATATTTTGACCATTGTGATTATCAATTTGGGTAATCTTCAGGGAATTTTGAACTGAACCATTTATTTAATCTAAGGTTAGAGTGTTCTTGTTCTGCTGTCCATGTCTAGGCCTATCTCATCTAGCTCTTATTTAGTATTGCTCACCCCAAGGATTGAACTCACAATTACTATATCACTAAATTCGTGAACCAATCCACTAGGCTATTGTCCCATCTTAAGCAGAGAACTTGAAGTCTTAAAGCTAACCTGCCTGCTGATAAATGCTGCTGATGTTAAAGCTTTGCTGTCATTTTTTCTTTGGCATCATTGAAATTCCCTGAAGGTTATCTGGATTGACAAGAGCTTGATGAAGTTCAGAGGACACAACAGCCAAAATATTGTAACAACAACAACAAAGATGAGAACACTGGTCTGCATGTAAATAATGTCCTGAAAATATTCTACCAAAAAAGTTTTAAAGATTATTTTCCAATGCAGCTTAGCTGGACAGAAGGGTTCTGGATTTTGTTTTCTTTTTTGCACATAAAGAGATCGAAAAGAAAGAACAAAGCCGATACAAATCACTCAAGAGATTAAGAGAGTAAGATAATTTAGGGTTGCCAAATTAACAAATTTTTTCCCCCAATTTAGTTGACGAAAATCTACATTTAATTTTTACCATTTTTTTTAAGTGCATTGACATTCAACTTAGTCTTGTTTTTGTTGCTGTTTTTAGATAAAGTTATACAATGATTTTATTCTTACAGCCTTTTAAAATAACAGATAGACATGGTGATCATCAACTATGTAGGATTGATTTGTACATAAATAATCTGGTAATTTTTTTATGAGTAGTTTGTTAGCAACACTACCAGCCAGTGTTGTTTCTTTTAAACTTAGATCGGAGTTTTTTAATTCTTGTCAATGTTGTTTTGTTAACTTTGAAATTTGAAGTGTGTTAAGCAGAGACATGCTTTCTGCGGTTAAGCAACTCTTATCAACAGTGGCCTCATCTTCGGACATTGAACGAGGTTTCTTGTCCTATAGACGGGTGCATTCCAAACTGAGAAACCATCTTGGTAGAGATAAAGCAGAAAAACGAGCCTTTTTATTTAAATTTGTGAATGCAAACACTGCTCATGTTAAATTTTAAAATTTGTTAAAATGGTTAAAAATTTTATAGTAAAAAAAATAAAATAAAAAATTCTTCAGTTGAATAATAAATGATTCAATATGATTAAACTTCCTTCATGAAAACAAAAAATTGTTTTATTTCTTAATCTTTTGCTTTAAATAAAGATTTTTGTAAAATTGATTTAAATCAGTGATTTAAAAAATAATTTAATTTAAATCAATGATTTATGTTAAATAGATAGGTGGGTTTTCTGGCATATCAATCCTTTGAGCTATTTAATGCCAAATCCTATATATATATATATATATATATATATATATATATATATATATATAAAATGACTTGAAAATGAATAGTTTATTAAGTAGATTTGTTTTAAAATGAGCAGAGTTCATTTGTCCGCTGACGGTTAAAGTGATTTAAAAAATTTGGCATTTTATATTTATTGAAGGTAATATTTATTTTCCAAAAAAAATATACTGCTGGCATTAAAATCTATTTTTACACTTTCATACTATTTTGACCCATTTGGGGGATAACTATTTGTCCATAGCAGGAACCCTAACAGGTGCTATCACCCGGGGTCAGGGTGAACACCAACAATTAAGAGGTGGTTCCACACTCCACAAAACCTCCTGATCAGAGGCCTTGCTGCCATATGTAGTTTATCGTCATACCCAAGACCCCTCATTGGGGAGAGGTGCAGTCGGATATTCTGAAGCCCCAGCCAACAGAGCAGATCAATGATTTAAATCTACCAACCCTAATGGATAGCCTAGAAGATAAGAGATATAAAATCAGCTAATGACAACTTTGTTAAATTCTGATTTACATAATATTTCCGAAGTGTTTGTTTCAATGCTTACTGAATAAAAAAAAAAAACTTGATTGCAAATAGATGTCTATTTACTTTTAGCATGGAGAATAAAATTGAATAAAAAAAAAAAAAAAAAAAAAAAAAAAGGAGAAAAAGAAAAAATTACCTTTGAATATCCTCTTCAGAATTCTTGCTAAATCTTTTAATTTATTAAAACGTGTAGAGAGCTTGTATATAATTTGTTATATTTATAGGGCAAGAGTGCTCAATACAAGAGATCGAGCATTTATAGATATAGGCAGTATGGACATAAGAATCAACAATGCATGGTGACTGACAATTTGACACTTCATTGTAATCTTCAGACCAAGTGCACTTGAAAGCATGAAACTGACAGTCACTATTGAATGATGATTCCTATGTCCACACTGTCTATATCTATATACAGTTTATGTAAAACTGGGTGTATTTAGGCAGTAATTTTTCATTTATACAAATATGATTAAAGACCAATAGAAGTTCTTTGTTAAGGATTTTTTTAAATTTTTTCTATATTTCTGATCATTTTCTTGATTTCTGGTACATATTTGGATATAAATTGTCCAATGTACAAGTAATTTTAGCTATCATTAGCCATCATCAAAGACTTTAATTTTTTGTGTTATGTAATTAGTTTCTTCATTTCCAAGTATCATGTGCATTTCCACATGTTCATGTGATGGTCCATGTCAACTGTTTTTTTTTCTTCTATATGATTATTGAAATATATTTAATATATTTATTAAATATATTTAGTATATTAGTTATTAAATGTGATCACTTGATATAGGTGATATAGCATCGTTGTGTTTTTGGTAAGGATTTGTCCAATTTCTTCTTGCACTTTTCTTTTGTGTTGGCTGATATGTGAGCTATCATCAGATAAATGACATGTTAATCAGTGTGATAATGTAATAGTTGTGAAACCAATGTTGTTTGAACTGTTACATTTAGAGAAGCATTCTCCAAGTAATCAAGTGAATTCTTAAATAACATTGGTTTGTTAAAGTTTTGTTTTCTTTTTTGTTGTCATTGGTGATGATCATATTGGAGTTTTTCTGTTTTTGTAATAAATGGAAAATTTAATTTATTGTTGTCATTAGGTGATATGCATCTTTGTATTAAATTTCTAATGATTTCTTTTGTCTAGTATGATTCCTGTACAATAGTTTGATAGCATTTTTTTAATATTATTTTCGTTGTTTTCATTTTTTCTAAAGTTAGTTTAATTTATTGACTATGTAGTTTATCCCTGCTTAACTCCTGGAATTGGGTCTATTAATATGCATCTAACCCCACTTCCATGGTCTCTGCTACCATCTCTAATGTAGATCCCCACAAAGCACATGGACCCGATGGTATCTCCTGTTCTCTCTAAAATGTACAATAAATGCCTCGCTGCCTGTGAGAAATCGTCATCTGTTGTCCCAGTTTTTAAGAACTCTGGTGAGCTGTTGGACCCTTCCAACTCTCGATCTATTAGTCTTCTCTCGCTTTTTGGGAAACTCCTAGAGACCCTAATCAATGTTAAATTGTTTCATCATCTCTCATCACTTTCCTCAAACAAGCAATATGGCTTTCATTTCTCCGGGTCAACTTTGATATACTGATGATATTTGAGGAAAGAATTTACGATGATCTAGTTAAAATCAGTGATGCCCAAGCTGTCGCATTGGACATCTCAAAACACTTTGACAGGGTCTGGCATTCATGTCTTCTCTACAAGCCGAAAAGTTATGCTGTCTCCAGACATATTTGAACTGACGCAGTTTTTCCTATCAAATTGTGAAATGAGTGATATCCTTAATGGCCACTCGTCTAGATCCTTTCATACTAACGCAGGTGTCCCCCAAGGGCTCCATCCTTGGTCCTAATCTGTTTTCATTAATGACCTTCCTGATGACATCAACTCTCAACTTGGTATCTATGCTGACGACACAACAATTTACTCTTGCCGCAATAGTAAGGCTTATCAGTCTGATAAGGTCAAACTGGAAGCCGATATCAAAAACGACCTCAAGTCCATAGTTAACTGGGGCAAAAGATGGTTTAATTTTAACACCTCCAAAACTAAATTTCTCTCCATTAATCATCTGAGTGACCTCTTGCTGCCTTCCATTAGCATGGCTGATGCTATCCTCCAAGAAAGTGACTCGTTGCACCTTCTCAGGCTCACTTTCTCTGCTGATATAAAGTGGAAAGACAATATTGAATCCATTGCTAAGTCAGCTGTTAAGAATGTCAGCTCACTGTCAGGTGAGACAATTTTTTTTTCTCCATAATCCATCACCTGTAAATCTACCATTCATCCACACTTAGAATATTGCTGTCACATATGGTCCAGTGCTCCTGCTATTTACTTTGAGCTCCTTGATAAGATCTAAAGAAGAATTTACAATATTATTGGTCCTGATCTGGCAGCTCAGCTCCAGTTACTTTCCTACCATCAAAGTTGCCTCTCTATGTCTTTTCTATAAATACTTTCAGGGTAATTGTTCAAATGAGCTCTTCGCTATGGTACCTACCTAGATTTTACAAATTTAAGTGCAGTACTAGACTGGTGTTGAGATCTCATCAATTTAACCATAAATTCTATGCTAACAGTTTCTTTTCTCATGCTTCTTGATTGTGGAACTCCCTTCCGGCTCCATACTTTCCAGCCAAATTTAATCTGCAAAAATTTAAATGCAATGTCAATCACAATCTACTCTCCACCTGATTACTCTCTTCTCTTTCTGCTCATCATTAATGTTTCTGTTCCTAATTCTTCTGCACTGTAAACTAGAATGGCAAACTCTCCATGGTATGGAAGAAAGGAAAAACACGAAAACAAAGTAGAAAACAGAAATAACAAAAACAGGGTTCTAGCGATTAAAAAAAATAAAATATTCCAACGGTAAAACATAAAATTCCTGAGCTGGAACTTGACAGAGTAATTATTTTGCATAAATTTGCAATACACAGCGAAGTCAGTCAAGCGCTATGACCTACATTGTTGCAAAATGTCATTCTATAAATAACATGGGGTATTTTCCACCACTGATCCCAGCAAGTGCCATAACCTAATTCATGATATTAACCTGGCTAAACCGGTCACTGCTGGTCACCACAGGGCAAATATCCATGTGCAATATTTTACCATATGAATAGCATGGCATGCAATGTCAAGAGTAGTAAAAATAAAAGTTGTTTGTTTAGTAATTGTTGTGGAGTACCAGAGGATCCCCCACAAAATGGACTGATCTAAAAAGATAAACATCTTGCTCTCTTACTGGGAGAGTGGAAGTTGAACTACTATATTATTTTTCAGAATAAATTACTAATACTTTTTATATGTGCATTGACTTATTCATTTCACGATACAAGTAAAGAAATTAGATTTTTAAATGCCAGTTTGATTATCTTTTATAACGAGTAAACAAAAAGCTAGCAAACTTGGTGAGTGCAGATTTTCAGCAAAATACAGAGCTGAAGAGCAAGCTTTCTCTGATGATTTTTATCATGATGGCAATAAATTATTTGGCAGTTTTTATCAACACACTATAGATTGAACTTGGAGGGACAAGCTTATTGATCATCAGAAATCACTAAAACCTAAAAATAAAGATGCCTATATAAGTAGGCAAATATATATTTGTATATTGTACTGTTTACATACCAGTCTCTTTTTTTCAAGTGTTTTTATGATTTTGAAACAAAAACGTAAAATTGGAATTTACCACCACACAAGAACACAGAATTTGACATTTTAGAACAGAGAGAACTTGCCGCTATACTGTAGCAACTTGTGTTTTAGTGGCATTACTGCCTTGCTTGGGGTGATTCCAATTTAAAAAAAAAAAAAAGTTAGGGAAATAATTGTTAATTAGTATTTGTTCTCCATATTTGAGTTTGTTTAATAAAGTGACTGCCACAAGATAACTCATGGTTGGCAGTTCTTAGGACACCAACTATGAGTTATCTCTTGCCTGGCATTTTCTGATACATTTCCATCCGCTGGCAGTAACAAGTTTATTCAGTGATACTTTTAGTGTGGGGAAAAAAAAAAAAAAAAATTAAGATTTCAGTTGATCTATAAGTCAGCTTATAAATTTGTTATTGCCCAAGTTGTCTATTATAAAGTTGGCATGTGACGTCAGATCTTGTAATTGACACCTGGCAGTCAATGTGTTAAATATAGGGTGTGCAGAAGATATTAATGTGCTCTATTTATTAAACATTACTAGAAGCATTAAGCATAAAACAAACAATCCACCATCAATAAAATGATATCAAATTTAAGAACAAATATACTAAATATATTTCAATAATAAAATAAAACAAAAACAAATGACTTGAACTATCATGTGAAGACCCGATACTTGAAAATGAAAAAAAAAAAAAAAAACAATGACCGGCACACATACGCACAAGTCTTTTCATAACGGTTAATGATAAAAAAAAATTAAAAAAAACTGACCTGAAATAGAGAAAAAATTTTTTAAATCCTTAAGAAAATTTTTTTATTGATCATTAATTAAACTTTTATATAGAATCATAGAAAATAGATTAAAATTTGGATTAGAATATTTTTCCAAAATAAAATTATATATTGTAAAAGAATTCAGATAGCATTTTTGTTGCTTATAGAACCAAGAAAATCAAAGTTCATTAGACTTCTTTTTCTTTTTTATGAAGGTTGAATGAAAAGCATACATATATCTAATCTATACAATCCTTTATATACAATCTTTATGGTACCTTCAACTTTAGGATTCTTCACCCAGACTAACCTAAAACAAAATTCATGTACTAACAAGCATAACATGTAATACCTTTAGAAATTTATTTTATGCAATTATTTCTTTTATGCCGTTTTGTTTTCAGTTATTCCCAGGTTTGCTTGAGCAATGAAAGAATGTATTGACCCTTATTTTTGTGATAAACAGCAACAACCTATATATTAATAGTGTTGTATCTACCAAAATACCTGACCTTCCTTTAGAAGGTGTGTGTCATGCTCTAAAAACAAAGAAATAAAGCTTCATTGACTAAAATCTCAAAAGGAGTAATGAGTGATAAAACTCAGGGCAGCAAACCTTTTAATGTCTTTCTTTTTTCTTTATCATTTCATCCCAAGCAAGGCAATAAAGCCACTAAGACACAAGGAGTTACTAAATGTGAAAGACGAGCGAGGATAATAAAGAGAACAAGAATCAAGAAAACAGAAGATAATGATTGACATTGCATTTAAATTTTTGAAGACCAAAGTTGATTGAGAAGCAAGAAGCCGGAAGAGTTCCACAAGTGAGAAGTATGAAATAAGAAACTGTTAATATAGAACTCATGGCGGTTACATCTCGCCATTTAAATTGTACGAGTATGGCACTTAAATTCATAAAGTTTAGGTACAAAAGAGGAAACAATAAGCATGAAATATTTATAGAAGTCACAAGGAAGCTATGTTAAAAACAGTGGAATTGTGACTGAAGCCGAGATGCCAGATCAGGATCAGTACAATTGCAGATTCTGCTTTGTATTTTATCAAGAGTCTCTAAATACATAGCAGAAGCACCAGACCAGATATGGCAGCAATATTCTAAGCATGGACAAATGGTAGCCTTACAATTCTTTTGTCTCCAACTCTCCTCACTCCTTTCCTTTCATTCCTTTTTCTCTCATTCTCTTATTTATCCTCTACTTTTCATCTTTTACCACCTTTTTCCCTACCCTGCTCCCATTCCCCACCCCCTGCTTTCCCCAAAACAGTTATAATGGTTGATATGTAACTTTCCCCAATGTCCAGATATTACACTGATCCAAGACAAGTGCTGGTTTTGTTGGGGAGCAATACTTTGATTCTAGACAGACGTGAAATACATACATAAATTATCTCATTTTTTATGGGTACTATTCTAGCAATAATGACAATGGTGACACTGATAAAATGTTATCTATGCAAGCACCAAAATGAAAAATTTATGTTGAATATTTTCATTTTTATGACATAATTATTTCACCTTTAGCAAATAAGTTTATTTAATCATATGATTGATTTTTTTTATACCTTAATCTATTTGGACTCTTTATTTCATCCAGGTTGTTATAGTCATAATGTTTCAGCTGTTATACCCTCTGTCCATCTTCAGAGGTCATATTTGGTAACCTGCAAATTTCAAACTTAACCCTTTATTCAATCCATAGAGAGAGCTGCTCTAGTCAGTCAGTAAAGCCCGTCTTGTCCCCAGACTGTTAGAGATACAGAGCTACTTCCCAACAGAGGCAGAAGAATGAAGAGTTGAGTTAAAATAGAAGAAAATGACTGAAAAAGAAAGAACAGAGATGAAAGAAGTTGCAACTACTGTTAGGCTGACCATTCATAGTAAAAAAGGGCCTGAAAGGAGATAAAATCCTTGTGTAGAGATTAGCATTCACTCCAACTACAAAGAGAAGATAGAATTGTGTAGTAATTGCCAATAATAAATAGGTGTTTGTCATTATCCGGACACCCTCGTGATTTGAATTTGTTTTCAGTCAACAGGTTTACCGCAGGCTTGTTGAATATCCAATTTGACAGGTAAAAATAAACACCAGTTGCAACAAATATAAGCAGAGAGGACATATCACAGTGTGACTAGTTGTAACATCTAAATAGTTCAACAATAAAACGGTGAGACCTAGTTGCCAATCTAGTAATACGCTTCATGCAGTTGAGGCACCAAGAAGGAAAGCTCATCAGAACAACTGCCACAAAAATATTTATAGAAAAGAGACAGAGAGAAACTATGTCATGGTGGGTAAGAAAATGACTAAAGAAGAGAAGCCAGGTCAGGATCAAATACATTACAGATCCATCTTTGAATTTTGTCAAGAATCTCAAGATACATTGGAGCACCTGACCAGATATGGCATCAATATTTAATGCACAGACAAATGATGAAACAAAAATAAAAAGTAATGGAATGGCAACCAGTTGTCATAACTTACAAACGAGATATTACGTTATGGCAACAGGACAGATTTGCTTATTGGCATCAAGTAAGTCTTATTACCATAAGAATGAAATATCTCATTAGTATGAGAGGACAATCAGGCTAAATAACATTAAAATATCACATTGTATTTCATTTTTATTACTATAAACATTTTTAATGTATTTTATGATATAGAATAAATTCTAATATCGCTCAATAGTAACTTACATTTTCTATAAAAAACCAAATAAGGGAAATATAAATTAAAAGTAAAAATTACAATTTAAAAAGAATTTTATTTTGTTAATTTATTTAGGAAGTTTTGTTTAAATTCTTAAAAGAAAGAAAATTCTATCAATGTTACTGGATAGAGAATTTTTTTTTTTAAAACTAAATCAAAATAAAATTAAAATTCCTACAAATAAAAAAAAACATTTAATTTTTTTTTTAATTTTAGTGTTTAATTCATTTAACATGCAGCATTTTCAGTGACAATTGTCAGTGAGTGTTAAGTAAAAAGGGAAAACATCAAAAAGCATTAATTTTTTTGTCAGGATTTCTAAGAAACAAACTTATGGACTAACATCCTGATGTTAGTTGTTTTAATGCAACATTGACCAAAACATTGAGATTTAAACAATTAAGATGAAGATATAAGACCAAAAGAATCATTATATAATAAACTTTACTGAATATTGGCTACAGTCACTTTTATCCTTTCGATTTCATTTTTTTTTTTTTAAGAGTTCATTTTATCCTTTCTATAATGGATCAAATATTTTTTATTAATCAAATATCAATACAAGAAGATTTTTTTTTAAGTTGATTTCATCTTTTATAGATAAATAATGAACATTTTTAAAACTGAATTATGAAAAAAAAAAAAAAAAAAGTCAACTCCATTTTTTTTAATCTGAAAACTGATTATTTCCTACAGGAGAATTACTTTAAAATTCTTTCCAGGATTTAACATACTTTCAAGTGTTTGGTTTTTTGTTGTTTTTTTTCATGTGACAACAACCACAAAACAAATAAACCAACCCTGCCAGAAACATTAATCAACTAAAATGAACATTGATAAATTAATATTAACTATGAACATCTCCCATCATCACTATATATAATTTAATCATTTCTCCCCAAGCGATAAAATCCAAGAGGTTACCGAGTCAAAGATGAGAAAACATTAGTGAGGAAAAGAGACAATAAAAGAACAGGATCAAGGAAGATAGAATATTTGATCTTTATTTTGTTGGACATGACCAAAGAGCCCTCCCAACAAATGTGTTAAATTGAGCAACTAAACTACACTTCCCAAATAAAGGAGTTGGGATCAAAAGGTTTCGTGTACAGACTTCATAACCCTTTTAACTGGAAGAATATTCAATTGTTTCAAAAGAACTGAGCATCTGCCTAAATAACTCTTAATGACAATAATTCATATCAGAATTCCAGAAGCATCCAAAGCACCTCTCAAAGAGTCAGGACAGAGTCATTCTTAAATAATCTCTACTTCCATTATTAGATATTAGAAAAGGAATTTATGCTGACATCAAAAGAAATTGGAGCAACTCCAAAAATGGAATCATAATAAAACCAAATGCTCACTTCTAAAAAGCAGTTTCCTAAATAGATGAGATTATGTCTTGTATATAAATAAATACCTTGTGATTATCTCATGTTGAACATTTCAAATGGAAAAGGTCAGATGATATGACCGAGAATATTTGGCTAGAAATTAAAAGGTCTCAACATTTTCCTTCTCATGCAAGTGAAAATTGTTAGCCATAAAGGATGGAAACTTATATTGGTTCACTTCCAATGACATGCCAACATGTTTATCATGATATATAATTTTTAAGGCAGTTTATAATCTGCCTGCTTTCATATCCTTTCCAGAAACTTTTGATGCATGTATTATACAGGTCTCTAGATTTATTAAGCAAAGCTGACTATAGTACAAAACCCACAAAGCCAAATAGAAGAAATGAAGCTAAGAAGATTGTGACACTACATCTTCCAAATGAAGAGGACTTGTTTGCCTTGAGAAGCAGCTTCAAATTTTTGTTTTTACTTAAGGACCCATTCTCTTGCACTAGTAAGAATTATATGAGGACTGGTGACCGGAAGTAGTTGTCTCTTTAAAAAAAAAAAAAATATATATTTAGATCCAAACATTTTGTTGTCATTTGTATTATGTTTGGCCAAATTGTTTATGCCCGGCCCCTATTCGTTGGTGGAATTTTGTTTAGCAGCATATCAACCTCTATTCGTTATTTGTAGCTTAAATGAGTGTCTATTACTATGACATCATTCGTACAATACCGATTGTTCAATCTGCCTTTCTTGCGTTCTGCACACTTCACCAATGTAAAACCATTCTGCCTTCACACTGCTTCAGCCCTCTTTGATCAGGCCAATACTGCGGTCAATCAACCAATCAGCGTTCTTCGCTTTTATTCTCAGTTACCCAGGTAAATAGCCTCCTTCAGTTCAACCACACGACTTGCTATTGGTCGAAGCATGCCAAACTGTACAAAAAACCTCGTTACTCTGCACATACTGCTGGAACTGCTAGACGGGAGAGTAATGCCATTTTCAAGGAGCAAAATTACCAATGACATGTGCCGCACATTGAGGTAAGACCCTTATTTTCTTTTGCACCAGATGCAAGCCACTCTGACTCGCTTGCTTCTGGGGGGGGGGGCTGTTCACCACATTATTTAATGCTGAAATCTAAATATCCCAGACAAAATTTTATGTTTTCAACTACAGATATTTTGTACTTTCATAGTAAAAGCTATGGGGTCTTTAAATGTATGCAGGGTGCAATGGGTAAATTGCCGCCATTTTATATTTGTGATTTAGCGTATGTGCACTGTTTGTTTTTGATTTTGTTGACCACACAGTCGAGTCAGTTGGGCACTGCCTGTGAGAAAAAGAGCACCATGATGCAATTCACTCCAACAGAAATATGGAAATGGCATGCTGTACTGCTTGGCATTGGCACCGGAATCTCCAATACAAACATTTCAGTGTGTTAGGGTGTCAATCTGGGGGCAGTGCAGAGGATCCAGAAAGAGTTGGAGGAGTTTAATGGTGATTACAAAAGGTATGGCACTTCAGAAAACTCACTGATTATTCTGATAAGAAAAGAACTCCCAAATTTGTTGGTGAGGGCCTCCAACTCAACACATAGGCCTACATGAAGTGCCTTGAAGAGGTAGGGCTGCCCTGGATCAAGAGGGTGGCTGCTGGAATACCCTATGCCTGGCAACAGGATACTGCACCATGCCACACAAGCAGAAAAAAAAAAAAAAAACAGTCATGGCTGTCAGACAATTTCTGTGACTACATCACCACTTATATCTGACCACCTAACTCCCTAAACTGCAACCCTCTTGATAATTATGTGGGGGACATAGTTTAGCAAGAGACCAACGAACCTCCTTGTAATACCCAAGATGAACTGAAGGCAAGGATTATGGCAGCATTCACCAACTTAAACAAGGAGACCATCCAGATGAGTTGCAGGAGATTCCAAAGTTGTCTAGAGGCCATGGTTGAAGCCAATAGAGATTTTATTGAATAAATTTACTTTTACAAATATCTTTGTGTAATTTTAGTAAACATATTTGTAAAAATGAGATGTCAGTGTTATTTTCATTTCCATCACACCCTGTAGTTTGTAGATTATAAAATGTACTGTTAATTTTACTATAAAAATGTATT
The DNA here is from genome assembly GCA_964036315.1 of Acanthosepion esculentum. NCBI lineage: Eukaryota > Metazoa > Mollusca > Cephalopoda > Sepiida > Sepiidae > Acanthosepion > Acanthosepion esculentum. The sequence continues at coordinate 124,504,757 of OZ038487.1, forward strand.
TTTATATTTTTTTAGCGTTGCATTGTCATTTTGCTATAGAAAATGTATTGTTGGTCATTTTATTATAAAAATGAACTATTAATATTTGTTTGGGGGTTCACTATTTGCTCATAGCTGGGACCCTAAGAGATGCTACCACCCCGGGTCAGGGTGGACCTGAGAACAGCAACAGTTAAGAAGTGTTCCACACGCCTCAAAATCTCCAATCTCCTGACCGGAGGCCTTGCTGCCGGGTGTAGTTTATCATCATATGCAAGACATCGCCTATTAGCTATTTAAGAGAATTAGAAAACATGTATGTTCATTACACAAACTAACCCTAACTCAGATTTAAATGATCCTGAAACAGATTGAACAAATATTTCTGGTTTTCAAACATTGATTTCAGCCAAGTCAAACACTATTCTCAACAATAAAAAGTGCCAGCTAAAAATTCAAATTGGTCATTCTATTTACCTGTTATATTTATAGATCTCTTGAAACCATTCCATCAGGAAATAAAGAATTTCATTTTCTACACATTTCACACATCTATTCTAAATTGTTTCGATTAACTGTGTATAGTTTTTAATCGACTGTGGGTAGAAACAAAAGTTTAATATAACTCGTCTATTATTTATGAATACTCCATGAATATGACCTTGTGCCAAAGTTGCACCGACACAAGAAAATATTTATTTCAAAGAAAGAATGCTGAAAAACGCCTTTTTAGTCAAAGAGTTTCTTAATCAAGATTGAACCTTACTGTCATTATCCCTCTGTTCTAACCATTAATCTACTTATAGTCACAACTAAGACAAAGTTCAGAATAACTATATTGGTGCAAACAAATTACCTGTGTGTATTGCTTAGTTGAAACTATCAAAAGAACAAATATGCACAAGCAGGAAATGTACAATGTCATCCTAACTGTAATTCAATATAATTAGATTTCTTCTTCAGCAACAAAGAAATTCTCCTTGGATACACCCTAACAACGTAGTTATCTTAGGATTAAAACACCTGATCAAATTCAGAGTTAGATTGTCAGAACAAGTTCTTAAATGACAATATACCAAAGTACAGAAATTTACTCTTGAACAAATATATATATATATATATATATATTACTTTTTGGGGGAGAAGAAAATTAAGAGGTATGAGGTTTCTCTCAAGCAGAACGACATCAAAATGTATTAAGATATGCAGTGTTTTAAGGATTGTACAATAAAAGAACATATATAATTAATATCTAAATACAAAATTTCATGAAAAAGAATCAGCTTTTAAGGGAATTGACAAACACAAGAGAGAGAGGGTGCATAAGATATTTGAGGACACATATTTTAGCCGTCCATAAATGAAAGTGGACCTAACGTAATCTTATGCAGAAAATTTTTTACATTCTCATTTCTTTTTCAAATATATCAAGGACATTAACATGAAAGCTTCCAATATATATCTAAGAAGAATAATTGAACATATACTTTTATTATTTCAAAATATTGTTTTCATACATAGATGTTATGGACACAGAAATCATTTAGCAAGTTGAGATAAGGTGTCATACATGATACATGCTTAGGCAATCATGTCTCTTTCGATTCATGACTGACTAGGCAGATTTCCCACAGTAAGTGTCTTTTCTTTCTGTGGTAGACTGGTTGACAACCATGGCTAGATGACGCAGTCTGTTCTGATATTTAACCCATAGCCGGGAGGGGAAGAGATAGAGTTGTACCTTTCACAAGGGTATTTGCATACAAGTGAATATAACAAACCCAACTGGCATTGGAACTCTGCTCTCGATTTCTCATTTCAAGCAGATATCCACTGCACCACAATGCACATAACCAATTTTAAAGCCTGAAGAAGTGTGAATTTATCAGATATACCATTAACAACAATCAGACTTTGTTTATTATTAATATTATTATGTAACTCAGCAGAAATTATTTACATTGTTTGGACTGTCCTCATCTTCATTGCCATATTCCCAATGTTTCAGCCATTGTATGCCCTGGCGTTCTTCAGATGATTGGAATTTGAAGCTGAACTCTTTATTTTGTTCAATGGGATAGATTGTTCTAGTTCCATGTGCCATGCCTCTTCCAGATGTCTCAGTATCACTTATCTCCCTTTTAACTAGACTCTCCAAGTTTTTGGGTCAAGGTACCGGATTCAACCAATGCTTTTATCCACTGGGCCAGGTGTCCTTGAAACGTGAATATGGCAACAAAGATGAGGACAACAGTCTGAACAATGTAAATGGTGTAATTAATTTCAATACCTCATCTCAGAAATAGATATGGGTGAAATTAGTTTTATAATAAATATATAACTTTTCTTTTTCTATTTCCAAGCATCATACATCTTGTACAGAAGCTTTATTTGTATAAGCCGCCCTAATTAGTTGTTTGTGAAACCTTCTGTTGATTTTCAATCTGGGAATGACTGCAAAAGTTTCCCCTCTCCCGTTTTATAGGAAAAATCCACAAAATGCATGCTGGGATACTTTTCTTAGTCAATAAAATAGGTCAATTTACAACTTGACTTAGTTCAGATCTACCTTGTCTGTAGGGAAGATCATTAGATTCACTTGTTTGATCCAGCCTTGACACTAATTTGTGGTTTGTAAACCTTTTCGCTTTCTTACCTGTGAATTTAATTTACTTATATTGTTTGCTTGCTTGCCCGATACCATTTAATTCTGCCCCTCTTTCTATTGCAAATATTAATTCTGTTTGCTGGACAGTTGTTATTTTGCATTTGCATCATGACATCTATCTTGACATCTTCACATGGCAGCTCCCATTCTGGTCATATTCCCATTTGACCCTACCTCAGTTGTTCATAAAAGGCATCTCATACTTCTTCACCTCATAAAAACGGTTTGGGTTAGCATCCTTCTGTCTCTATAGGTATAGAGAATGTTTATGGAGATCTTTGAGAGCTCCCATGTTAAGATACCCCCTTTTGGCATTGCCAATAGAGTTCAAAAGGTAAGAATAAACTAATATAGTTTTAGTATTGGTACATCTGACTGTTGTCAGAAGGCAATGCAGTATAGCATTCAAGATTTGTATAGGGTTTAGCCTTCTTTTAAGCAAAAAATAGCCACACGGCAATGGGAGTTTGAGTTCAAAGTTATTCTAAACTGATTGCAACCCTAGGTAAGGAGTCAAATCTATTCAGTTAATTAACCCGGAGCTGGAGAAAGATTTGTACCTTCTTTATCAAGGACATTAGTATAAAGTGAACAAAATAGACTGTCATAATTTGACCTCGATACACCAATTCCACTTTCCATTATGGTACCTAAACAGGTTCAGATAAGAGCTTCATTCATTAGTTCCACCTGTTCAGACCTTTAAAGTTAGGACATACTAATCACCCTCATTTCTCTGTACTCCAATTGACACTCAGACAGCTCCCCTCTCAAGAACCACTTGTGGAACAAACTCCCACATGGATACTTCCCTGAACACTACAATCTTAACAATCTGAAGTGAAGAGTCAACTGCTATCTCTGCTTTTCTTCACTTCTTATCACCTTCTCTTACATTAATATCACACACCTCATTCAGTAACCCTCAACCTTGAGTGACTTTCAAGCCTTATATTGAGTGAACTTTAGTAATAAAAATAAATACATATAAAAGCATTACATTAGCAAAATTTATTTAAGACTGTACATGATTTGAAGCCTAAAAGGAAGATATGAAACCAGCAAATTATTTATGACAGTACCTATCAGTTTTTGTTTAAAAAAAAAAAACAAAAAAAAAAAAAACAATTGCCTTCCTCCATTTATGCAAATTTTTTAAATGAACAAATTAAAGTGAAAAATTGTTTTACATTGCTGGTACACACTTTCTCACTGATGACTACACACTTTCCCGAATCCTGATTATATATTTAAATGTTTACATTAATTAAACAATAAACTCGAAAATTACGTAAAAAACCAAAGATTAACAAATGCTTCAAAGTCCAAAGGCTAGAATCTAGCATTATTCGAAAATAAATTTTGTATTCTTTTTCCAGTTATTACATAGAATTAAGATAAAAAAAAAGTATTGTTTATGTATCATAGAGGTGCTTCCATCAGATTGAGAATTAAAAGTGACGGACCTACAATAACCATAAAATGAACAGATTTTTACAAATACCTCTTAGAAGCATGATATTCAGTTTTAAATTAATTTCATTATTTAGTACAGAATGTGAAAAAACATTTTCAATGTTGAATCATTTTAAATCTGCTTAGAGTTACTACGTCTGCTGCTGCTAAGAAGATTGGTTCACTATGTTGTGCCAGACCATTTTTCTTGTCAGAACCCATATAACCTATTTCTAAAGCTACCATTCGTCTGCACACTGAATATTACTACCATATCTTGTCTGGTGCTGTCCTCCTGTATGGCAGTAAGTGCTGGACGATCTCCTCAAAAATGAAGAGGTGACTTGAAGCAACAGAAATGTGGTTCTACAGAAGGATGTTGATGATACCATGGACTGAACATGTGAGCAATGACAAAGTTTTGGAGAAAATGGAAACTAATACTTAACATGAGGAAGAGACAGTTAAGGTCTTTGGAGAATATAATGAGGAAGGAGGGATTGGAAAATCTGATACTCACAAGACAGATAGAGGACAAGAGGAAAACAACACATAGCATACTTAATGAGCTTGAGTAAATGGTTGGCAGAATAGGACTTAGGAGAAATAACAGAAAGACAAAGTTTATTGAGAGCTACATGGGAGAGGATGTTTTGGCGAGCCATGATCACTTATGTCCTGAGGGGACATAAAGGAGAATCTCCAGCTAAAAAAGAATCTTTAATTTTATCAGTCGTGACCTGGCATCTTTGACTTCAGTCACATTCCCAATGCAATGACATTGGGCATCCTCTGACTTTTCTATGAATATTTTCATGGAATCTGTTCTAATGAGCTTTTCTGCTTGATACCTCGACCACATGAATTTAAGCATACTACTGGATTGGTGACTAGATCTCACCATTTCATTATTGAACTGACTAATTGTAACAATAAGTTCTACTGTAATATTTTCTTTTTAAACACTTCTTGCAAAGATTTAAATGCAATGCCAATCAACATTTACTGAAACCTGTTCTTTTATTGTCCTTTCTCCATTCTAAAGTCTTCTCATTGCTTGGAGTTAAAAAAAAAAAAAAAAAAAAAATCTTGCTAACCAACTCCTGCCATAGTCATATATAGAAGGAGGAGGAGGAGGAGGAGGAAGGGTAGGGGATATTAATAGCACTGCTAATTTACAAGATAGTGAGTGCAAGTTAATAGGAAAATTGTATAGTGACATAACTATCTCCTGAAGAGAGAATGGCTTACATGTAAAAGAAAAAAAAACATCCTGATTTATCTTTACTCAACCAACCACTGGAGGTGAATTTAATCAAACAGACCCTCATGTCTGAACCATTACCAGTAAATATTCTAACCCTGAAAGAAAGTAGCAATCAGCAATAATCCTTTTTGAATATTACCCAAATAATAAATCATTATCATTCCCTTTGACTTTAATGATCCGCTTTATATGGTCCACCCAAACAAAACAAAACAAAACAAAACAAACAAAAAAAAAACAATTTTTATCAAAAAAGAAAGAGGTTACTGGATTAATAGATGTTAATCTACTAATTACAGCAAATGACAAGGAAAAAAATTAGTCACACACATTTCATTTAGTTATTTGTTCTATAACCAGCTTTTAAATAACTGTTTTGATGGCACATCAATTCCTATACAATGGTCATGAAGTAGGAAAATCACATTAGTTTCAGATCTCTACAATTTTTCTGTTAAAGAATGAAAACAATTTAGACAAATTATCAAATGAAGTAGTTTCAAATGCGATTTTAACTCAAATCATGTATTTTTTGAAGATCATTTGTGTATTTACAATGCAATTCACAAATGATCCTGAAAATAAATCCATAAAATGCCAATTATAAAAGAAAAATACATGACATCATCCTCTCCAATGGTGAGCTGGAATTTAAGCATTACTGCCAATAAAGTACTTAATGTGCCAACAGAGTGGCTCTCTTGTTGCTCCCCACTTTATATGGATCAGACCAGATGTATTATTTCTCTAAATCTTGTACATTGACAGGAAGCTATTTTTCTAAAAATGCTGAAAAGTTAAGAAAAAAACAAACAAAAAAACAAAAAAAATAAAAATAAAACAAAGTAGTTAGAATGTGATTTTGTGTTTCACTGACTACACAAGATCTGGATTATACATCTTTTTTTTTTTTGACGAAGTCAATAGAGGAAAGAATTTATTGCAAACAAGACTGTTCTTTTGTTATCTCACTTTGAACTGTGGTTTAAACAAATGAATAAAATATAGTCATCTCTTTTGTTGTTATAAAAAGATTTCAAAAGTTTCACTTGGACAGCTTCTTCCCATGAAACACTATTTTATAGAATCCCAAGGGGATGCTTTCTCAGCCACTACAATCTTAACCTCTTCAAGTCTAGGGTTAAGTGCATATCCTCATAAACAGTACTTCTTATCTCTTACAACAAACTCTTTCAGTAACCCTCTACCTTGAGTGGCACTCGAGTCTTGCATAGTGTGAATATTAGTAAAATAAAATTACAGACTTAGTGAAAACAGTGAGCAATAACTGAGCAGTTAAATAAGAACAAGACAGGGGAACGAGAACAACGTACCCCTGGAAATTAAATACGAGGGTTCAGTTTGAAATTCCCTAAAGGTTACCTGCATCAACAGATGCCTGAAGTGGGGCAGTGGGCACAATGGTAGCAAGAATTTTACGGCAGTAGTGGAATCTGAGCTAGAAGCACAGATACGTGTAGTTCTACTGCAAGTAAGCAAGTATAGTCATTCTCCTGCTTTTATAATGAATTGATTTTGGTGAGCATCTATGTGGTCATCCGGAAGATGGCATTTGCATGTAGACATGTTCTTTTAACTAGTTGCTAACATCGCTGTATCATGTCCAACATATGCAGCCATTCTCCAAATTGATCATTGAACCTCTCAGTAACCCAAAATATAACCCTCTCTCAAATGACTCTAAAATTTAGAGCCATAAGGTTCAGTTTAGTGAAAATGTCTAGTGAATTCATTTAGAGTCTAAATGAATTCACTAGACGTTTTCACTAAAGTGAACTTTATTGCAGTAGGCATAATTTAGAACTAAATTATATAGATGACAATGACATAATCTTATAAACTTATGGGTGTTTCTATGTCACAAGATCGGCAAAGATTTTGAAAATTTCAAATTAAGTTCTTTTATTGTCCTTTTTCGTTTGTTTTTTTCCTCAGTAACGTCTTCTCAGATTCCTTTACACTCAACAACCCCCTTGCGTCGTAGTGTTTTTATCCTCTTGCTTGGAGTGAGATGATAAAAAAAAATAAAAAAAGAGAGAGAAAAGAGAACAAAAAAAGCTGTAACCGCAACGCCAATTCATGTAACCAAGTCATATTTTCCACAAAGAAACGAATCCATACCGCATTAGGGCGACTTATGCAAACGACTTTTCGCTATAACGAACTTTGGGGGGGGGGGGGGGGTCTATAAAACAAATTTCCATGGTAGTTCCATAAATTAAAAACAATTTGCTATAATTTATCAAAATCTAAAAAGTGTTTAAACATAATTAACGATTATTATTATTAATTGCTGGAATTTTGAAGCATCAGTTATTATTTCTTTACTTAAAATAAATCTTGGGTGTCATTGCAAAAAAAAAGGGGCGAAAAGGGTTTTTGGGGGGGTTACATTCTTCATAAAATGCTGTTGCATAAATACATGCGGATTTTTTTTTTAAATATATTGGATTATTTTGAGTTTTTTTTTAATTCTTAATTTTATTTTGATAAGTTCTCTACTAAAACTAAATTTTATCATTTTTTGACGCGCGACAAAGAATTTTTTTTTTTCACAGACAAAAAAAAAATTTAAGTCTTTTTGTCTATCAAAACAAAAATCATTTGTTGGCAAATGTTGTCATGATGGCCTTCTTCTGAAATTACATTCATTTTAATCCCACGAAATAAAAAAAATTTAAAAAACTCTCAAACATTTATTTAAAATTAAATTAAAATTAAAAATTGCAACCATCATTGTTAAATTCAAATGGGTTTTTTATGCTATTGTAACGTAAAAACAAAAAAAAAACAAAGTTTATGTATTTGCAATCAGTTTTTTGTGTTTTTAAATAAAAATGTTTTGAATGAAAAACATGTTGCTGTTAATTTAACTAAAAAAAGTGTTAAAAAAATAAATCTGAGCTATTAATGTTATTATTAAATATTTAAATAAAATTAAATTTAAAAGTAATAAAAGTAAAACCATTTTTAATATTTCTTTCTGTTTATTATTTTTTAAATGTTTTACTTTTGTGGGTGGGGATGAAGATAGAACAGAAATAATTTTTAAAATGAATTGAGTTGAGTCTCTCCATCAAAGAAAAAAAATGTTGAAAAAAGAAAAAAGAAATAATGATGAACGGAGGGGAAAAAAAGGGTCGATTTTGAAAAAAATGACATCATTGCTTCTTGTTTTGGCAAATGATGCAATGAAGAGAAAAGAAGGGAATGAAAGAAGAGAACAATTTATTTTTAAAGGAAAGGACCCTAAAAACCCTGCCAGATTGGAAACAAAAACGAAGAATTTAAAGGTCACCCTCACTTTTTCGGGGAGAAGGAATCAAAAAATAAATAAATAAAAAAAGTTGACTGATTTATTTATTATTTACTTTTCTTGTTTTTTTTTTGTTTGTTTGTTGTTTTTTTTAATTATCTTAACGGAGAAAAATAATTAAATTGAAAATTTAAAAAAAAAAAGAAATAAAAAGAATTTTAATTTTTTTACTTCTTTTGAGTTTTAATGTTCAAAAATAAAACTTTTTAAAAATAATTATTCACCCGTTTTATATTAAAAAAAAAACAACATAATTTTAAAGAAATAGACTTAGAAAAAAAAAAAGCAGTCAATATTTCAATTTTTTTCTTCTAAACAGCCCCCCCCCCCCGCTCCCAAAGACAGAAAGAATAAATGATGAATGAATAGAGACAAGGAAGGATAAAAATAAAATAACGAGAGTCGCAATGCAGATCAAGTCGGGGTTTTAATTTCTTTCCTCACATGGCCTGTGAAATCGAAATGGTTGTTAAAGTCAATAATTTGTCGTAATTAGCACTGAAGGTAAGCATAAAAAATACTTGTTTAAAAAATTGTTTACCTTCTGTTTCTTCAATTTATTCATACTTTAACTTTGCAGTTTTATATTTTTAAACGATTATTCCAGAAAATATTGAGATTAATAAAATTTTTAAAAAAATAAAGTTTGTTTTTTTTTAAATTTTTTTTCTCATCTGGAAGCAGTTTTTTTCTTCTTTTTTTTAAAAAAAAAAGTGGAGGGAAAAACTGAATTTTTTGTTTGCCCGGATTCATATTGCAAATAAAATTTAAATCTAATCACAATGTGAAACGGTACATATTTTGTTTTTAATTTGGAATGTGGTAAAAAGGGTATATTCAAAAATTTGTTTGCCAAACTTTAAAAATTTAAAAAAAAAAAAATCAAATTTAAAAACTAAAAAATAACAACAAAAACAAAACGTTTTTTCTTCTTTTTTATGAATCAATAAAGAAAGTAGTAAATAAAACCCTAATATAATAAAATAAAAAATGTTTACCTCTGTGCCTGAGTAAGTCTCAAAGAAAAAAAGGACAAGTCTTTGATAAATGGCCCAAAGAGTATCATCTCCTTGTTGATAAATTCTGTAGGGCAGGGCAGCGCTGAGTAATCTCCAGGCTCCCCAAACAGCAAGGTAACATGGTGCTGTACCAACAATGACAAAACCTGGCACAATCCACTTGAAATGTTGTAGATTAACTACAACGGACATCATCGTGGGTTGTTTAGCTTCTTTTTCTTCCTCTTCTTAATGATGAAGACTATGATGCGGCTGTGACGGCCGCACCACATCACAAGTCGTCAGTCGTAATTTTGTGAATTACGAGGGTCAGCAAAATGAAAGGCTTTTTAAACAAGACATCCGAAAGAGAAAGGATTGAGGGGGGAAAAAAAAAAGACACGATCAGTCTTCTTGTTCTGATTCTTTCTCCCGTCTCTAATAAAAAATAAATAAAAAATAAGTGGAAGAAGAAGGCGGGAAGAAGAGAAAAATGAGAAACGGATCTGACCTTTGAAATGCTTTGGGGGTGGGGAGTAAAAGAAAAGAAGAAACAATAAAATAAAAAAAAACAACATAGAATTAGAGAACAAAACAAGGGAGATAAGTAAGTGGTTCCATTATTTTTACTTTGACTCATATTGTTTACAGATATTTTCATGTTTTGATAATATAAAAAAAAATCATTCTTTTTATTTTAATGTATGGATAAAGTATAAAAAAACTGTTAAACAAAAATAACTCCATAGCTTCATATTCAAAAACGACAAACACATTCACTTCTTCAATTTTATCTTTAAAAATGATGATGAGGATGATGATCTATAACTGCTACCACTAATTACTAGTACTACTACAGAACATTCGCAACATGATAATAAATGGCATCACAACCACAGTTACTATTACTACTGCTGCAACAGTACACTCTCGACTTTTTCTGCTATCCACTTAAATAAAAAGAAATAGCAATTGAAACACCATTTATGATGGGGCAGTATTTTTTCATTTCTTTCCAAAATCCTACCAAATGACAAAATACCAGAGTTTCTTGATAAAGCCGAAAACTTTTCAGCACTAACCTCATAGTGCAATGTTTGGCTAATGTGACTAATTCCTTCTTTACTCTATCTAATGTACTTCTTCAAGTCGCCTTAATTGTGCTATCAATGCAATCCTTGATGCTAATTTGTTGTCTTCCTCTTGACATTTTCTTTCACGTATAGCACCTTATTCCGCATCATGAATTTTCTTGTTTTATCATCCAGATTTCTAACTTCCTTTCTTGTCCAGTTCAAGAACAGCCCAGAGTAGTTCACAATAGGGACAACCCAGATATTTACTTTTCTGTTCTAGATTTTCATCTCTAAAATTTCTTCTTATTCTTTTCAGCTATTCTTTGCTGACATTTTTTTCCTCATTTTTATTAAGTAAAAATGAAAAATAAAGATGTTTCTATAGTTATGTTAAATTTGTTGTCATTAATATTTTTTCAAATATGATATGAAGAAAATTGGGCTCTTGATTGACAATCTTCTTAGTACAGTGATTGTGCTGGCCTTCAAAATCAACACTGATTTTGGCTTTTACTTAGGGCTCAAACACAGGAACTTATGAAAAGCATGCAACTATTTCTGCCACTGCAACCAACCTCCTGCCAGTTTTGCAGAAAATTTTGATTATATATTAAGTTGTGGGGTATACCCCAACTTGTCTGCCAAGATGCCCATTAGATGCCACTGTTTTAGGAGTATAAAATGAAGGAAATAAACTTCCCCTTCCTCTTTCTGCTCATTCATTTGGCAGCAGACAGTCCAGTTTTGCCCTCTGAAGGTGAACTAGTTAATTTAAAACTACATGGACATCTCACACACACACACACACTGCTCCTAAGTACATAAATGTTTTCTTGTCTTTTTTTATGTATCTTTATACATGTAAATGTAATTTTCTTTTTCTTCTTTGTGAACTATATTGTCCTTTACATAAAAAGCCTCCATATGTAGAAATGTGTTTCTTTTGAAAATGTTGAATTCATTTGCTTTGAAAGCGTTTGACGTCATCTTCAACAAGTTGTAATTTTTTCCGCTACAAACGGATGACCAACAGCAACCTCGTCAAATGCAATTGTAGAACCCTATTTGCTATAAAGTCAAAACAGCAAATTATTTCAGGTGTACAAAATAGATATAGCTGGGTGGGAAAGATAATCCCCCAGGAATAGGGAAAATGATTGGGACTTTGTCCCACGTAAGTCAATGGTATCAAAACCAGAAGCTCTTCTCAAGAACAAAAAAAGAAAAAAATTCTCTGGAATTTTCAAAATCAAATGAATCATTTAATCCAGGACAAAAAATATAGGCATCATAAACAATGAAAAGAAGATATGCTAATTCATATGCCTTCTCCACAAGCTCAAGGGTGACAGTGTCTCTGGACAAATATTTGGCTTAATCCAATCATTCCTAACAAATCTGGTAATGAAGGTCACATTAAATAGACATGCTTCTAGTTCATATGTTAATGCAGAGGTCCCTCAGGGTTCTATCCTCAAATATAAACTATTTCTGATCTTCATCAATGACCTTCCCAATGTCATCAGTTCCCAACTAGGTATTTCTACAGATGAGACAAGTGTTTACTCCTGTTTTAGTAGTAAATCTGATTGATCTGACAAAGTAGAACTGGCAACTGCCCTCAAAAAGGATCTCCAATCAGTGGTTAACTGGGGCAAGCAATGGCTTTTTAATTTTAATGCCTCCAAAACAAAACTGCTTTCATTTATCACTACAGAGAACTTTTTCTGCATGCAGCTATTTGTGCCTACTTGAGCTCATATTTTCCACTGCCATGAAGTGGAGTCATTATACTGAATTAGTTGTTAGGCTTACTGCTAGGAAAGTTGGTTCAATGTGTCATACCAGACAATTCTTCTCATCAGAATCTCTCTTGCACATTTATAAATATACCATTTGTCCGTGTGCAGATATTGCTAACACATCTTGTCTGGTACTCCTACTACCTATCCCAAGATTCTTAACAAAATTCAAAGAAAGGTCTCTTGTGTAATTAATCTTGAATTGGCATCTTGACTTCAGTCACTTTCCCACTGACGTGATGTGGTTTCCCCCATCTTTTCTACAAATATTTTCATGTTCTGATAAGCTGTTCTCCTTAGTGCCTCATCTGCATGAATTTAAGCATGCTACTAGAGTGGCAATTAGGTCTCACCATTTTACTGTTGAACTAGTGAGGTACAACCATCAGTTCTAACTTAATAGTTTCTTTTCTTACACTTCTCGCCCGTGGAATTCCCTTCTGTTTTCTTGCTGCCCTGCCACCTACAATCTTCAAAAATTTAAATGCAACATCAATTGCCATCTTGTGTCTTCCTAAATCCTGTTCCTTTATTGTCCTCTTCCTCACTAAAGTCTTCTCATTCATTTTCACTCCCTGCATCCTAGTGGCAGTGTCTCCTTGCTTGAGATGAAACAATTAAGAAAAAGTGGATTGTTTTAGCAACCAAAGTATGGTATTAAAGAGAATGAAAAGCTGCAAAAATATATGAGCCAGCAAAAAGAAAATATTGTGAAATATAAAATGGTGGCAGTTGACTGAAACACTCCAAAAGAATCTTTCATATCTGAGAAAAAATTCAAACCATATTTACTAAAATCAGCAAGAATCACAAAGTGAGTGCTATGTACTGACAAGACATGCTGTTACTTGATTTTCATTGAAAGATTGTTGTGGGTCGGTGTATGGGTTGAGAGATAAGCATGTGTGTCTCCTGAAATACCCACAACAAACATGACAGACTCGGGATGTGAGTCCACATAAATAATAGAAAATAAATGATAAGAACTGATTTATATCTACAAACAAATGATAATGTATTAACAACAAAGGGTTACAAGTGACAAAGACAATAATATGTGTGTAACAAATGAATGTCCAATTTCGGGTCCAAATTATGTGAAATGAGCAAATGTGCATACGGACGTATGTGTGTGTGTCTATATATGTATTGTTCATGTGTTTCCCAAAGGGAATGTGTTCTACACAAAACATTTACATGTTGACAGATAAAATAAGAAGAGAACAAGAAAATTATATTGCTGAGTATTTATAGTCTGGAAAGCGTCCCCTAGTAGCGGTTTCGAAAATTAAGAGGAGGTAACCGGATAAGAAGTTTGCAAGTCAACATGACTACTGCATCAATATAGTTGCTACCTCTTCCTTTAATTACTTATATTAATAACAAGATTAAAACATTAAAAGAGTAAATAGTTATAATATATTAAATTACAACAATAATATATTTCCTGTCAGCATAAAAATAATTAAGAAATAAAATATTTTATATCTTAAATGAGTTGAGAATATGAATGAAATCTGACAGAATGGTTTGTAGGGAATTTATAACACTGAGTAAATAATTATAAGCCCCCCTCCTTACACTCATAGAAAATGAGAAACAGCAAGATGTGGAAACAACAAAACAAGTATTATTTATAATCTAATTGTTATGAGTTGGAAAAACAAGAGACATTAATACTGAGTAAAATTGTGAGTTTGGGGTCAAATGTATATGAATTATGGATCGGAGTCCAACAGAATGATAAGATAAAGAATAAGTAAAGTGTACACGATTTACATTATTCGGACTATTGTCCGCATCTTTGTCGCCATATTTATTACAACGTTTCGGCCGTTGTACACTCCGGCCTGCTTCAGGTGGTTGGAATGTCGAACTGAACCCTTTATTTCACTCACTGGGGTAGACTGTTCTAGTTCCAAGTGCCATGTTTAATGGATGCCAGTTGTCAGTTATAACCTGTTAATTCCCCTCTCCAAGTTCTCCATTGCCTTAACCAGGTATTGAACTCACACTCTTTAGGTCCTGTCATTGGATCTAACTAACACCCTTACCCACTGTGCCATGTGTCCTTGAGGACAATAGATGAGGACAATAGTCCGAATAATGTAAATAGTGTACATAATACCTTATCTCAGAAATAGAGACAGATAAGCAAAGTGTATACCGTCTTTCTCTTACGTTTTTTATCGATGTGTGTAATGAGTGTCCAGATAATTTAGTTGGAAAAATAAAAGAAGTATTTGGGGTTTTCTTACGTAAAATTTTCTTGAGTGCTAAGAAATAAATATTACTATTATGGCATGAAAAAGGAAAAGGAGATGAATTTTTGTTGACGCACGTTTTGACGACCTGTCCGTGTGAACTGCTTGTCCAATAGTGAGAATGTCATGTGTTTGTGTGTGTAGAGGAGAAAAATGTGGTCGATTCTCATTGGTTTAGAAAAAGTGAACTAATTATAATTGTTATAATTATTTTATTATAATTATTTTTTGACACTATAATTAATTTTTATCTATTTATTTTTTATGGGCATGACATAGTGACAGTTTAATAGATTTTTTACTTATGTATTTTTTTATGGACACAACAGGTTAATTAAAGAACAAGTCGAAAAAATATAAATTTAACATGTTTCGATATTTATTTTAGCTTCTTCAGAAATTCAAGAAGTGGAATGATGTAGGGTTATGTTTAAAATTTTAAAACCCATATTGTTTTACATGATGCAAACAGAACTGATGTAAACAAAATAACATGTTAAATTTATAAAGATTTTCCTATTTGTTCCTTATTTAATCAAGTATAAGTGTTTTAATCCAAAGTGTATCAGTCTATTGTATAAGTGTTTTAGTTCAGATAGCTTGTGAGATTAAGATTTCTCGCCATGCACAAAAGTACTTTTGCTATAATTGAATAAGTACTTTTGTGCATGACAAGAGATATTAATTCCACAAGATATTGAGACTAATATATATTTTTAACCCTTTTGGAATATTAATCTGATTATCTCATAGAATATTAATAATATCCAAATCCAGGGTCTACTCACTCCAGTTGGAGTAACTCCTCCCTAATTGACAATCTTTTCAGCGGTGTAGCAGCCATGTTCACCATGCTTCGCTAATTACAGGTTGGGGATGCTATTTAACCCATAGTTGGTGTGGATGACCGTTGACTCTAAGGAGTTCACCCACCTTTTAACAACTCTTGTTATCTTGTACTGCTGGGATTCCACTCAGGGCCAGTGCAAGGGTCTCATGGGCTCCCACTGAATCTATGATACAGACCCCCACACACACACACACACACTCTACTACATCTCAATTTTCATAAGGTAGTATTTATATAAAATACAAATTTTATTCTAACCTAATTAGTGAAGCCTTCTTCACAGTTTGGAATTCAAACTTTTCCTTCTATTAGACAGGTTGCCACTCAAGGCTGAAGAGTCCAGTCTACCCTGCTGTTTAGCCCCAGGTTGATGGGAGGAAAAGAGAAGAATACATGCCTTTCCTAAGAACATTAGTGCATAAGTGAATGACACAGACTTGCTCTGAATTTAAACATGGTCACTTAATTCTATATAACTTCATAAAAAATGTATCTTTTGATTGTATTATGGCAACCTGCATATGAGCATTGGTATATTCGTGTTTATTAATTCTAACATTGGAGATAAAAGAAAATAAGCAACATTTATTTTGTTTTGCTTTAAAAAAGGTAAAAATATAACTCAACTACAAAATAAGAATTGTTCAATTTATGTTGTTGTAGGCTTCAACACTTTTAATGAGATTTATTTTATCTTGATACACTTATATGCTCTTGATACACTTATATGCTCTTGATACATTTGACCCAGAAATAGTTTGGTGGACTCATAGAAGTCCAAACGAAAAATAAAATAAAGAATTTGAATAATTAAATTATACGGAAATTGTTGTCGCTTTCTTTCAGCAATACTTCTAGTCTCACTGACACCTAGAAGAACAATCATCCCCACGACCACTCGCCTCGTTTTTTAACAGGTAACATTCTTCTCTTATGCAAATAAGCCTGCTGCATAAAAAAAAAATGGCAGTAGGCGTACGCACGCACGACCGACTCTCCGAAAATGGTTCAACACGCGAGGCAGAGAATTCATTTTGTTCCTGGTAAGTCACTGTCACGTCTATTACAGAAATATTAACAAATATATTAATAAGACATTTTACAAAAGGAAAAATGAGAAATGAAATCTGAAGAATTCAAAGCAAACTTCAGTGTCAGTAGTTGAGTACTCACATTTTGCGGGAGCAAAAAGAATATGTCCTTTTGCTATAAAAAGTCACCAAGAAAGACAGTAATTCTTTCAAATCTTACACTGCCTGTAATTATCATCAAGGGGTGGTAATTCAAAATCTCACTGCCTGAGATTATCACCAGAGGACAGTAATCCAACAAAGTATACGGTACTGCAAAGGATCTAAATTACCAAAGATTCTTACTAAATGTGTCTCTATCGGTGAATAGACCAGTTACGGTTTATGGGAATCAATGCAAAATATTATATGAGCATAAACAATGCTATCTAATGCTGGAGATAGCCAACATACTCAAAATATCAAAATCAGGAGTTGAAAATAATTTTCAGCTTGGTTATACTAGTCATATTGATAGCTTCCACATAAGTTCTGTTTGAAAAAAAATTAGATTCTATTTCAACATAATTCACTCCCTAAATATTACAATATGTTCTATTTCTTTAAACAAATTGTTATTGACAATGAATAGTAGGTACTTTACGACAACATGAAATGCCAGATATTGTGGGATAAGTAAAATGAACCATCACCGACCATATACAAAGACTGACCATCACCCAAAGATATTTATCTTGGCACTGAAAGAGAATTCACTGCTAGAATCTCCTGAAGAACTGCACACTTGATTGAATGCAGCCATTGATGAACAGTATCCAGAATTAAGAGAAAAGGTACAAAGATTCCATCAGGATAAAATGTTATACCAAAAATGTCCTGGAAAAGATTGTTACAACTTGGCTGAAAGTTTTTTTTTCTGGTCTTGACAGAACTGTCTCAATGAAAAAATTTTAAATTTTTTTGGAGATTGCAAAAAGCACTGAGAGCAGTTCTTTGTTCAGAAATATAAAATTTCCTAAGAGAATGGAATTATGAAGTTGTCTTAAGGATAGTAAAAGACAGTACAACAAAATTATTGCCTTATAAAGTTAATGTCAAAAATAGATTGTAAAAATCTTTACAAACTTTTTCAACAAAGCTTTTAATACATTCCAGACATAGACTACATCATCAAATTATTTGATTATGAAGAAAATATAAACAGTATTTTTTCTTCTAATCATTTCACTTCCAAACAAGGCAATAAAGCCACTAAGATGCATGGGATTACTGCGTATGCAAGTATATGAGAAAAAGAAAGCATTATTAAGGAGCAAAAACAATAAAAGGACAAGAATCAAGAAAACAGAAGATAATGATTGACATTGCATTTAAATTTTTGAAAATCAAACTTGACTGGAAAGAAAGAAGCTGGAAGAGAGTTTCACAAGCGAGAAGTGCAATAAAAGAAACTTTTAGCATAGAACTTATGGTTTATCTAGCCATTTTAACTGTAAGATGACAAGACCTTGCCACTAATCTAATACTGCACTTAAATGAAAGACGTCTAGGTACCAAAGAGGAAAGCTTATCAGAATAATTACCATGAAAATATTTATAGAAAAGGCACAGGGAAGCAATGTTATGGTGGTGGAGAAGTGATTGTAGATGAGATGCCAGGTTATGGCCAATAACATTGCAGATTCTCCTTTGTATTTTATCATGAATCTCTAAATACATAGCAGAAGCACCAGTCCAGATCTGGTAGTAATATTCAATACATGGACAAATGGTCAACTTTTACATAGGTGTACGATTGATTCCGAGGAGAAAAATTGTCTAGTAAAACACAATAAACCAACTTTCCTAACAATTAGTTGCAATTGGTATTTTCCAAGCACATAATTGCACCAACAGAATGTTATGAATATATATTCTTATATTGCTAACATTCCAATTAGTATTGATCAGCTCAGAAATGAGACATTAGTTCAAGATTGTGAGATTTGAAAGTTGAAACAACATCCTACATTATTCAATCTTGAATAAATTATGTTTGTCATTTTTTTTAAAACTGTTACTTTGTGCTAACAAAGGAATCCTAAAAATTATGGTGTTTTCCTTCAGTCAATTTACAATTTCAGTAAGAGATTTACACTATTGTCAGCACAGGTAACCAATTTTAGTGAAATGTCTCTGCATTCTTTTCAGATGTGATCATCTTATTTTCCCCAACTTTTTATTAAGACATCATGGATCTCTCTCTCTCTCTCTCTCTCTCTCTCTCTCTCTCTCTCTCTCTCTCTCTCTCTCTAAATATAAAATATTGCACATTCAGTTCTGGTGCTAATAAAATAGTGCTCAATGTATAATAACAGAGCTATAATTTATATTAATAATAAATATACATTTTTTTCATCACTTGTAACACAACTCTGAGTTTCATGCACAATGCAATCTTCAGGTGCTGATTGAAAAAGTGTTTCTAATCAGCACCTGAAGATTGCATTGTGCATGGAACTCAGATTTCTGTTACCGGTGTGGAAAAAAATGTATATTTATTATTAATGCACATGGGTGAACGCACATCTGCACAGACGAGCACATGCATAAAAATGTACACATGCACAGGCACACACACATACACAGGAACACACACATACTATGAAAAAACTTGCACCAATGATAAGTGCATGTAAAAAAGAAAAATAAGCAATCAGTTGCTGATACCCTTGACGAGTGGATAAACATGACCGTCTACGAAACTCTGGAGTCAGGATGCTGAACATCAATCAGCTAAGTGATAAACCTTTTACTTATATTAATTATATATATATATATATATATATATATATATATATATATGTGTGTGTGTGTGTGTAGCTGAGTGGTTAGAATGTTTGCTTTCTGACTATGAGACCCGGGCTCGAATATTACCATGGTCGATTTGTCAGGAAGGAGACTTCTTGATGTTATCTGTCTGGAGTGGGGACAATCCCAGCATGCGGTACCTTTGGAAAGTGTCTGAAAACCATACTACGGGTTGACCCAAGCCTTGTGAGTGAAATTGGGTAGATGGAACACTTGTGGTCGTCGATAACTGTGCTAGCATGAAGTCCCAAGTCATCGTAACTGAGGGTTTGAGTGTGCCAGTGTTGTTCAGATTGTTGATCATTCTAGATAACACACTCTCTCCCAGAAACAGTAACTACGGTCTGCTCAGCATAGTTGCAGGTGGGCTCTGTGGGAGTTGAACAAACACAAATGTGCCTGAGCGAGAGTCTGCAATAGGGATTGGGTTGCCACCCTAGTAGATGGGTATCCTCAAATACGATTGAACAGCTATTATTATATATATAAAGTGTGAATATAAGCTAAATAATCCCAATATCTCCCCTCATACACTCTATATGTTGAAGTTACACCCCAATAATATATTGGGTTTATATTAAGTTGGAGCTTTGAATTTGCATATAATTTAGCATTCCTCCCATGAGACCCAGTATTTTTAAAAAAACAACTGTAATAAGCGGTCCATTTGCCATATGTGCCTGACAACTTGGGAAACCATGAAACTTTAGGTTGCACTACAAACATAGGTATATGTGTATTTGTTAAGATATATATGTCAAATGTTATTTTTAGTGGATATTTGAATAGATGCCTCATTTTCTAACAGTGTGTTTTATATCTAACAGTCTGTGCTCTTGAAAAAACTTAAAGAAAAGTTCAATGTAGAGTTCAAACCTGTGTCCCTCTTTGTAAGGGAAACTACGATCTGATCCAGCATGCTTTAGACTGTTTAGTCATAGAGAGCATCACAGCCTAACAAGGTTCAATTTAACCTTTTAAGGAATGCAAATTCACTCATTCAGATTTTCTCAAAACTCCATATCTGCTCGATTTCCTATCCAAAATATAAACAAAGAAACGTCTGAAGAATTAATGGATTTATTTTTTATTTAATTCAACACTTTTATTACTTCCAAGTTTATTTATATTGAATATCCATCTTTGAATATACCACCTGTTTTTTAAAACAGTGTCTATTATGTCTAACAGCCTGAACACTCAATAAAACCTAATAAAGAAAAGGTGCTCTTCTCTGGCAGGGTTTGAACATGCATCCTTCTTTGTAGAAGAAACCACAATCTGTTGTCTAAATTTTTTTTTAAATATTCCTCTCACATTAAAAATAGTCTTTTAGTCTACAAAAACAAAATATGTCGTCATTAAATACCAAAGCTATTTGACTTTCATGATAATATAAATGCTTTGTCTCATCAAGAGATTTTCTAAATTTGAAAGTAGATCCTCTAATTAATAATGCATTGAGCAAAGATGACAGCCACCCAGTTCATTACCCCTACTCACATCTTCCAAACTGAAATACCCCAAAAGTTCATGGAATAATAATAGAAACAATACTTCACTTCAAAATGGGCCTTACCGTACCACTGCTGTGTTTGGATGAAGGGTTCCTTTGGTCTTGATATTTAGTCGCTGGATGCAGTGGTGGATTTTTTGTCTCTGAAATCACTGGTAATAATTCAGGTGTAAATACAGAGTGTTCACTCTTCCTGAGGACCAGGAATTTAGGCTGAGAGTGACAATGTGTCCTGAAAGTAGAAATTTTTGACTTTGTCTTGTAAGTTTTTCAATTTCTTAACTAGGCATTGCAGGATCCTTATGGCAAGATGCATATGAGAATGGACAACAATATTCAAGCAAAGAACATCACTACAAAGCAATAAAAACTGATGCAATGAATGTTAACTCCAATAGAAAACTTGTGGTCCCTCATTGAAAGAGATGGCTATGAGAATGGAAAACAATATTCAAGCAAAGATGTCAAGCCCCCATTTTCTGATGTAGTTTTAGGACATAACCAAGACCCAATTTCCAATCCCTTCAAAAAAATTTGTCAACACTTAATATTAACCACAGTTTCTCCATGCTTTCTTTTTGACTGCTAATCACTTGATCTTTTAAGCCATAATCACCTTGAGGCTTCTTCTGCTCCATTTTGGTCACTCCTAATTTTAACAAACATCTTGCAAAGGGACCACATATCAAAGCCTCTGCCTCCAATTTCAATTGGTTCATACTGAACCTGCCAAAACCAACTTTTACTTTCTTCTACAATTTGCAAATATTTCCCCAAGCTTCCTTTCATGTGCCTTGTTCATTTTTTTCTCACCAAGGGACTGTTAATTTGAACACGAGGTCTTGCTTGGCTTTTTCTGAATAGATAATCATGTCCAGACATTGCCATGTCTGTTTTATTTGATCTGGGAATTTTAACCACCTTCCTATATCTGCTTTCATTTGCCAGTCCAGGGGAGAATTAAGAACTGAAGTTTTATCCTTATGTCATGTCTTTACCTTTTTCCCTGCTCTAACAAAATTAATCTTGATTTTTTTTATAAGATTACAACAGTAACAAATCTTTGAAAATATCACTAATCTTGAATGAGAATAAAGAGCTTTCCATGAACAGGGGATTTTGAATATTAAACGTTAATCTGACTCAGACATAGAAGATAATTCTGAGATAATTTTCTCTCTGAAATAAAACACTGTATATACTTTAATATTGTCATGATTTGGTTTATATTTGAGGTTTGATAAAGAAATCATTAATTTATGTGTATCAGTTTATCTCAGTTCTTCCCTTTAAATCACAACTTACGTTAATAATTTATGTAACATATTTCAGGAAAATTCTGTTTAAAAATTCCCCTACATCTTATAACCTGAGAATTGATCAACCTGACATAGTAAACATCAATTACAAAATATTTATGACTATACCACTTACGACAATTGAAAATGAAACACAGACAGAAATATTTGTTCAAATCGTTATTATATTATTGTGAGAGCATTGAAAGGTATGACAGCAGTCCTGTGGAATGAAGTCAGTGGATAGAGAACATCATTAGAGAATAAGATGACTGAAAGAATCCGAATAAATGTTTGCTTCTGACAACCTCCTCAGTAGACCTAGCATAGACATAAACACCATCTTGGAGTTTCTGATTAAGAATTAAAGGATACTAAAAAATAAAAAAACACAGCACTATCTTTACCAAGAATGCATGTCAATTCAGAGATAATAAAGAAAAGGAATCTGTGGAGAGTCACGAGCACCTAGATCATGAAAGGATATGACATTAAAAAAAGAACAGAAAAATCTGAATTCCAAGCTAAAGGAAAGGCAACAGGAAACCCCTTCACTATCTTTCCCAAGAAGTCATGGCAGGTCACAGATAATAAATAAAATGAACCTCTGGAGAGCCTGATCACCTACATGTTCAAAAGAGATAGCATTAAAAAAAAAAAGATTGAATGAAAAAAGAAAATTTTTATAACTGCAAAGAAAGTCATACAGAAAAAAAGAAATATTACTTTTTTTCCTTGCATCCAAAAACGAACCTGAAAAATTTCCTCAAGGCTAAATGAAACCCGAATCTCATTCTACAGAAATAATTTTGATATCGTTTATGAAAATTTTGCTGGACAAATATGAATTGAATTTTGGAAAACCAGAACTTAATTTAGGGTAATTATAGTAGATTCATAGGAAATCTAAGATTTGATTTTGAAACTCTAGAAGCATTTACTCAGCAAAGTGGGTTTAAAAACATTTACTCAGCAAAGTGGGTTTAAAAACATTTACTCAGCAAAGTGGGTTTAAAAACATTTACTCAGCAAAGTGGGTTTAAAAACATTTACTCAGCAAAGTGGGTTTCCGCATAACTTTACTAGTCATCCATTATATTTAACCGGTCATAAATTTAAAAAAACAATTTCAAAAGAATTATGACCTTTGAACTTCTGTCATAAGTTTAAAAAACAATATAAAATGAACTATGACCTTTGAACTTTTAAATAATTTTATCCAGCATGGGAAATAGAAGGTTTGTCTGGAAGATATTCAGCCATTTTAAATATCTTGAGAACTGGTTGTGCAGTCTTGATGTAATTTCATAACTAATCAGTTATTGCACATTTGGTAATAGACATTCTCCTCCTAATGGCACGTTAATCAGTGAGACTTCATTGAGTGAAAGTAAAACTGTGTAGCTGCCAAATTCATGAAAAATATGGATAATGTTTTCTTTGAAATTTGGATGTTCATTTGTGGAAACTATTTAAATAATTACGAAGGTTATTGAAGATATTTTAATGAACGAAATCAAAAATGTTGGTATTGATGGATGGAAAGATGAATGGTAACGTCCACATATACACATAGATAAATTAGATGAGTAGGAAAGGTCTGTGATGTTATTTCCCTTTAGATGTGTAGTTATGTGACATTTTAGTATAAATACATTAGTGAATTAAAAAAACACCTTCTTCAGGTGAACATGACTATGTTTGGTTGTAAGGTAAGACTTCATTTTGGTTTCGGTTGGTTTGGTTTGCTGTGTTTTATGGCATATCAACCTCAATGGTTTATTTAATGCTGACAACTTTTTTTTCCCTGGTAATATTTTGTTTTGTCAAAAATTTATTTCTAGTAATAATTTTTTACAAAGTATTTCTGGTATTAAAACCTATTTTTACACTTTCATAATGCTTTTTACCTAAGCTTTGAGGTTAACTATTTGCCCATAGCTGGGATCCTAACAGGTGCTACCACCCCAGGTCAGAGTGGACCTGGGAACACCAGCAATTAAGAGGTGGTTCCACGCTCCTCAAAACCTGATCAGAGGCCTTGCTGTTGGATGTAGTTTATCATCATAACCAGGACGGTTTAATTTTGTTTTATTTCTACTTTTGTCACACACACACACACACACACACACGTACATTCTACAAACTTTGAAACTTTTGATGTCAATGTGACTAAAACATGGTCTCTATAGTTATATATTGTTTTTGTGGTCTTTCTGTCATATGTCAGAGATTTCTTTTTTTGGGTGTGTTTCTTTGAACATCTTTATGACATGTTCTGCAACTGAATTACATTATGATATATAAGTATTTTGGGTATAATTAAAAATGTCCTACAAATATTTACAGAATCTAGTGAAAACAATCCACTTTTTGGAAGGCCTTTAACAAGCAGAAAACCTAAAAATGTTGAATGCCTCTAGACTGCACATAAAGGAAATTTGTAGTTGACTGTGTAAGAATTTGAAAATGTTCTGGAATTCTATAGTCTCTCTGTAAATTTCCAGCAATTCTCTTTCTGCCCATTTTTTGGCAAAACATTGCATCCCGAATTATGTCGGCCTATCCTACACTGCACATTTAGCTCCCTTAGTTTCTGGCTTTATTCAAAATGAAAATTGTCATTGAAATCTAGGAAATTTCACATTATGAATAATATTAAGGATAATTTGATAAGAGGGCTGATGGTGATCTGAAAAGAGGACTTTACAGAGATTTATGAAAAGTGGAAGGGTCAGTAGGATAAGATACTAAGGAGAGTACTTTGAAGAGGACTAAGTCACCATTTTTATTAATAATGTTGGGTTAATTAATCTTTCTTTTCTTTATTATGCACAATGCTTGGCCAAACATGTGACCCTTAAAGGACAGTCCAGTTTGTGCAGAGAATAGCTTTTGGGTAGATGCCATAAAGAGAAGATTTCTTCCTGCTGTATGGGTAAAACACAGCCTTTTGCAATATGATGGATTGCACTTGTAATAAAGAAAGACTTTGTAACTTCCACTAAGTTTCCTTTTCAGGGTCAGAGAGAAGGCATGTAACACATTTCTACACAGCATGTTCCTTTTTAGGAATTAAAACCTTCATTTACATTCTTTCAACTTTTCCCAAGCCATCTTCATTTTGTTATTTTAAATTTTGGGGTAAATATTAGATACTACCAAAGTTGCCCAACTAAACCCAACAATAATAAATGTCTGATTCATTTCCAAACAGGCCTTTATGATAAGGTTTAAGAAAAATTGAATGGAAAATTCTGCTTTCCAGGCTTTTGTAATATGAGATGTAGTAAAAAAAATTATCTTAAGGAAAATATTTGAAAAGTTATGTTAAAAAATTGCTGCAAAAAGTTGAGAAAGATACTGATTTTTATCAAAATGAATTGCTGCCCTAATTAATAACTTTGCTTGGATTGCAAGAGATAAGAGCCCACTTCCTAAATTGTTTTTTTTTTATTTTGGTAATGTCAGATATAAGTAGATGATAAACCTACAGACATAAGTAGATAATAAACCTACACCCTATCCTTAGAAGGAACTTCACCTGACACACATAATGATCTCTTACTCAACTACCTTGGCAGCAGGGTTAGGAGATCATGTGTCTAGCATACAATTTTATATTATTTCAGTCTCTATTATGTTAATTCAACTTCTGTTTATGGATGGGACTTTTACTGTAACAAAGAAAAAATTGTACACCATAGTGAGATTTCTCTTAGGGCAATACCGTTAAAATGCTCTGATTTGAAGAAGAAAGAAATTCTCAGTCCAGTTTGCACCGTAATAGTTTGGGGTTCATATGTGTGCTTGTTCCAATAATAATGATTTCTGAAGAGAAAATCATGTCAATGTCAAATGAAGAAAAGAAATTAAAATAATGCTACTTTCTCTATTGAATAATGGTATGTTTTTCTGCAGAAAAATATTTTCAGCACATATTTTTATATAACAATATAATATTTTTACAGAATAAAGGATTATTCTTTTATAGATATGATCATTATTATTATTATTAATCTTTTCATTTCTTTATCTTTTCTGGTACAATCATAAACAGTTCTACACTAACATTAACAGCTCAGTGGAGGAAAAACGCTTGCTCATGTTAAGTCTAAAAAAAATGCTATTTAAAATTCCTTATCTTTTATCCATAATGTTGAAAGTGTTAAAATTATTCAATTTTTTAACAAGCAAAATCTCAAGTTGATGTTAAAAATTGCTGCAAAATATTGTTGACCTATTTAAGATGGAATGATCTATTATGACAGGTCTCTAATTTGTATTTAGATGCATTGTATTTATTTTCAATTTTTTTAGTTGAATTCCACACCTATATTGCATTGCTTTTATGCAATATGTTTGTGCAGAAAAGTTTTGTGGGCCACCAGGAACCTCTTCTTGCCACTGTCAAACAGAGAAAAATGGTGTGGTTTGAACACATTACAAGGCACAATAGCTTGTGCAAGACCATCAAGGCATCAGTGAAGGTAGACATAGGATGGGATGCCAACACAAAAACTGATTGGACAATGTCAATCAATGGACAGGTATGACTATACCAGAATTGCTGATGGCTGCCATTGATAGACCATTATGGAGGAGATTTAGTGTGGCTTCTGCATTTGGATTCTCCCCCCACAATGATTACAAAAGTCATGATGATGATGATGATGATGATGATGATATGCCATATGATCCATTATTGTATATAATTAGGTTACAATAAAATTTGTATTTTATATGACTACTACCTTATGAGAATTGAGATGTAGTAGAGTGGGGGTTTCTATATCATAGATTCAGGGGTGGCACAAGATCCTTGCACTGACCCTTCCTATTGGGGCCTAAACTCAACCCAGTCCTCAACTGGAACTCCTACATATGATCCATCACTGAAGCTGCTGGAAAAATGGTCAGACCTCAGTACTTCTCCAGCAAGTACCTGACTTCTCCTGCTATCCTCTACCTTTACAAGAACCAAAAAAATGGAGTATTGCTGCCATATATGGGCAGGAGCTACACAGTCTTCGCTTTCCAGTCTTGATAGAGTCCAAAAGCATATCTGCATCCTTGTGACAAGCGTCTCACTGCTCAAGTGTTCAAACAAACTATGTTACTTACTTCCACCAGTTCTTACCATCACAGCTAAGAGCCACCATGCCACGCCCATTGTAGCGAACCACCCTCATTCCCTTTGTATTCCATTGGTGAGATGTATGCTCCATTCGGGCAACTTCTTTCCATGAACTGCTGCTCTGTGGAACCAACTCCCAAGAAGATGCTTTCCCAATCACTACAATCTTAACCTGTTCAAGTCTAGGGTTAACCATTATGTTCCCCACATATCTGCATAAACTATACCTCTGTGCAGAAAATATTCACACCTTCCAGTTCAAGTTATGCTCACCCAACAGTTCCCATGACAACCTACCCACTAGCCCAAGCACATCAGACGACTCATCTGAAGAGACTTGTACCATCCACTTATCTTCAAAAGCTCTGAGGACAAGTGCTTGTTGATGCCATTGGCTCCATGCTAAAATAAAAACCAGGACAGACTTATTCCATTGTTTATAAAAGAAAACAGTTGATGGAATAGCCAGGATGTGCTACCTACAGAATTGATGTTCTGTCTATAGAATAGTGTACCTACCTTCAAACACATATAAAGTCAGTGACAGTAAAGAGGAAGCTGACAAGGTGGAAGAGTAGATTTGTGGCTATTTGGAGTTAAGGTTCTATGAATTTGTGACAGTGTTCTACAGCCTCTTACTCTGTGACCCTCTATTATTATTGGCTCCTGGGCCTTGTACAGGGTGAACATCATAAAAGAAAAACATTTCTATATTGTAAGCATTGATGTTTAAAAATCATTTAATACATGACTGCTGCTGATTAGGGATTAGTAGAAGTACAATTAAGGCTAACTTGAAATTTTAAATGCACTGCAAGTGTATTAATTACAGAATAGTCTCCCATTATTTATCTTTAAATAATAATAATAGTAATATAAAACATATAAATAGAAATTGAATTGGTATTACATTTAAGAAGGCTTTAAGTGAGTTATAAATAATATTTAGTTTTAGTTTTATGTAATATTTTAGATGTATCCAACAAAAGAATAATTCCAGAATGAAGAAACAATTTTTACTTCATTTTTTTTTTACCCCTGATAGCCATAGGAAAGAAACAGTGAAAAGCCGGGGAGAAACAATGAAATCTGACATTATTGATCATGTACAGATCAAAAGTGTGTTTATCAACTCTCATGAAATATAGTCAAGATAATATAGAAAGAAGAATGCTGAAGGATAAATGCTGTAACCTAGGGAAGATTACTGAATAGAATAATCACATGAAAGTTGGTAATGCTCGATAATACTTAGGACAAGAACAAAAGATTTGCCAGTGGGACGTAGAAGAAGTAGTCAACTGCTAGAAGTGAGTCAAGAGAATTCCACAATGAATCTCTAACTGCAGGCCCGCAGACCAACACATACAGTATTCACTACTGTATTTATGGGAATGGGGGCATACCCATTATTGTCCATACGTATACTACAACACTACGACAATTGAAAGAATCAGCACGACCTGACAACCTCCTCAGTAGCCCTAGCATAAAAATGAACATGATCTGGGAGAAACTGAGATATTTTTAATTCTTCACAGCTAACATTTTTTGAGTGTGGGAGTTTGACTTTCTTGATATCTCATTCATAATTTTATTGCGCAATGCCTACTAAGAGAGACTGATATTTTGGTGACAATCCGTACCCATGGAGACAGATATTTTGGTGACAATCCATACAAAGAGAGTCAGATATTTTAGTGACAATTGTACCGAGAGAGAGACAGATATTTTAATGACAATTCCTACCCAGAATGACTGATACTTTAGTGACCATCCCTACTTAGTGAGACAGATATTTTAGTGAGAATCCATAAAAAAAGTGACTCATATTTTAATGACAATCCGTACAAAGTGTGTCTGATATTTTAGTGACAATGTGTACCAAAAGAGGCAAGTATTTTAATGACAATCCCTAAAAAGAGATACAAATATTTTAATGACAATACCTCACAATAGAGACGGATATTTTAGCGACAATCCTTACCAAAAGAGACTGATATTTTAATTACAATCCATAGCAAGAGTGACTGATATTTTAGTGACAATCCTTACCAAAAAAATGATATTTAGTGACAATCCATACCAAAAGAGACTTTTTAATTGACACTCTTTACCAAGAAAATGATATTTTAATGACCATGCCTTCACTGCTAATTTTTTACCTCAAGTGTGATTGTTGACTTTCTTAATCTTTCTTTCTCTCACAAGTTTGAAGGTAGGACTTTCTTTGACTTTCTGTCTACATCAAGTGTGGGAAGGACATTTTTTGACTGTGCTGTTCTTATAACAGAGGGGAAAAAACAAAAATATTATTTGACTTCTAAGAACCACGCAAAACTGATGAATGCCAACGAATATGCCAGTGTGCTAAAAACAACAAAGATGAAGATAACATCCCTCATAAAAGTGTAAAAGAATCATTTTATTTCACATGATGTAGTGACCTGAAAGATATTGAGGACAAGACAGAAAATGAACAGCTAACCTAGATGAGAAATTTCTGTTAAAGTTTCTTTGCCAAATATATGTTGGTCATTTGAAGAATTCATGTGAAAAACTTGCCTCTTCAACAGGATTTGTGAACTTGAATCTTTACTCATTTAGTTATTTCACTCCCATAGAATTGGAATAATAAAAACAAAATAAGTTGGTTTAGCTGGTTTGAAATTTGTTGGTCAAATAATAATTAACATGATCTTTGGTAGTTTTAGTGCCTTAAATATCGTTGGTAGTCATTATCAACCTAAATGTTATCGGTATGTCCCATATATCTTTGATTTTTCTAAAATATCAGAATTTCACTTGACCTCTCAACAAATGTCATTTGAGATAAACAGAGAGCAAATAGAAAAATAGTGGAACAATAGTGAATTTCTGTAAAGAAAATATAGTAAAAATATTTTGTGTTGATGACTAATTTCAATTAGACTATAGAGATAAATATGAAAATTGATAGTTTTTATCACCTCCGACTTTAGCCAATTCAGTATTCTTTTGTTCCAGTGGAATATTAACCTAATGTTAACACGATCATCATAAAACAATATCAATTCCATATAAACAAAATCATTAAAAAACAAATCCTTAAAAAATACATTTATACAGGGTGTCCATAAAGTTTGTGTGCACTTTAAGAAATTTATAACTTTATTTGTATTTGCGAAAGAAATAATTTGTAAAAAGGATTAGAAAGAAGTAAATCTATATTTTTTAAGGTTTTATTGAAATTTTATTTAAGTTTCCACATGTCCTCCATCATTAGCAATACAAAGGGTAATACGATTTTTCAGTTCACAGAAAACATTTGCCAACTGATTTACAGTAGTGCCTGAAATCACATTAGTTATTTTAGCTATACTTAAAACTAGGTACATTAAACTTTATAACATTTTTTACAGATTATTTCTATCGCAAATACAAATAAAGTTATAAATTTTTTAAAGTGCACACAAACTTTATGGACACCCTGTATATTAGATTAAGTCATAAGATATTTTCATTTTTGTGAACCAATTGTAACCAATTGTAATACTATCCTAACTATTAATTATATGTGGCAGTTAAGAATAAATTTGAAGTATGCTAACATAAGACAATGTTCCATGCAAAAAGCAATTGAGTGACAAGAATAAATCTCCACAAATGATCCCAAAAGTTGAACTCCATGGAAGAAAGGTGGTGTTGTGTGTGTGTGCAGGTGGGGTATTATTCATTTAGAATTCTTAAAATGCAGTGAAACACTAAATAAACAGTTGTGCATCCAGTAGTTGTAATGTATGTCCATAATAGTTTGACTGCAAAGCACTTTGTGTTTGTCAATAGAAGAAACTGTTGTTCTCTTCCTTGAGGACACTGGGGGGCATACAGCGAGAATAAGAGGAAAAAATTTAGGAACTCAGTCTCTTCTATCCTACCCCCCTCATACTCACCTGACTTTGCACTAATTGACAAAAATATTATTCCCCAATTGTCCTTAAAAAGACGAAGGTTTTTTGTTTTTTTAGTACAATGACATTTTGCAAACAAGGTAAAAAGAAAAATGTTACTAAAAAAAATCATTTTTTTTGTAATCCCTCTTCATTTAATCAGATGTTCTTACATTGAGGCTCCTTATGAGGGTGGCCTCACTGCAACTCATACATAATGGTATGACACGCTAGCAGTCATTGCACAACACAAGATTTACCAATGTGTATGGAGATCATGGGATGGCCAGTCAGCAGAACAACTGATGTATTTCAAAGGAAAGTAGAGTTATATGTTATATTGAAAGCATCCATCTATTTTAAAGGAGATTCACTGTATGGCGTGGAATCAGATTTGTCAATATTTAACCTGATAGTGAGACTGAAACAATTGAAATTAGGAGAATGAATTAAGAACGTCAAATTCAAACTAAGACATACTTAGATTTATTATTGTACATTAATTCAGAAACAGGTTGCAAGGGTTAAATTTTATTTTTCTAAATAAATATGAAACAAACTAAATTAGGAAAATGGAGATCAAATTCTAACTTATTCTTAGGAAGTCTTAGTTTTGTACATTAATGTTGTTGGGATTGCTATGAATTAGTGTGTAATCAGAAGGGTTTTAGGTTTGTGGTAATAAACGTGAAAAGCATGTTCTTCATATTAATCACAACAATTTAGCGTAGACATACAAAAGGAATAAATCTCAAAGGCAATATTGAACGAAGAAACAAAGGTAGTCGTGAATTCAATTAGAAACAAACATTGAATATTTATGTACAAATAAATTACAATACAATTTTGGAAAAAGTTGTGTTTCAGTTGAAATAACTGAATTGTTGAACAAAAGTTGAATTGAGTATTTTATGAACTCAAAGTTCATGAATGTTCCTTTGTTTAGGAAAAGTGTTCACATAAAAATTTGAGGAAAATTTATCGAGAGATAAATTTTAAAGTATTGTAGTTGCGAGATTTTTTTGCTGAATTTTGTATGTTTTTGTTTTGGGCAGAGTTATTCACCTTGGACCGTATTTTTTTATATATATTTGCTTTAGTAATAATTTCTGTTTGGTAGTGTAGAATAACACTTTTTTTGAAACGTATAAAGCTTTCAGAGAGAGAGAGAGAGAAAGAGGTTGAAGGTTGAGTCAGGTGTTGACGCGCGAAAAGTCCTTTAAGTCAAGATGTAGACACGCGTGGATCTCTGTAGAAATCTCTCTGAGAGTGAATTGCTGACTAGTGAATCGGACTAAGATTCGTCCTTTTATTTACTCTGCGAAAATTAGATCGGCTCCCAGCGCATTCCCGCCGAAATTTATCCTGGGGCGTCTCGACCAATAATAAGCCGAGTTTCGCAATGTGTGGTGTTGATTGGTCGAAACTAGCTCTTATGGAAAATTCCGCCTTTAAACGGGTTGAGTGGAAAAATACGGACGATTCTACAAATAGCCCCACGAGATTAATGGTCAACGTAGTTTGGACATTAATATGTATAAAAGGTGGTGTACTTTGCTGGCCAATGAACGCGCCTGCCGGACCTGGTCCGTGTAGGTGGGTTAATTTGGGGTTCAGGCGTAGAAGATGGGTGTTTATGTGATGTCTCAGAAACAGGTGTTGGCTGAGTGGTCACAGGTTGGTCGTCACTGTTGATATAAGCTGGTTTTAACCGGTCAATGCTGACCGTAGTTCGCTTGCCGGCAAGATCTAGAACAAAATATTTCGACGCTCGAGAAATGACCTGATGCGGTCCAGTGTAGTTGGGTGTTAAAGGTTTACGGACCATATCTCGGCGTAGAAATACGAACTTGGCTGTATGCAGATCAGCTGGGATGTAATATGGCCTGTGAAAGGCTCTGGTCGGCGTATAAACAGTTTCAGACATTTTCTGCCGAAGGTCGCTGATAAACTGGCTGCTAGGTAGGTTGTCCGATACAGGGCCGAAGATCTGTCCTGGCAAGGTTAGGGGAGTCCCAAAAACCAAGTCAGCACTGGTACAGTTCAAGTCCTGCTTGACAGTATTCCTCAAAGCCAGCATGATCAGGGGAAGTTTATCAACCCAAGTTCGGCCTTTAGTTGAAGCAGTTATAGCATATTTAAGCTGCCGATGGAATCTTTCTACGAGGCCGTTGGAACAAGGGTGATATGCTGTAGTGGAAATATGTTTAATTCCCAATAGATCAGTGAATTCGTTGAAAAGGGCTGATTGAAACTGTGGACCTCTATCGGTCGTGATTACCGAAGGGCATCCGAAGTTTGTGATCCAGTTATTAAAAATAGCACTGGCCACTGTTTCAGCTGTAGTTGATTGCAGTGGGATGGCGACTGGCCACCGAGTAAACCGGTCGATTATGGTCAAAATGTACTCGAATCCATTCACATTTTCAAGTGGGCCCACCAAATCTGCATGCAAGTGAGTAAAACGACCGTCTGGGTCGGCAAAGGTTGATGTAGGTGCCCTTGTGTGTCTGCCAACTTTGGTGGCTTGGCAACGTAAACACGTGCGGGACCACTGCTTAATGTCAGCTGCCATACCGGGCCAGATAAATCTGTCCGATATGGTCCGCAACGTCGCCTTGCCTCCAGGATGTGCTTGTGTATGAAAATGTTCAAAAATCAGACGGCGCATATTTGGCGGAATGTACGGACGCGGGTTACCCGTGCTGATGTCACAATAAACTGACCTGTTTGTAAACGGGAGCGGTCTTTTTTCAATTTTTAAGGAAGTGTCCGAGTGGATAGCTTGCAGGGTTTCGTCCTTGTCTTGCTCGTCAGCTAAGTTATCAAAGTTCAGTGTTGTACTCTGCACTGCGCTGAGAGTTGTACGAGACAAGGTGTCGGCCACGGTATTACTAGCTCCACTAATGTAGCGTATATCCGACGAGAATTGTGATATGTAATCCATGTAGCGGATATCTCGCGGATTGTGTTTATCCGACTTAGCATGTAGAGCGTATGTAAGTGGCTTATGGTCTGTAAAAATTGAAAAGTCACGACCTTCCAGGATGTGCCGGTAGTGTCTGATGGCTAAATAAATTGCCAACAGTTCACGGCTGAAGGTACTATACTTCTGTTGGGCCGTATTTAGCTTAATAGAGAAAAATGACAGTGGTCTTTCCACACCGTCGACTATCTGGTGAAGTACGGCACCAACTGTATCCGACGACGCATCGGTAGTTAGCGTCAGTTTCGCGTCGGGTGAGGACGTAATGTACACAAGTTTGGTACAATCCTGCAAAGCTTGTTTTGCTTTACGAAAAGAGTCCAGCTCGTCTGCAGATAACACAATCTTCGGGTTTTTTCGCTTATGATTAGAAAGAAGATTCGTCAGTGGAAGAAGTACAATGGCACAGTCGCGTATAAATCGGCGATAGTAGTTGATCATGCCAATGAATCGCCGTAGCTGTCTTAATGTTGACGGTGGTGGGAATTCACTGATGGCCTTGACCTTTTCGTCCAGGGGAGCTAAGCCATTCTCATCAATGACGTGACCAAGGAAAGTTAATTCGGGGACAGCGAATAAACATTTATCAATGTTTAACTTTAGTCCGTAATGTTGCAATCGTTCAAAGACCGACTGTAGATGGTTACGATGTTCCTCGGGCGTTTTACTTGCTATCAGTACGTCGTCAATGTACGCATAAGTATAAGGTAATCCGCGGAGGACTTCATCTATAAGACGCTGAAAAGATTGCGCAGCATTACGGAGTCCGAACGGCATTCGGGTAAATTCGTACAAACCGAACGGTGTCGTTATTGCTGTTTTATGAATATCAGATGGTTCGATAGGAATCTGATAGAAAGCCTTCCTTAAGTCCAGCTTGGTGAAGACAGTAGCGCCTTCAAGGGACAAAGCAAAATCCTTAATATGAGGGATTGGGTATTTGTCTGGCACAGTCCGAGCGTTTAGGAGTCTGTAATCTCCACACGGTCGCCAGGCATCAGGTTCGTTCTTAGGGACCATGTGTAACGGTGTGGAATACGGACTGGAAGATGGTCTTATTATGCCCAGTTTGAGCATGTTTTCGAATTCTTCCTTAGCCACCCGTAATTTAGTTGGGTGTAGACGACGGGGTGACACGTGGACTGGGGGTCCAGTTGTTTTAATAGTATGTGTTGTGTTGTGTTTTACGGGTTCTGTATGAGTGAACGGTGCTAAAAGAGATTTGTACTGCTTAAGCAAATCTTCGCAACCGTTCGCACTAGGTACCAGAGCAGTCAGTCCAACCGTGGAAAGCTTGGATAAAAATCCGCGTCGTCGCATATCTGTGCGCATATCGGTAAGTGTCCGAGATGACAGCTCCACGGACAAGTCGAAGTGTGCGAGGAAATCCGCTCCTATAATGGGTAACTCTACATCGGCTATAGTGAAGGTCCATGTATATTCTCTCCGTAGGCCGATGCTTAGAGACATAATACGCTCGCCATACGTGCTGATGGATGTGCCGTTTGCAGCCTGTAGCTTGAGTTGAGTTTGTCTGGGCGTTAATGACGATTTCTTACAATAACTGAGCGGTATAACGCTGATCTGAGCGCCAGTGTCAACTAAGAACTTCAATCTGCTGTTGTTGTCGAGAACGTAAAATAGGCGATTTCCGTTATTTAGCCCAGCAGCACACGCCCTTAATGGCTGCCGGGTTCGGAGTTTCCCGCGTTCTTATACGCACATGGTGGCTGACACTTTCTTGCGCGGGCGCCAAACACTTCATGATACCAGCAATAGTTTCTCTGGTGGTGACGAGTATGTCTTGACGTTGATCGTCGCCTACCAGGATTGTGTCTGTTAGCTGAAGTATCGCGACTCCGTCCAGGAATGCTCTGAATTCTGTCTAGGCGTAAAGATAGGTTCCTTAGTTCGGTAGTCAGAAAATGGAGTTGCCGGTTAACATCCGGGGTCGGGTTATCTGTCACGACAGAGGAAATTTGGCGCGCTGGTCTAGTGTCCACGATTTTGTCCGCGATCGATGCCAGCTTGTGGACATCGACCTCCTCAGTTAGGACTGCTAAAATTTGCACTATATCGGGCGGCAATTTCTCCAGCCACATTTGTTTTAATACAGTTTCGGATATACTGTTGTCACCGAGTAGCGTAATCATTTTACGAAGAAGTTGGGAGGGTTTGCTGTTCCCGAGTGTTACATTCGTAAGGAGATCCTTAATCTTTCGTTCCTCGGAGCAACCTGTTCGTTGTAGGATTGCGTGCCGAAGCACCTCATACGGCTTTTCGGGCGGGAGATTAATAAGGATATCCGCTACTTCCGCAGCGATTTCAGCGGGAAGTTTCTCCACAACAAACGCGAATTTCGACTGCTGGGACGTCACGTGTCTGGCTTGGAAAATCGCGTCGAGTTGTATGAACCACGTTTGTGTATTCGTGGTATAGGAAGGGAGTTCCATCCTGAGTGCAGCTTCAATTGGTTGTACAGGATCTGCCATGTCGACTGAGGTTTTGTTGTTTGAAATAATGTGGTTATCAATTTGTTGGTGGTTTTGCCTGTACAAACGTCGGGGTTACCAATTTGTTGGGATTGCTATGAATTAGTGTGTAATCAGAAGGGTTTTAGGTTTGTGGTAATAAACGTGAAAAGCATGTTCTTCATATTAATCACAACAATTTAGCGTAGACATACAAAAGGAATAAATCTCAAAGGCAATATTGAACGAAGAAACAAAGGTAGTCGTGAATTCAATTAGAAACAAACATTGAATATTTATGTACAAATAAATTACAATACAATTTTGGAAAAAGTTGTGTTTCAGTTGAAATAACTGAATTGTTGAACAAAAGTTGAATTGAGTATTTTATGAACTCAAAGTTCATGAATGTTCCTTTGTTTAGGAAAAGTGTTCACATAAAAATTTGAGGAAAATTTATCGAGAGATAAATTTTAAAGTATTGTAGTTGCGAGATTTTTTTGCTGAATTTTGTATGTTTTTGTTTTGGGCAGAGTTATTCACCTTGGACCGTATTTTTTTATATATATTTGCTTTAGTAATAATTTCTGTTTGGTAGTGTAGAATAACACTTTTTTTGAAACGTATAAAGCTTTCAGAGAGAGAGAGAGAGAAAGAGGTTGAAGGTTGAGTCAGGTGTTGACGCGCGAAAAGTCCTTTAAGTCAAGATGTAGACACGCGTGGATCTCTGTAGAAATCTCTCTGAGAGTGAATTGCTGACTAGTGAATCGGACTAAGATTCGTCCTTTTATTTACTCTGCGAAAATTAGATCGGCTCCCAGCGCATTCCCGCCGAAATTTATCCTGGGGCGTCTCGACCAATAATAAGCCGAGTTTCGCAATGTGTGGTGTTGATTGGTCGAAGCTAGCTCTTATGGAAAATTCCGCCTTTAAACGGGTTGAGTGGAAAAATACGGACGATTCTACAATGTAGCAAAAGGTTACAAGGATGAAATTTGTTTGCTAAATATGCACGAAACAAAGCAAATCTGTAAAATGAAGTATGAACATCAGATTCTAACTTATTCCTAGAAAGAATTTCATTATTGTACATTAATGCAGCAAAGTATTCAATGGATGAAATATATTTTCTAAATAAATATGAAAGAAACTAAATTAATAAAATGAGCACTATTGACATTGTTCGGACTATCATCCTCATCTTTGTTGGCATATTTATCACATTTCATCTGTTGTACAATCTGGCCTTCTTCAGGTGGTTGGAATGTGGAACTGAACCCTTTATTTCACTCACTGGGGTAGACTGTTCTAGTTCCACATGCCATGTTTAATGGATATCAGTTACCTCCTGTTAATTCCCCTCTCCGAGTTCTCCACCGCCTTAAACAGGTATTGAACTCAAACTCTTTGGTCCTGTCATTGGATCTAACTAACGCCTTTATCCACTGTGCCATGTGTCCTTGAGGACATGTGTGTATGAATTTCTAGGTATTATAAACCTAATGCCTTCAGCAACCATTTTTTACCATTGTTCATATTGCAATTTTTGATGTTATCATTGAATGTTTTTTTTACCAGAGCTCATATTGCAATTTTTGCTGTTATTATTGCTTTTCTCTGGCACTCCTTATTACTGGTTCCCATATTGTATTCATTTCTATGCTTGGTCGGCTCAGGAGATTTTTGTGGCCTAGCATATGTGCTGATTCCTTAAGTTTACAGATTTTCCAATGATGTTCTTTCAACCTTCACACAAGGACAAACTAAATCATGGAGTGGAGAAAATACCAATGGCTGATCCAGTTGAGATGAAAAGGGGACAAAAGCAAATTGTGGAGTTTGGGAATCTTGACATGGATCATAACAAAAGAAAATGTCGGGAGCAGGCCAGGACAACATTTACTCACGAGTAAACAATGAGAGCCTAGCTTAAACAGGGTAGGAGGCAGCCAGGAAACAGTCCTATTGCATCAAAAGGGGACTTAAAAAAGAAAATCAAGGCTGGCCTCGTTCACACGAACCAAGCTAGCGACTTGCACCCATCTTTCGCTGAAAATCTGCTGGTAACAAACATTTTCTGTCAGTTCGGATATTCAGCTGATGCCTAAAGAATGCGACCAGATCCTGATAAATATAACGTTCGTATCATAAGACTCCCTCCATCCACAATGTCCATGGCACCATTCTTGCCACATCCAGTAGCGTCAGAAACACCATCCGTTTAACCCATTAACACGGGAGCAACAGATTATCGCACGCTTATACAAGACTGATGAACACAAGATGTTCGGGATCAATACGAGCCGTCAATTCGCTGACATAGTTCCAGAACAAGTGCACTTGGGGACAGTGGTAGAAGGTGTGCGAAGCTGTCTAATCTAGACCAAAGTCATACCGATGACAATCGGGAAATCTGTCCAGCCTCTTCTGAAGGTCACGTCATTGAGCGATAGCGTGTTCCAATCCAATTGCCAGGTAAGCAAAAACTCAGGGTTGCTGAGGTAATTCGCTGCTGGCGCCCCGGACCAGATAGAGCACACCTCGGTTGCCAACTCACAGAGTGGGTTCGCTGTGATCCCCCTCTGCTGAAACCTGATACAAGGTCCTCTTAAGCCGTGAAAAGTCACTGGACCGAGGAGTTGCATGCAAGACCTTTCGTCAGCCGTTGAAGAATTTTAACTGTTTCCGGGGTCTACGACGGTGCTCAACCCCAGAGATGGGTGGAGTAATGGTAAGGCTAGGAAAGGCATCCCTAACACTCCTCACTTAACACTCCTGGAGACTTGCCACTTCAGACTTTCTTCAATGCCAACTGAACTTCGCCCTCCACAGCTACCTGCTTCAGTCGACGAAAACCAAGGAAAGTCATAAGTGCGAAACTCTTCACCACAAAGACCAGGCTCCTTGGTAAATTGGTCCACGAAATGCTGCCGAAATGCCTCACACATATTCTTAATCGACTGCAGGGTACGGCCCATCGGTGTGACAACCTGTCGAATGTGTCAATTGAAAGTATTGTAATGAAAATTCTTGTCAATTCTGCATCCATAACGGAAAAAAGAGACAGGCTCTGTTTGATCGTTTGTTGCGTAAACCACAATGATCCAAAACGAACAACTGTTCACAGAAATTTCACACACACACACCGCATCAACATGGATAAGGTCCACCCTCGCGCACAGGGTACGCTTAACCAGCAAGGAAACACTTCTGGCCAGCTGGTCCCTGTATGCTGAATAGGCATCAATGTCGCTAAACAACATACGAGCATCAACTTCACAAAGTCAGTCTCGTGGATCGAGGCGACATCTACAGTGAAGGACAAGAGATCACGAAGTCGGCGGGAAGCCTTACTCCAATCCCTCAAGCTCATCGCATTCAAGCAAGTCAGCTTGATATCCACTTTTTACGTACACCTCTTATACGCAAATTGGACGGAAGTATTCGGGGGTGAGGACTTCGACGGATTGTCCTTGACTACCAAATACGTAATCTGTCCATCTGTGACAATACCGCCGATGACCATCGGCAAGTCAAAGTGTCGAGGACATCCATGAAGCATTTGCGGGACATTGTCACCTGCAAGATCAAGTCATTGGTGGCAATGTCTGCTTTGCTCGTCACCTATGTGACATCTCCAACTTGCCCATATTTTGCAAAAAGGCCCACGAATGATCCTCAGATATATCCATGGGCAGCCCATGAAGAGTAATTTTTGCCTTACGGATACTCATATACTTAGTCTGCATCCTCACCGATTTAGTAGTGAGAATGCTTTCTACCAGTGTCTTTGCTTCTTCTTAGGTTGCCAGCAGGATGTTACACATGGCAGTTGTCCTTTGGTCCAACAACTTGGCCCCTATATTGAGGCTCTTCAAAACCTCCTCCGTTATCTCCCTGCTGACGCCGATCAACTTTCTCGATTTCACATCCGAATTCTTGCGGTGGTTGAGTATTTGTAATGAATGAATGGGTTGCGAATCAGATTAGCTAGATTTAGAATAGTCAGAGTCAACCAACTTCACCTCACTTCCTCTTTCGGCCATGTGCCAGAATTGTATTTTTATGTAATAAATATACACTAGTGTGGCCCATGGTGTAAGTGAGGAAAATAATACTTTGAGGTACCCATTCCTGGGGAACAGCTGCTCGAGACTGCACCCCCCATTGTACTAGAAAGGGGAGATCGATAGTCATACTGATGTCAGCGCAACCGACAGTTGCGGGTGTTGGGTAATTTTTGTACTTGGCCTGAGTGTACACGCTTGGGTTCACCACATTAAACAGGACCTTGTGTCACATCTCGTCTCTTTGGGGAGGCTGGAGTAAATAAACACTTCCGTGGCCTAGATGACTAGGATCAACGTGTAATATCTGTTCTTGGATCTATGAAAATCTATCTTCAGGAAACTAGAGACAAATTTTGTGGATATGAATTCAAAGCCAAGAGTGTGTGTCCAGATACAGATTACAGTGATGGGGAAAACGGGAATGAAAATGAAGTGTGCCTATTAATAGATATGATGGATCATCAGAAAAGGTACTTCTCAGTAAAACCGAAAATTTCAAGATGGTAACTTTCTTCCATATTCTGGACACTCTAAATCTTTAAATTGACAAAACATCCAGAGGCTTATTCACAGATTGGAAATCTGTTTTTTTCTTCTTCTGTGAATTGAAAACCATTGCTTCTGATGCACTAAAGAAAAAGTGTGAACAACTGGCTAATATTTATCACAAAGACCTGAATGATGATGACCTTTTAAATGAATGTGAACATCTCAAGCACTACATGGCTCTTAATTAAAATTGTGAGACTCTCCTTGCACTCTACAGAAAAATAATTTCGGATAATTTGAAATCTGTATTCCTGAATGTTGAAATTGCACACAGTGTTCATGTGCATGATGGTGACCAAACTGTACAGGAGAACGTTTTTATTTCAAGATTGATGACATCATATTCCTGAAGACCATTATCTTCAAACCAATAATAAAGCAATTCTCTAAAAAAAAATACCGTAAATGCTTGTTACAATAAGAAGTTCGTAGTAATTTCATACCGTGCCATTTAATCTGTGTGGCTTACTGAGTATTATTGTGTTTTTCAAGCCTTGTGCATTGTTCAAATGTTTAGCATGTTGATTAGTTGCTGCTGTACAGCATCCTTTTGATGTTTTAACACCAGTTTTGTTGAAGTGCCAGTAAAATAAATGTATATTTAATATTACTAATACTATTACTAGTACTTCACCAGATAGTCAACGGTGTGGAAAGACGAATGTCATTTTTCTCGATTAAGCTAAATACGGCCCAATGGAAGTATAGTACCTTCAGCCGTGAACTGTTGGCAATTTATTTAGCCATCAGACACTGTCGGTACATTCTAGAAGGTCGTGATTTTTCCATTTTTCCAGATCATAAGCCACTTACATACGCTCTACATGCTAAGTCGTATAAACACAATCCGCGTGATATCCGCTACATGAACTACATATCACAATTCTCATCGGATATACGCTACATTAGTGGAGCTAGTAATACCGTGGCCGACACCTTGTCTCGAACAACTCTCATCGCAGTGCAGAGTACGACACTGAGCTTTGATAATCTAGCTGACGAGCAAGCCAAGGATGAAACCCTGCAAGCTATCCACTCAGACACTTCTTTAAAAATTGAAAAAAGACCGCTCCCGTTTACGAGCAAGTCAGTTTATTGTGACACCAGCACAGGTAACCCGCGTCCGTACATTCCACCAAATTTGCGCCGTCTGATTTTCGAACATTTCCATTCACAAGCACATCCTGGAGGCAAGGCGACGTTGCGGACCATATCGGACAGATTTATCTGGCCCGGTATGGCAACTGACATTTAGCAGTGGTCCCGCACGTGTCTACGTTGCCAAGCCACCAAAGTTGGCAGACACACGAGGGCACCTACATCAACCTTTGCCAACCCAGACGGTCGTTTTACCCATTTGCATGCTGATTTAGTGGGTCCACTAGAAAATGTGAACGGATTTGAGTATATTTTAACAATAATCGATCGATTTACGCGATGGCCAGTCGCCATCCCTCTGCAATCAACTACAGCTGAAACAGTGGCAAGTTCTATTTTTAACAACTGGATTACAACCTTCGGTAATCACTACCGATAGAGGTCCACGGTTTCAATCAGCACTTTTTAATGAATTCACTAATCTATTAGGAATTAAACACATTTCCACTACAGCATATCACCCTTGTTCCAACGGCCTAGTAGAAATTTTCCATCGACAGCTTAAGTACGCTATAACTGCTTCAACCAACGGCCGAACTTGGGTTGATAAACTTCCCCTGATCATGCTGGCTTTGAGAAATACTGTCAAGCAGGACCTGAACTGTACCAGTGCTGAATTGGTTTTTGGGACTCCCCTAACCTTGCCAGGACAGATTTTCGGCCCTGTATCGGACAACCTACCTACCAGCCAGCTTGTCAGCCACCTTCTTCAGTAAATGTCTGAAACGGTTTATACGCCGACCAGAGCCTTTCACAAGCCATATTACAGCCCAGCTGATCTGCATACAGCCAATTTCGTATTTCTACGCCGAGATATGGTCCGTAAACCATTAACACCTAACTACACCGGACCGCATCAGGTCATTTCTCGAGCGTCGAAATATTTTGTTATAGATCTCGCCGGCAAGCGAACTACGGTCAGCATTGACCGGTTAAAACCAGCTTACATCAACAATGACGACAAACCTGTGACCACTCAGCAAACACCTGTTTCAGAGACTTCACACAACACCCATCTTCTACGCCTGAACCGCAAATTAACCCACCTACACGGACCAGGTCCGGCAGGCGCGTTCATTGGCCAGCAAAGTATACTACCTTTTATACATATTAATGTCCAAACTACGTTGACCATTAACTTGGTGGGGGTATTTTGTGGAATCGTCCATGTTTTTCCACTTACCCCCGTTAAAAATAGATTATTCCATAAGAACTAGTTTCAACCAATCAACACCACACATTGTGAAACTCGGCTTATTATTGGTCGAGACGACCCCAGAATGTGTATCCATGGCCAAAAATCTTTTTTTTTTCCCGTTAATTTCACTGGAGCCTACTCTGACTTCCCAAAGTAAATAAAAGGACGAATTTCAGTCCAATTCACCAGTCGGTAATTCGTCTTCAGAGAGATTCCACACAGATCCACGCGTGTCTACATTTTGACTTAAGGACTTTTCGCGCGTCAACACCTGACTCAACTTTCAACCTCTTTCTGTCTCTCTCTAAACTCATTACAGCTTTCTAAAAAAGGGTTAATTACACTACTAAACAGAAGTTGTAATTCTAGCATAAGACAAAAGAAAATACAGTCCAGGGTGAACAACTCTGTCAGAACAAGAAAAAACAAAACCAACTTAAATCTCACATACATTACTAATTTATCTCTCGATAAATTTTCCTTAATATTTACATGTGAACATTTTCTCCACAAAAGAACATTGCTGAACTTTAATGCACTTAATACGCTTGATGCAAGCTTCGTCAACTTGCATATAACCAAACAAAACACAACCTTTTCTCTATTTGTAAAAATTGTATATAAATGTTCGATATTTTCTAGTTGAATGCACATTCACCGTTGTTTCTTGTTCATCTTGCATTGAGCTTTATTCGACTTGTACGTCTCTGCTTTTATTTGTTGTGATTAATGTGAAGAACGTGCTTTCAATTCACCACTGATTCCCCTCTCTAGTGCAATGAAAGGGTGCAGCTATTCCTCGGGGCCAGGCACCTAAAAGTATTATTTTCCTCAGATAGAGGCCACAACTGAGTTGCACTCTGCCTGAAGACAGAGACACAACTGAGGCATACA
Organism: Acanthosepion esculentum; assembly: GCA_964036315.1. Classification (NCBI taxonomy): domain Eukaryota; kingdom Metazoa; phylum Mollusca; class Cephalopoda; order Sepiida; family Sepiidae; genus Acanthosepion; species Acanthosepion esculentum. The sequence continues at coordinate 124,549,540 of OZ038487.1, forward strand.
CTCGGGTCATTGGTCAATTTTTACCCAGCCCCCACTTGTATGGATCAGGCATAATGCTTGTCTTAGCTGGTCATGGCAGTGAAACAGATACTGCAATATAATCATAGCACCTGACTGCAGAATGCTTGGGTATTTACAATTGTCACCCAATGGGCTGATGTCAATTACCGGCTGTCACGTGACCCTCATAACTTTGTCTTAACCAAAGGGTGATAATTGCTCTTTGTATCCATAATTATTTTTTTATTATAAATACATTTTATACAATTCCAACATTTTCTTTTTTATTATATAAATAATTTTTATACTTTACTTACATGACAGATTCGAAGGTTCCAAGGTCAAAAGTTGAAGGAGTGAAAACAGATAAACCTATTTCAGGCGATGTTGGTTTTCTGAAACCTTTAGACAAAATATTCTGATTTTAGATATTGTCATCATCATCATCAGTCATTTAACTGCTTCAATTGTCGGTGGGTGGGAATGTAGAGCCAAAGACCATAGAATATGATGTGGGTTACCCTTGGTTCGTACACTAGGCCACAGAGTTCATCTGGAGATCTCTCTACCCTGGTCATTAGCAACCTCTGCAACACTTCCACCCAATAGTGCAGTGTAAACACTACCCCCTCATGTATTTATATAAAAGAGGTAACTGAATATAAAATACAATAAATAAATAATTATTCGCTAATAAAAAATGTAATAAAATAAATAATAACAAATAAACAATATACCACAAAACAATATTATAATAAAAACAAAAATAATTTTAGAAATAGACATTTGCAAATGAGATAAATTTCACCGGTTTAGAAAAGACATTTAAATATGATAAATATCTCTGGTTTTTGAAAATGACGCTTCTTCATTATAAAAATTCTCGTAAGTTTTTAAGATTTTTTCTTCATCAGTAGTAGTAATAGTAATGTTTCTTTTTATACCAGTGATTTTTTTTATCACCTGAATGTTTGAATCCTTTCTGACATCACAAACAAAATTACCCCTTTTTATATCAAACAGGTGGCTCCAAACTTGATCAAGATCAACTCCTTATAGGAGTGTATCCTTTTTATTCCCATTCTTTAAAAACTCAAACTTAACTATCGAAACAAGCTATGCCTGTTTGCAAATATTAAATTTGTCAGGTTTATAACATCAGAGTTGAATGTATCTTTTGTAAAATTTTCCCACAGAATATTTAAACTGGCTTCATTTTGGTGGTTTCTTGTGGCATCAATTTGGAGCCATCCTTTTGCAAATTTGTATTCATTTTTTTTTTTTATTAAACTGTCTGGCTTCATTTTAGCAGTTTCTTTGAAAAAAAAACAAAAACAATGTTAGTAACATTCTAAATTTATTAGTTTTTCATACAATTTTAATATTATCTCCATTATTATCAATAATTTTTATATCAATTTTTATACAATTCTAACATTATTTTTCTTTATATAATTTTTATACATCACATGAACTTCACTATGGAAACATTTTCACTAGAATATTCTTAATCATCACATATAAAAATATTTATGACAGTCTTAAAAATAACAAGCAGAACTTTGATTATTTTATTAATGATTTTGAAAGAACAACTTTTGTGCAGAAAAAAAAGTAATAAAATAACTATTAGTGATGGGTCCAAGAAGCTTAAAAAGTTTTTATTCTTAGAGAAAAAGTTGTGAGATATGCTTTGTAGAATATAATTTTCTTTATGTGTCATGACTCATCAGGATATAGGCAATCATGGCTCTCTACAATTAATAAATTTTGTTTTTTTTATTTCTCCTGAATCTTGTTTGCCACTCCATTTACTCAAGATCACTATGTCATGCATTGTTTTTCCTCGTTCCCTCAATCTGTCATGTGAGTATCAGATTTTCCAATACCTCTTTCATCATTGTGTCCTAGAAACCTGAACTGTCTCTTCCTGATAAGTATAAGTTTCCTTTTTGTTCCCATTTTCACTAACACTTCATTGCTCACCTACTCTGTCCATGGTATCCTCAGTATCCTTCTGTAGAACTACACTTCTATTGTTTCAAGTCTTCTTCATCTTTGAGGAGATCGTCTTCCTATATGGCAATGAATTCTGGACAGACATCACATAACAGTTCAGTACTCTTTTCGCCATTATGGCATCAATGTGTCAAGTGTACACTTATATTCAGAAAAAAGAAGACCAGATCCATGAGGCCATTTCTGCTGCAACAATGCCAGGTGCAAATAAATTGTATTATGTGTGTGATCTGTTTTTGTCTTGGGCTGAAATGGCTACTTTGTTATGGATGTTGGACTGTCATATGAAAGGCATCCAAATAGACTTTGTTATAATACGGAAAAAAGCCAAGTCCTAACACGTCTTTTAAGCAACAAAATAGTGAAGGAACAAGCATAAATTCTATGAACTTTCAGGCCAGTAAATGTTAGTTTGATGATATGAGGATGAAATGTCAAAATAATGGGAGAGGCAGTATCTACCAACAAAGAAACAGCACAAGAATTTCCTGAAATTCTGCAGAATAATTGTCCAAAGTACATGAAACTGCAGTGTTTTGGAATAAAATAACTGAAAGGACTTATACTACATGAGAAGAAGAGGTATCATGATATCATATAAGGTGGGAAAAGATAGGGTGACAAAGCAGTTGTGTGCAAATGCAACTGGATGTAAAACCAAGGCAGCCTTATATTTATAAAGCTGATAATCCCTACAGCTTTGAGGAGAAATAATAAAGCACCGTTGCCAGTAGACGTACAGAAGGCAGGGACAACTAAATTGATTTTCCTGCAGGGGTTTTATCAGTGTTTTATGTCCGAGGCACATAAATATCTTTCAAAAGAAGACTTTCCTTCAAAGTTTTGTTGATATTAGATAATGCTGCCGGTCATTCAAAAGTTAATGACTACAACACTGAAGGTGAAGTAATCTTCATGCCTCTAAACACTATATTTCTAATTCAGCCCCCCCCCCCTTGATCAGAGGGTGATTAGACCCTTTAATGACCACAACACAGGATTCTTGATGGAGAGAAGTTTGCACGGCATGGATGAAGATTCTGACAAAGAGAACATTGAGAATGTGGAAAAATTTTAACATCACGAATAAGCACAATTTTATGAATTCTTTTATTTCTTTGTATTTGCCTGGCATCATTTGGAGAAAGAAAGAGGATACCTGAAAATTGAGCCATGATTTACAAAAACATGTAGAATCTAGGGATTAGCTAAACAAATTATAACTTTATTTTAATTTTTGAATGTTTTTTTAATATCTTACAGTAAATTCTTATTTAACATTAAATAAGAATTTACTGTAATTGGAATGTCGAGTAGACAAGGATGAACATGTTCAACATCTTTTCTGTGCTTTTAATCAAGGTTACAAAGGGGCTTCAGACATTTTATGCTGTGTATGGAGATGACTTCATTACCAACAGAATGATAGGAAATGCTTCAAAACAACCAAACAGTCAATGCTAATATGTTGAACAAATGAACAGGCTCAAAAGGGGAATTCTGATGAAAAGATGTGATACAGTGTGGTTATTCAACATAGGCCGCTAACATGACCAAACATGCAATTAAAGAGCTTAGTTGGGAAGTTCTGCCACATTCACCATACTCTCCTGATTTAGCCACTTCACATTACCACCTTTTTCAGTCACTTTCTAACAATTTGAGGGGTGTTTTGTTCAACAATGATGTGGAGCTTAAAATGTGCCTTCATGAATTTTTAGAGTTAAAACTTAGTGATTTCTATTGTTTGTGATTGTAAACAATGAAGTGGAATACATTTTTGAAGGATTCATCAGAACTATTAATAAATAATAATTATTAAAATAAATTATAAAACAATGAACAAATTTAAGTAACGACACATTGTTTATAAAAAGTTATGCTTAATTTACATTCTGCTTTCAAATTATTTTTCACAATCATGTGTTTATTCATGTTTTAATGATTTGATTGTTGAATTTTCTAAAACTGGGTAGATGAAAATCTACAACCTAATATCAAATGTATTGGTTTGCGAAATCTGCTGAGAAACTTATTTAAGGAGGCTATAATTTTCTGTGCTTATAGTTTTTATGATATTTCTTTGTTCTTGCTTTAAAAATATTGAAAAAATAAACAAATATATAATAAATGAATCACATGTTGAGGGGGAGGGGTTAAAATATAGTGAAAGGGGGGGGGACCCTTTATCCGTTTTTGAAAGTTTTAAATGCTAGTGAGTCTTGGATAGGTTAAAAATTATTTACAGATTTTCAGTTTGTGATCATTCTATGGACAAATCACCTGCAAATTGTAACAGTAATAAAAATATAGTATTTTAAATATTTATCACAAATAATAATATTAATGTTAGAAATAATAAAATAAAATTTCCAACAAAATTGTGCAGAAAAGAAATTTGTGTATTGCACATTGAACAGCAAATGAAAAAAAATTATAATGTGTATTTACAAACAGAACAAATACATTACTATTTTATGTCTTTATTTAGCAAAAGATTTCTGTTTTCATAATTTGACAAAAACAGTTTTAATCTGTGTATTTGCAATGATTATAATGTCCTTCAAACTTTGACCCAGAGGAAATGTGATTTTGATTAAAAGAAAATGACAAAAAAAAAAAAGACAAAAAAATGATATTTTCTGATTAAGAGATTTAAAATTTAAAAACAAATTTTATTAATTCTTAACATTTTCCAAAATAAGCAAGAATCACAATATTTTAAATGATGACACTTGTTTATAAACAGGAAAAGAAATTGAAATTTATAATTTCTTCTGTTGAAATTTACAAAATTTGTTTCTATGGATTTTTTATTAAAAAAAAAAAAAAAAAGTGTTTTTATTTATCATATTTATTGAACCTTTGACTCAATAATTCAGTTCATTCTTTTTGCTCTTTGGATTTTCCCCTCTAATTGCATTGACTAGACTCCGAATGGCAAATCTGTTGTGTCATGAATAAACTACGTTGTTTGAAAAGTGTAAAATCCAATATCTTGTCATTCCTTTTTTTCTGCCTATCCAAAAATGTAGATCAATTTCCCCAAAATTAAAATATATCAGTGTTGAACTGCTACAAATTGTAACAAACTCTTACAGTAATATTGACAATGTATTCCAAAATGTAATACTTCAAGTTGTCATCATTCCTTAAAACTTTCTGGTAATAAAATTTTATCCAACAGGCTTTGACTAAGATTTCAACATTTGCTTCTAATCTTGTTCCATTTCGATTTTGTAACACTAAATCTTTAAGACTAAAACTGTTTGATATAGGAATTCCTTCATTTCATATTTGATATCATTAATTTATTTTTTCAACATGACCATCATTTTTTTATTATAAGCTCTCCATAAATAATTCTAATTCATTTACTGAAAATGTCCTTTGAAAATAAGGTTTTGATCTTTTGTCTGTAATTTACCAATAAATGGAACAAATCTGGAAAAATATCTCCCACTGAATAATTTTCACATTTTAAAAGAATATTGTGTTGATATAATCAATTCTAAATCCAAAATGTTTGTCCTGTGTTCTGGATCATCTAATCTTTTTTCTTAGGCTGAAATCAATAACAAAACATAAGCTGAAGTGTTAACCAAATCCATCGTTCTTTTTTCTGCTTATTAATGATTTTGTTTTCATGGCCTGAGTAATCTAGGATAGGTTTGGGAAAATAATTGAAAAGACAGGGAAAAAATAAAATTATTTGTTGGGACTGTCTTTTATTATTCAATGTCAATCACTATCTTTATTGAATAAGTAAAAGAGAAAGTGCTTTGATGACCTTGTTTACTTCATGAAAGCCTGTATTCCTGTCATGGATCTTCCCAATATAAGGGCATGAATATCATGGGTCCCTGGAAAGGAAAGAAAACAGAGAAACATTGGGAAAAAAATATCATTTTTGTTGAGCAAAAGAAAACAATTTCATTGGTTGGAAACAAACATTTGCTTCTATTTATCAAATTTCAATTTAACAATCAAGAGTGGTGAGAAAAGAGAGAGAGAAGAAAAAGGTGAGAGCAGAGAGAGAGAAAAGAAAAAGGTGAGAGCAGAGAGAGAGAAAAGAAAAAGGTGAGAGCAGAGAGAGAGAAAAGAAAAAGGTGAGAGCAGAGAGAGAGAAAAGAAAAAGGTGAGAGCAGAGAGAGAGAAAAGAAAAAGGTGAGAGCAGAGAGAGAGAAAAGAAAAAGGTGAGAGCAGAGAGAGAGAAAAGAAAACGGTGAGAGCAGAGAGAGAGAAAAAAGGTGTGGGAAGAGAGAAAAAAAAAGAAAAATGCGTGAGGAGAGAGAGAGAAAGAGAAAAATGCGTGAGGAGAGAGAGAGAAAGAGAAAAATGCGTGAGGAGAGAGAGAGAGAGAAAGAGAAAAATGCGTGAGGAGAGAGAGAGAGAGAAAGAGAAAAATGCGTGAGGAGAGAGAGAGAAAGAGAAAAATGCGTGAGGAGAGAGAGAGAAAGAGAAAAATGCGTGAGGAGAGAGAGAGAAAGAGAAAAATGCGTGAGGAGAGAGAGAGAAAGAGAAAAATGCGTGAGGAGAGAGAGAGAAAGAGAAAAATGCGTGAGGAGAGAGAGAGAAAGAGAAAAATGCGTGAGGAGAGAGAGAGAAAGAGAAAAATGCGTGAGGAGAGAGAGAGAAAGAGAAAAATGCGTGAGGAGAGAGAGAGAAAGAGAAAAATGCGTGAGGAGAGAGAGAGAAAGAGAAAAATGCGTGAGGAGAGAGAGAGAAAGAGAAAAATGCGTGAGGAGAGAGAGAGAAAGAGAAAAATGCGTGAGGTGAGAGAGAGAGAAATGCGTGAGGAGAGAGAGAGAGAAAAATGCGTGAGGAGAGAGAGAGAGAAAGAGAAAAATGCGTGAGGAGAGAGAGAGAGAAAGAGAAAAATGCGTGAGGAGAGAGAGAGAGAAAGAGAAAAATGCGTGAGGAGAGAGAGAGAGAAAGAGAAAAATGCGTGAGGAGAGAGAGAGAGAAAGAGAAAAATGCGTGAGGAGAGAGAGAGAGAAAGAGAAAAATGCGTGAGGAGAGAGAGAGAGAAAGAGAAAAATGCGTGAGGAGAGAGAGAGAGAAAGAGAAAAATGCGTGAGGAGAGAGAGAGAGAAAGAGAAAAATGCGTGAGGAGAGAGAGAGAGAAAGAGAAAAATGCGTGAGGAGAGAGAGAGAGAAAGAGAAAAATGCGTGAGGAGAGAGAGAGAGAAAGAGAAAAATGCGTGAGGAGAGAGAGAGAGAAAGAGAAAAATGCGTGAGGAGAGAGAGAGAGAAAGAGAAAAATGCGTGAGGAGAGAGAGAGAGAAAGAGAAAAATGCGTGAGGAGAGAGAGAGAGAAAGAGAAAAATGCGTGAGGAGAGAGAGAGAGAAAGAGAAAAATGCGTGAGGAGAGAGAGAGAAAGAGAAAAATGCGTGAGGAGAGAGAGAGAGAAAGAGAAAAATATGTGAGGAGAGAGAGAGAGAGAAAGAGAAAAATGCGTGAGGAGAGAGAGAAAGAGAAAAATGCGTGAGGAGAGAGAGAAAGAGAAAAATGCGTGAGGAGAGAGAGAAAGAGAAAAATGCGTGAGGAGAGAGAGAAAGAGAAAAATGCGTGAGGAGAGAGAGAAAGAGAAAAATGCGTGAGGAGAGAGAGAAAGAGAAAAATGCGTGAGGAGAGAGAGAAAGAGAAAAATGCGTGAGGAGAGAGAGAGAGAAAGAGAAAAATGCGTGAGGAGAGAGAGAAAGAGAAAAATGCGTGAGGAGAGAGAGAAAGAGAAAAATGCGTGAGGAGAGAGAGAGAGAAAGAGAAAAATGCGTGAGGAGAGAGAGAGAGAAAGAGAAAAATGCGTGGAGAGAGAGAGAGAAAGAGAAAAATGCGTGAGGAGAGAGAGAGAGAAAGAGAAAAATGCGTGAGGAGAGAGAGAGAGAAAGAGAAAAATGCGTGAGGAGAGAGAGAGAGAAAGAGAAAAATGCGTGAGGAGAGAGAGAGAGAAAGAGAAAAATGCGTGAGGAGAGAGAGAGAGAAAGAGAAAAATGCGTGAGGAGAGAGAGAGAGAAAGAGAAAAATGCGTGAGGAGAGAGAGAGAGAAAGAGAAAAATGCGTGAGGAGAGAGAGAGAAAGAGAAAAATGCGTGAGGAGAGAGAGAGAAAGAGAAAAATGCGTGAGGAGAGAGAAAGAGAAAAATGCGTGAGGAGAGAGAAAAAGAAAAATGTGTGAGGAGAGAGAAAGAGAAAAGAAAAATGTGTGAGGAGAGAGAAAGAGAAAAGAAAAATGTGTGAGGAGAGAGAAAGAGAAAAGAAAAATGTGTGAGGAGAGAGAAAGAGAAAAGAAAAATGTGTGAGGAGAGAGAAAGAGAAAAGAAAAATGTGTGAGGAGAGAGAAAGAGAAAAGAAAAATGTGTGAGGAGAGAGAGAGAGAAGTTCACAGGCAGACTGCAAAAGTGAATGAAGTGTGCAAGCTGATTGAGAAAAAGTGAGGTGTGTAAAATGAAAGGGACTCTGAAAAACACACTTGCAGTGAATCAATATATGATTAAACTTTAAGCCTCTTAATTAATATTATTTCCCTTCCCATTGCATTATTTTCCCAGGTCTCTTAATTGCAGTATCCTTATTGTTAATTTCACTCAAAGTTGTTTTCTGTTGCCATAGCAGGATATGACAACACAACTATGAAATTCAAATATACTATTGTCCAGGGATCAGGGTCACAGGATACACTTTTTGTACAGCAACTGAAATCATGTACAGAGTAATAAAAGTTAACAAGAAATTGTTGCAGATTTTATTGATATTTTGATGATTATTATCAAAACAGTATAAAGTTCTGAGGATGGTGTAAATGAACATTGAAATATCACCCAAAGTTCTTACTCAAATATTAACCCTCTACATGTTTTTCAGGGTTACTTTTACTCTTTTCTTACCTTCATATGTGTTGACAGCTTCTAAGTTCATGACGTGTCTGATGACATGGTACTCATCACAAATACCATTCCCACCAAGCATGTCTCGAGCAATTCGGGCAATTTCTAACGCTTTACCACAATTATTCCTTTTAATCAAAGAAATCATCTCAGGAGCAGCTCTGCAAAGATGAAGCAAAATTTATATGCTAATTAGGACACTCAACTTTACATAAGTTGAAAACGGAAAAAAAAATACAAAGTAACAGTCATCTGAAGATTAGGTTACAATTTTAAAATTTTATATAAAATCTATTGAGAAAACATTTGTTTAATGATTTTTTTAAATATAAATCTATCCTTCAGGTAACAAAAAAAAAAAAAAAAAAAAAAAAATTTTTTTATCTTGTTTTTTTTGTTACAGCTGAAGGCAGATGTTATAAGTCATTGGAAGTCAACTTAGATTTGAATGTGAGTTGCCCAATTCTACTGAATTGAAAAAATAGGCTGAAAACATTTGTTTTTGTTAACATAAACTTGTACCAAAGCAGATTTTACAGAATCTATATTAAAAGAAAAGAGTTTGTTTTTTTCATATCATGTGTAGTTATAAAGATAATCCTAACATTAGATAAACTCACTTTGTGGCAAATGTTTTATCAGTGAAAAATCCAGGCTATGAACTAAAAACTCCAAATTTTTTTAATATTAATTTGTAATTAATAAAAAAAAATTCTTTTGATGATGGTAAGTTATTGAATAAACTTCACCAACCAAACCACCAAAAGGTAGAGGCTCTGTGCAGAAGTTTACCTATGAAGACAGGAATAAAAACCAGATATTCTTCTTAGACATTTATAACATGAAACTACTGAAAAGCAGCTCTGGAATCTTAGCCTCCCTTTCAAACTTGTATAAAATATAAATCATTTCATGGTAATTGTTCTGATGATTTTTTGTCAAATTTAAGTGCAGTACTAGATTGGCACATAGGTCTCATAATTTCACTGTTGAAATTGCTAGTTATAATCATAAGTTCTATGGTAATATTTTCTTTTCTTACTTGTGGAACTTTTCTGGCTTCCGGCTTTCCTGTCAACTACAAGCTTCAAAACTTTAAATTTAATATCAATTGTTGTCTTCTGTTTTTCTGAATACTTTTATTGTCCTCCACCTCTTTCCCTCTTAGTAACTCCTTGCATCTTCTTAGCCTGTGAAGGTTCTTCATTGAATGAAGGCCTTCCCCAGATCATGGGGAGGAATGGGTCATTACCCTACTGTGCTGGCCAAATGCATTTTTAGTTTTGTATATGATTTATGATGTATTTATGACATTGGGTGAGAACTTTGTGAAATGTTATACCCTTAACCAAGATCTATCTATAGACGAAAGCCTTATGCTATTCAAGGGAAGGTTAGGGTGGGTACAGTAAATTCCACTGAAAGGGAGGAGGTTCAGAGTGAGATATTTTTTTATTGTCTGAAGCAAAAACATTCATAATCCAGCTACGTAGAACATTGAGACAAGACAAAGGCCTGTGAAGAAATCCAAAGTTGTATATGATTACAATTATACAATGGGTGGAGTTGATAAGGTGGACGGACAACTTGTAGATTATCCAATTCTAAGGAAATGGGGTAAGGAATATTACAAGAGTGTCTTCTTCCATTTGATGGACATTGCAGTGTGGAATGCTTGCATCCTGTACAACAAAGCTGGCAATCAGGCAGGACAACCCCCCCTTCACACCTGAAATTCCGTATCCAAATTATACGAGATATAATTGCAAATTATGGGTTAGATTTGCCACCAAAAAGAACAGCAGGTAGACCCTCAACATCGCCAGGAAGTTCATGTTATACCCCAGGAGGACATTTTCTGATGGAAGTCCCAGCAACAGAAAAAAAGCAAATCTATCAAGAAAATGTTTTTTTTGCAGTCGGAAACATAACCATAAAAGGAAACCAGTCAGGAAAGAGTCACAATGTATGTGTAAACTGTGCCAAGTACCTTTATGCTTTAAAAAAGTACATTACAAAATAATTTCATTCATAAAATGGCAGATGGAATATTTCTATTCATTTATATTTGCAAATAAAAAAGTAATTTGTGCTATTTTTGCTAAAAAATAATTCCAAATAATTTAATTCATAAAATGCCACAAAAGTAATTTCATTCATTCATTTAAATTTGCAAATTATTGTAATTTCCATTTTTCAAGTAAATTTCATAAAAAATGAAAACAAAATAGATTTTCCATTTCCCTTTATTTTTGATAATGAAATTATATAAGAAAAATTTTTAAAAATATAAAGTAAAAAATACAGTTTGTCAGGAGGTGTGTTTGCACGTCTTTGCCGAAAAAGTGATTTTCAACATATAATTTCAACCATAAAAATGGAGAAAAATTGAAATACAAGTTATTTTTCATAATCAGCATAAAAATACAATATTAAAAACAAAAACTTTGTTGTCTGAAAAATGAAATGTTTTTTCCAAAAATAATTGGCAGAGGAGAGGATTAATGAAATAAAATTGATATACTTTAAATCAGGTTCAGAATAGTTATCCTATTATAATTGTGCTTGTTCTGCCCTTTGTTAGTTAGCACGACCGTTATGTCCTGCCAGTAACTCATAAATAATGAATTATTCTGTGTTATGATCATGTGGAAAGTGAGGGAAAAAACACTACTTGGTTTCAGTGAGAAAATGAAAGAAAGAAGGGAAGATAGAAGTCGAGAAGAGAATCAGATTAAGCTGATAAGAACAGATACTACACTGATCTTTACCAAAATGACGAGAAGTATTGGTTTCTACAATAAAAGCACCTTTTTCAGATGCACAGTATTGAACAATGGAAACAGAGTAAGGCAGTCACCAAAAATCCATTCACCATAAATAAAATGACATCCTAAGACAACCCCACCCACCCACAGTCACATGTCAAGTGTTGAGTTGAGGCAGTATTGATAAAAAAAAAGAAAAAAAAAAAAAGATGGGGGATGGGATCATTTTCTCATCTCTATATATTTGACAACTTGCAGTCTAAAAAGAAAGCAAAAGAAAAAAATACATTAGTTTGGAATGACGTGTTAGGTTTCTGGGGACAATGCCAAGATGATACAGCATTCTTAATTCCTTTATATTTATTCTAAAAGCAACAAATTTCTTAGGACATAAAAAATTCTTATTTCTCACTAATAAATACTAAATAGAACACAAACACACAAAACTTAATCACTTCTTTTTAAACCCTATATTATATAAATGCAGAGGGCTATATGGAGTGAAAGTGATTGAGAATGGACAAGATTGAGGAAAAGACAAAAAAGGAACAGGGTTCAAGAAGACAAAAAAGGAACAGGGTTCAAGAAGACAAAAAAGGAACAGGGTTCAAGAAGACAGAAGATGGTGATTGATGTTGCATTTAAAATTTTGAAGATTGTAGATATCAAGGAAGCAATAAATCAGAAGGGAGTTTATATATAAATATATATTAGTTAAATTTCTAATTCCAACATGAAAGTCTATACACTGAGGTTGAATAAGACTGACGTAGTTTTTGTCGGTTGAAATAGATCTATTAAATATGAGGCAATTTGGTATTTTGTTGTGTAATTTATATGCTCTGTTATAATAAATAAATTGAGCTCTTTTCATGGATCAGTTTTAATATTTTATATTACTATGATCCACTTGGATTATATACCAACAGATTTATTACCTGTACTATATATATATATATATATATATATATATATATATAGTTTGTGCAACATTATAATATTACTTTCACATACTCAAATATACTAATTTTAATACACACCAAAACATATTTAAAGTTTTAAACTTAACAAAAAGTAACAGTAAAACAAAAAGCAAAATCAACATATACAGTAAAAAAGTGTAAAAATTTCGGACCATCTTTATTCCTAAAGTGAAAGCTGCAATTTTCTATAAAATAACTTCATGGTTTTTCTATCCAGGCTTAAGCTGTAGATGACAGTAGTGCTGCTCCCCCACCCATAAAAAGCCGCCCCCTCTACCCCTCCAGCTATGCTACTCTTCTCAACTTTACATCCAAAATGTTATCTTTCTTTAAACTGAAAAAACAAAACTATGCATCAATGACATTCATAGTTATTTTTTAAAACTTGCTATTTTTATCTTTATGACTGAAAAAAAGAGGTTTTTTTTTCATCCAAATAAATTTACTTCTTTATTTCTCTTGGACATTAAAAAGAAATCTGTAATTAATATTTTTTCCAAGACTCATCATTCCTAAAAAAAATGAAAACTTTAAAAACATTAACGTCATTGTTTTATCTCCTTTTATAACTGAATAGCACAACAAATGTTTTTTAAGAAATAATAACAAATATTAATTTTGTTCAAAGAATATGTTGCTTTGAAAGGAATAAAATATTAACTTACTTTCCTTCATCTTTTAAACGTCCAACTTGAATTGCTGCCTGCAAGCCAAGGGCTATCTCGGTCAACATGTCAGCCATTTTCTTTTGTATCAATTGATTCTTAGCCAGTGGAACACCAAATTGAATTCTGTAAACATTATTCAAATGTAAACAGGCTTCAGAACATTTTATGTGTAGTCCTTAGCATAATGTGTATAATAAAAAAAAAAAAAAAGCATTTGTTTTACACAACACATTTTTTAAAACATAACCCAATGTTTTTCTATTGATGACATTGAAAAAAAAAGAAAGAAAAAAAAGCATTATAGAGTGAAAGTCAAGCTAATAATTGTGTCGGGCTATGAACTTAATGATCCACCCTAATGCAACAAACATAGTAAAAAAGGACAATTATCATTTAAACAGGGTAAAGATTAAAATCTGATAATTGAAAAATATTATGTTTACCTGTCAAGTGTATATTGTCTGGCATAATGCAGACAAAATTCTGCAGCACCCATAACACCCCAGCCAATTCCATAACGGGCATTGTTTAAACATCCAAAAGGACCCTGGAGAAAGAAAAACATTTCTGGTAAAAAGAAAAATAATATATGTGTCTATGGAATTCACTTTTTTTTAGATTTTCTTTATCATAACAGAATATTTTTACAACACAAGATAAGTTAAGGAGAGATAACAAAAAGAGAAAATTTATTAAGAGCTACAAAGGACAGGAAAATGTGGAGAGCCATGATCACCAACGTTCTGAAGGGACATGGCACAGAGAAGAAATGTGTATACATTTGTTGGCATTATCTATAAACATATACAAAAAATGATAAATTAATTTTCTGTCTTTAAATTATCTGACGCAGATATATATATAGACAAAAAGATATATTAAAGAATTCCCAGGAAAAATTACTTTTATCAAAAGAACTGAAAAATATAATTTTGCAAATTTTTCAACAAAAGTTCCATCTTCCATGTTTTCTAATCTGTCTTTATAAGAGTAAAAGTTGAAAACAATTTAATGAAATTTTTCTGGTAAAAACATTTTCCAAACCATGCTCAAACATTAGATTTTAGAGAGGAAAATTGTTTCTTGTTCAGGTTGAGAACTTTTCAGCACCCTCATCTAATTTATACAAATACACAAGTTGTTTCATTAGAAAAGTAATCAGTACTTACCCCTAAACCAGTGACCCCAGGTAACAAGTTTGCACTTGGCACAGGAACATCTTCCATAACAATCTGTCCAGTAATACTGGCCCTGAGGGAGAATTTGCCTTCAATTTTAGGAGCAGAGAGGCCAGGCATTCCCTTTTCCAAAATAAAACCACAAACTTTATCATCATGGGCTTTAGATTTAGCCCACACAATCATTACATCTGCAATTGGGGAGTTGGTGATCCTGAAAAGAGAAGAAGATATGAATGACTTAAACTTATTTTTTCTAAGTTACGTGTCCTCAAAATATTGAAAAGATTAAGGAACAAGTGAATAAATAAAGCATTTGGTCAGTTTCTTTGTTTTATAAGATATTCTGACATGTAAAAATTTTTAATTCACAAATTCATTAATACAATTTATAATATATATATATATATATAGACAGACACACATTAGTTAAAGAGAGAGGACACAGCACAGGGAAGAATAAGTGTGTATACATTTTCTGGTATTATCTACAATGGTAAGTAAAGAGATTAGTATGTAACAAAATTCTTCGAATCAATCTGCCTTGAAAATTAACATTTCAAATCTTGATTTTATCTGGGTTTGAACACTAGTTCAGAAGCCAGGAGTAAAAATACATATCTAAGTTTGCCTCTCTTGCATTTTGAAAACATTTTTTAAAATTTTTATGCCAGGTGAAACTCTCTCTCTCTCTCTCACGTGCATATTGTTGGGGAGGATGGGAAGTGATGTGATTCGCCTGGCATAAAAGTTTTTAAAAATGTTTTCAAATTGCAAGAGAAGCAAACTGATTATATATAACTTTAGAATTTTAAATTTAAGGTTTCGATATAGAAAGTTAAAAAGTTTTTTTTGTATTTATTCAATAATGTAATTTCAATCCTTAAATATGCTGATAAATTATTTTTGTCAGTGTTTATAAGAAAGGCATGACTCTCAAAATCTCCACAGTGTGGCTTGAATGAGAGACACAACTATAAAAATATACAGAGCTGAAGAGATTTCTGACAGGAGCAGTTTTATGCGCATACAATGGAGCTCCGCCACTCAGATTCTCACCAACCAGACACAAAAAACCCACATTCCATTTCTATTCTCATTTTTATGTTACACCTCTTCCTATTTCAACATTATGACTGGCAAATCTAACAGTCCGCATTGAAACTATCTTGACGATCTGTTTGAACCTGGTAAGGGGTAACCTAGAATTATTTTGAGGCACAGTCTGTCCCCAATCAAGTATAGGCCACACTTCAGACCGAGATAAAATCATACACCATCCCTTTCTATGTGAGTGTCCCAATTATAGTGTGACAGGCCCATAAGTTCTGCCAGTCAAGCTAATATACTAGGATGCGGGGAGGGAGAGAGAGAGAGAAATACTGAGTGAGTTTTATTTAAAAGATTTCAGTCACATTTAGTTTTGAATTCTCAAGAGAAATTCAGGGAACAAAAAATAATCATTATGACTTTTTTTAAAGATTGACACCTGTTGCTAAGTTTTTTTGGTTTTTTTATCAGAAAGAATATTTCAAGAGAGGCAGAATGGTACAACTTTTGAAGAATTGAACTTCAAGCAAGAAAATTCCAGTCAAATCTCATATTTAAACACAAGGATTGAGTCTTTAGAGAAAAAAATAGAATTCAATCTTACCAACTTTTGGAGCCATTTAAAATATAAGTATCATTTGAAGCATTATATGTGGCACTTGTCTCCATGGAACTGGGGTCACTTCCATGATTGGGTTCCGTCAATCCAAAACAGCCAATCAATTCTCCAGTCGCTGTAATATATATATATATATATATAAATTACTGACACTAATGATTTTTTTTAATAAAAGGGAAAGAAAAAGATTCAAAATCAACTTAATCAAGTAAATTTGAGTAAATACATTCCCTGCTACCTTGGATATAGGAACTCTTATGCCATTTATGTTTTCTGGTAGAGTTACCATTAGATTATTTGATTGATTTGGGTTTTTTTTTTCTGGCTTATCAACCCTTTGTTGGTTATTTAAAGCCAGAAAACATATCTCAGAATGTGGGAGGTTGCTTAGAGTATGCAGTTTTTGAAGCAGCCCTCTCCACCCATGTAAGTATGGATTGTGCTTTGATGATTGAACAAGAATCACTGTTTTCTGTACAATTTGACCGTAAGCATTATCATTAGAAAACAATATATATGACTGCTTATACTTAAGTAAATAAATAGTGACTTTTTTTTATTTCACAAAAAAGTACCAAACATAGTTCCTATGAACAAAGAACTGAACTGGATGTGTGTAGGGGGGTGCATATGCAATATACTACATGATGTACACATGCAACACATGGCTGTAACTATTTTAACACATTCCTGACTTACCGATCATTCAACCAGTGCTTTGATAATGACTTCTTTGAAATAACAGCTGGTGTTCAACATGACACACCAGCAGCTTTTCTGTTTATTATATCTTATGACAATGTGCTCAGAAAATCCATCAATGTCAACAGTCATCTGGGTTTTACCCTGACACACAAAAAAGCAGAAGGCATCTCAAAAAGAAGATAACAGATGCAGACTATGCAGATGATTCAGCCATGATAACTAATTGACTTGAAGAAGCAGAGTTTCATGATTACACAGTTCATCAGGCACAAATGGTAAATGTACTATAGTGTTCATTTACCATTTGTGCCTGATGAATTCGGTAACCATGAAACTCAGAGTTGCACTACAAACATAGGTATATATGTGTATTTATTTATATATACTTTATAGCTCTTTTTAACTACAGTGAGCAATGTTTTGCTTATACCTTAAATTAAATAATTATTTATTTCCTCATCTGTATATGTAGGTTATCACACACATATACAGTTACTAATATCTCGTGATTTAGTTTATATTCACATTATATATAATACACAATAGAATCCAAAATCACATATGGGGGAATGATTTGGGATTTTATTGTGTATTAATTATATTGCTCTGTAATAATAAATACATTGAGCTCTTTTTGTGGATCAGTTTTAATATTTTATATTACTACAATCCACTTGGATTATATACCAATGGATTTATTACCTTTACTATATATATGATGAAAATGTGGAAAAGAAAGCAAAATCCGAATGTGAGTTTACTGTTTTTTATTTTGTTTTGCTGACAACGTCAGACGTTTCGGTCTAATAGACCATCTTCAGGACATGGTTATTGGAGACATATTTATGTTAAATTTAAGTTAAAATGAAGAGACGCTAGATACAGGACTAGTCAGAAACAGAAAAACTGATCGTCTCTTCATTTTAACTTATTTAACATAAATAAGTCTCCAATAACCATGTCCTGAAGATGGTCTATTAGACCGAAACGTCTGACGTTGACAGCAAAACAAAATAAAAAAACAGTAAACTCACATATTCGGATTTTGCTTTGTCTTTTCCACATTTTCATCATACCGTCGGATCCACATCCACATATTTGCTTATATATATATATATATATATATATATATATATATATATAGACATTAAGCAATGTATGTTTCATAAACTCATAAAACTGTAAGAATTCTAAAAAGGAATAGCTTAATACAGAAGTAGTGAATACAGGTTTAAGACTTGTCTGAGATTATTTCTTTGTTCAGAGTCATTTTAGTGTAAGAAGAATGGATCAGTTGAAAATGACTGCGGTAAAAACAACAAAAAAGTTTAAGAAACATGCCAAAGAGTATTAATAAATAATCTAGAATAATGGAAAAAAAATTAATTTCAAAATCTGAAAATGAACAATAAATTGATGACAAACATTTTTCATTTACCCAGTTTTGCCAAGAATCGGTCTTTCTGCTCTTGGTTTCCATAAGCATCAATTGGGTGCATCACAAGAGACGACTGTACACTCATTGCAGATCTGTAACTACTGTCAACTCTAAAATATCAAAATCAAAAAAGAAAAAATATGAAAATTGGACTAAAAAGATACTGTCATTACATATACATAAAAAGATGCTATCATTACATATACATAAAATTATTTATATTATTTATACACAGATGACTGTACTTTTGCAACATTTTGGCAGTTTTTCCCTCCAATCTTCATCAGGTGCTTGTCAATACAGGTAAGCTTCAAGAAACTTTGAACCAAAGCTTTTATTTAATCTATGCAGGCAAATTGTTCTCCTTCTGCTGCCCATGTCTGTGTTGAGTAGTGCAGACTTGGTGAATTTAATATTGTGATATTTTTCAAAGTTTTTATTTAATTTTTCAAAAATGTACCTCTCAAGGATTTTGCTTTTAAAAACTTTATGTACTTTAAAAAATAAAAATACATAGATATTTGGAAATTAAAAGTCCGTCGAACTATTTGTAAAATAATTAAATAATTGGTTTTATGTCTGAACTAAATAGACTACAGCTGTCGTCTCTTCACAAAAAGAAAATGAAAATAATTATTCTATTAATTTTACGCATCCTGGGTAAGACGATAAACTATGTCCAACAGCAAGGCCTCTGATCAGGAGGCTTTGAAGAGCATGGAACCAACTCTTAATTGCTGGTGTTCCCAGATCCACCCTGACCTGGGATGGTAGCACCTGTTAGGGTCCCAGCTATGGGCAAATAGTTAACCCTCCAATCTGCGGTCAAAACTATGAAAGTGTAAAAATAGGTTTTAATACCAGCAATACATTTTTGAAGGAAAAAATATTACCAGCAATACATTTTCGAAGGAAAAAATATTACTAGCAATACATTTTCAAAGGAAAAAAAAAAAAAAAATTACCTGTAATAAAAATTTTGTTGGCATTAAATAACCATTGAGGTTGATATACTGTAAAACAAACCAAACCATTAATGTTACAAATGTTCATCATGACTGACCTCCCTTTATGAAACTTTGTGGTTGAAGAGTTAAAAAAATAAAATAAAAATCTTGTTCAAGTTTCCATTCTATTTTTCCTGATAGTGTTTCTCACATTTTTTCTAAGCTGAATTAATTCCAAACCACATCCAATAACACTTTTGCATTATTGTATCATTTAGCAGCCATTATTGTCTTCTTTCAACTTCATTTTAGATTTTACATTAATACAAGCAAAAGATATTTACCTTTCAATTTCTCTTGCAATTAAGCCATAAGCTACAGAAGAGACACCAGCACAGCCATAACCCTGAATTGTTGGTCCAAGAACTCCCAAAGATCCCAATTCCCTCATGATTTCTGGGTCAAAATCTGAATGAGTAATAATAATAATAATTAGGTATTTTACTTTGTTGAAATTAAACAAAATCCAAAAAAATTATTATATAAAAAAATAAAAAAAATTACATTTATGATTGTCATTCTACAAAATTATCATGAAAAAAACAATTTGTATTTTAATGCATAAAGCAGGCATTTTTAAAAAGATTTTTGTGGTAAAGAAAATGGTGACTTATCTTGTTGAAACAAACAACAGCATGTGATATTTTATCAGCCAGAGAAAAAGGAGGGGGAGTCGCATGATTTCTTTCTGTGTGTGTGTATATATATATATATATATGTGTATGTATGTATATATGTGTATGTATGTATGTATGTATGTGTGTCATGCAAATTTTTTTTGGTCAACTTCAACCAATCACTGGTTTCTTGACTTCCCAAGTTCCACAAGTGATGAGATAGTTATTTTTTGTTATTCTCTGTAATGTATGAAGGACAGTCTTATGTCATACCGTTTTTTTAACCTATGAACTACAAATTTGTGACTTTCATTTTTTTTCTTGATTTCGCCAACTACAATTATCCTCTCAGAAAAACACTTCTTTATAAAATAATTTTTAATCTTGAACTGAACCAAAAATATTTATGAATCCTTTTATCTTTTAGAGGAAGAATAGGTCTTTCTTGCACATGGCAGAAACATTTTAGGAAAATCCATCACAAAAATGAGTTACAAATTTTTAAAGATTTTGTTTTATTTCATATATGTGTGTGTGTGTGTGTGTGTGTGTGTGTGAGAGAGAGAAATATGATCACGGACCCTGTAGCCCATTGCAGTCAAAGTGGCACTACATGTACTGTAGCAGCAGCGGGGTGTGTCTTGAGCAAGATAGAGCACAACTCTCTCCAGGCTGGTTTGAATCCAGTATTTTTCCTATATATATATATAACCGAATGGGTAAATATAGGTAGGTATATGAACGAGCAATCATACAAATAAATATAAATACTCTATAGTGTAAGAAAAAAACAGTGCTCAATGTTAAGTAACAAAACTATTTAATATATATATATATAAGAAATATTCAAAATATCTTGCATTAATTGCACAACTCCAAGTTTCATGCTGAAGCAATTTTCAAGTGCTGGAAATATTATATTTATATGTTTATAAATAAATAATATTCTAGATGTCAACAAATTTTTTTTGTAACATATTTAAATTAAGTAATAAATGTGATATCTGTTAATGAATTCAATAGATGAGCAGGATGGTGTTTCTGAGAAACATCAAACAGAAGATAAATCATTTGAACTTTAATTTTTAACTACTGTTGCTTTATTTTTTAATATTGAACTCTTTATTTATAAAATTACACTTGCCTTGAACACATTATCTTCCAGTAATTTACTGGTTAATAAGGGTTTTTAGATGTTAATAATTATATATATATATATATATATATATATTTCTTCAACCAGTTTGAGGTCCTGACCTTCTCTGCCGACAAGGCTGAATGCTTTGCTCGGAAATTTTCTTTCAATTCAACGCTTGATTCTTCCGGTGTACCCATACCAGACTTCCCTCTAAGAACCGAGGCCCTATTGAGTGGGTTACACATATCCCCGTCATTGGTATTGGGCATTATCTCTAATTTAGACCCCCACAAGGCTAGTGGTGGAGATGGGATACCAGCCATTGTCTTGAAGAAATGCGCACCTGACCTGACGCGCACCCTCCCTAAATTATATAACTACTGCCTCAAGGAGTCTTGTTTTCCTGACTGTTGGAAGTCCTCATCCATTGTTCCCGTCTTTAAGAACTCTGGCGACCCCTCTGACCCTTCTAATTACCGTCCTATCAGTCTCCTACCCCTCTTCGACAAAGTCTTCGAAGCCCTAATCAACGCCAAAGTGGTTAACCACCTTACATCCCACGATCTGCTCTCAGACAAGAAATATGGTTTCTGCTTTGCCCGATCTACAGCTGATGTGATTACGGTCATCACTGAATTTGTCTACCAAGCTCTTTATAATAACGGAGAAGCTCGTGCCGTGGCCATAGACATCTCCAAAGCGTTTGATAGGGTTTGGCATGCCGGCCTTCTTCGCAAGCTCCAGGGTTATGGTATTACAGGTCGATTGTTTGACCTAATACAATCATTCCTGTCAAACCATGAATTGAAGGTTGTTCTCAATGGATTCTCCTCCAGCTCCTATCCCACAAACGCAGGTGTTCCTCAAGGCTCCATCCTAGGCCCTACTCTGTTCCTTATCTTCATAAACGATCTTCCTGACATGATAGATTCCCAAGTTGGCATCTACACGGACGACACTACAATTTACTTCTGCTTCAGAAACAAATCTAGTGTCGTTGACAAAACTAACCTGGCCGTTCGTCTCAAAAAGAACCTCCAACTGGTTGTGAACTGGGGCAGGAATTGGCTGGTTAACTTTAATGCCTCAAAAACAAAACTGCTCTCTATTAATCACCACAGAGATCCTTCCCTGCCCCCCATTAAAATGTCCGACGCTCAACTTCTCGAGAGCATTCTCCGCGGCTGCTCAGTCTCACACTGACTGCTGACCTGAGATGGAACAAATACATTGAGTCAATTGCTTCATCCACCACAAGTTGGCTCCCTGTGCCGCGCCAGGAAATTTTTCTTCCCGGAATTGATCCTTCAAATCTAAAAATCAACCATTCGCCCTTGCATGGAGTATTGCTGCCATATATGGTCTGGAGAACCTTCTGTTTGCCTCAGGGTTCTTGATAAGATCCGGAGACGGATATGCAATGTAATTGGTCCTGATCTGGCATCTCGTCTGCAGTCGCTCTCTCACAGTAATTGCTCCGATGAGCTGCTTTCGCTGGTTCACAGACTTCGTGAATTCAAGCATCCTACAAGGCTGGCATCCTGTTCTCACCCTTTCACTGTTGAAACTGTTAAATGTAGCCGTCTCTTCTACTCCAATAGCTTCATATCTCACTGACAACTATAATCTCCAACTATTCAAATGTAATGTCAATCGACATCTCCAGTTGCCTTGGTCTATCCACTATCCTTCTCCACATCCTTTCCTCTATCACTCCTATCTGGTCTCGCTCCAAATCTTCGGTAACCCCTTGCATGCTAGTGGCTTCCTGCCTTGCTTGGGGTGAAATGCTTAATATATATATATATATATATATATATATATATATATAAAGCATTTACTAAGCTTTCACTAGTAAAAGTTTGCAAGAGTAATTTGATAACAATAGCAAATATGATAAAGCATTCAAATGTTAGAGAAATAAATTCTAAATCAATATGAGGAAAGAAAAAAAACAACATTGGTTCTCTCTTGATTACAAATACACAAAAATATTAAAACCGATTTTGATAGATATTTGACCATCTACTTTTTACTTACGTTCATTTCTATTTGCATCAAGAACACGGGTCATGAGTTTCTCCTGACAGTACTGTCGGAATTGGTCACGAATCAAAATTTCCTCTTCAGTGAGGAGACATTCCAAATTCAATGGATCTTGCCAGTTGAAAGAGGCTTCTGGAAGTAAGGAATTAATTATAGAAAGTTGAATGAACTGAAATATCTACAAATTGATCAGTGTTTAAATTTTATTAATGTACCACAAAATGTTGAAAGCATCTTATTCTCATGTTCTTAATTCAGAAAAAAAAGATCAAAAATTAATCAATGTTCACATAAAAAACAATTTAAAAAAGAGTCTTTGTTTTATCTCATTTTAAAGCATTTATTTTAAAAAATCTGTAACAAAAATAATTAATGATGTATTTGTTTTTATGGCTTTGTGGATTAGTTAAAGCTGAAATATATTTTGGATTGTAAGAATAATTATTTTGTGTGAGTGAATATTACATTAACAATTTTTTTGAAAATAATGATTTTTCCTGATACAACTATTTAACCCATACTTGGGGGGTGAGATGAATTAATAGTTTTCCCAAGAGTATTTGCACATAAGAGAATGTAATGAACCTGACTGGAATTGGAACTTTGACCTCCAATTTCTCATTCTGAGCCACTATCCGTTACCTCACTATCCATTACCTCACCTGAACGTCCTGACTGACAATAGAAATTTATCAAAACTTGAATGTCAGTCACGGCACTAATATTTTAAGGAGGAGGATCTGAACAATTCTCAGGGCTTTCATTTATTTAGAAATGCAACACAAAATATTTTGAAAGAAATGATTCTTTCTTAAAATATTAAATAATTATAAAAATTCTTATGAGAAATCTTCAGTTTTTCTCATTTAAGAAAATAAAATTATTCCAAAATCTCTTAAAATTCTTTTCTTGGAATTTGAGAAAATAAAAAGCAACTGCAAAAACTAAAACTTATTTTAATGGTAACAATTACATTTAAAATATTAACAAAGACAATAATTGCAAACTCTTGAAATTTCTTTTTCAAACACATGGTGATATAATCATTATCTATTTGTTCATTCAAATTTAAATTCCTTTTCTTTAAAACAGAAAAGCCTGAATTTGAGGATGCAAAAGCTTTGTCATCTCTATAAAAAGAAAAGAAAGAGTGCAGGTGAAATTCATCTCGTTCATTAGGTTAGAGATTCAACATGTGAACCAGGGGAGGAGAACAGTTCTGAGACGGAAACACTGAATATGATATGTATGGAAGTGGAGAAATGCATGACATTCCACAGAAGAAAGTCTGACATTTCAAAACACACCTAAGAGGACAGATTGGAAAGTAGAGTAGTTAAAACTTTAAAAACAGCAAAACGAGGAAATTAGTACTCATGAACCAAAACATACAATGATAAATACTTGTAAAGTTTTAGCGAAATTTTAATGCTTAAAGGAAAACAAAAAAAAACTAGTTAGTGACTACAGAAAAGAAAAAGACTTAAAAAAAATAATTAAAGGGCGGTAACTCTTATCTTGTTTATTTACAATGTTTATTTATCTTTTCTGAAAATGCATTACTGATGATTTTTTACGTAATAAATAATTTTACTTAATATTTTTTATTTTATTCTAGGAATATTAGAAAACGAGTAAAAAATTACGAAAATCAAACATTTAAATATTTGTCCTATTTAAAATGCATGCACAAAAAATTAAATATTAATTCACCAGCAATCAAGGCGATAATGCCGCTAAGATGCAACGGGGTACTGGAGTGAAAAAAAATGAAAAAGTCTTTAGGAACCGGAAACCCAATCCTAAACAGGAAACAAGGGATAAACCTCTACTCCTGCTCAAAAAGGCGGTGAGGCATGTGAGGAAAAATAAATAGTAAATAAAATTTTAGAGCTTAGAAATATAGAGTTGAAGTAGCCTTTAAAAGGAATTGAAAATTCAATCCTAAACAGGAAACAAGGGCTAAAAAACTATTTCTGCTCAAAAGACTGGGGGAGGAGTGTGAACCGGATGATAGGTGAACCTATCTACTCCTATTGCTTCAAATCTAATTATAAAATTTCTGTGAAGTGGTTTGGTATTAATGAAAACATAATGCCTGAAAGGAAAAGATGGAAGTGGTCCATATCTGCTGGCATCACTGCAGAAGAATTTCCAATAATATGAATGAAATCAGATTAATCCACTATAAAATCTGGTATTAATTAAGGGCTTATAAAAATCCAGTATTAATTAACATATTAAATTTGGATCTACTTATACGTTTCTTATACTGCCTGCTGTTTACATAGATACATTATTTTATTTTTTATTGTAAACATTATTTCTAGTCGATCTCCATATCAAATCTACTATCCACTAGAAATAATGTTTATAGTAATGAAAATGTCGGATTAAAAAATGCATTCCATTAATTCTGTAGAAATACATTTTCAAGACACTGTGAAATGTTGGCCTCTAGCATTTGCCTTATTTCCAAACCATTGTAAACATATTGAAGGATACATTTCTTGTGGTTTATTTTTATTGTAACCGATTGTTTTTTTTATGGCTTATCAACCTTTTGCAGGTTATTTAAAGCCAGAAAATATTTTTAGGTTGTAAGAATTCTTTGGAGATAAGAATTTATTGATAAAAGTCCTATTAATTAACCCATAGATGGTGGGGGAAGGTGGATTCACATCACTCCCAACGGTATTTGTGCATAAATGAATATCACAAACCCAATTGGAACTTGGTTCTCTGATTTTCACTTCTGAGCCATTATCCATAACACCATCTGCACATCCAAGCTTACAAAACCTGGTATTATATGAGAAATTGCCATTTATTTCCAGTAAATAGCAATTTCCTAAAATGGGACAGTGCAGCCAGGCAATAATGCGTCAGAGAAAGTGTAAATTATAGGTTTCTACTCTATGACCCATTAATGCCTATGTATCCCAAAATTTAGACAGTGGGCATTTTTTAGTAACCTGCCCCCCAACCACCACCACCAACCACCACCACCAACATAGTAGAAGCAAGGTTAATCTCTGATGTCTGAGGTACTACTCAAAAGGGCCAGAGTCACATGCATATTTTGCAAGGGAGTGTTGAGACAGCAAATCAGCAAGCTTCGGATGGACGGTGAATCGGCAGCACTTTGTGCTGATGGAGGTGGTGGTGTCGATGGTAGCCATTTTTATTGTCTGGTTCTGGGCACTCATTGGCTGAGCAATGGCTGGGTCAGGTTCATAAAAGTATGGTACAATCATTCAAGAGGAGGCTCGTTTTTGCTTCTAACAGGGAGTGGTGTATTGGAGATTGAGACGTGGTGAGAAGTGTGGATTTGTTTTGCCGAGTGGACCTATTGGACTCGCACTAACTTTTTTTCCCTTTCTTTTCCTGTGTGTCCATTCAACCAATTTTTACACAAAGACGTATTGTCAAAAGGACAATCTTTCCCATGACACTTAACTACCTTCACACTTCAGCAATGGTCATTGTTTTAAAAAGTGATGATTAGAATTGTAATAAAACCTAAACATATGATGAAAGTGAATTTATACATTTTCTTTGTTCTTGAGAATTGACAACAAAAATAATAAATACTATTTATTAAATTGTTTATTTACACTATTTATTAAATTGTTTATTGGAAAGGTTGGCAAAACATTGGTTGTCAATTGATTCAAACTTTATAAAATGGTAAATAATAAGGAATTCCATATAGTTGGTTCACATATTTTAATTTAGTAAATGTTTATAAATTTATGAATAGAAAATTTTCACATTTATTCCTTTATAAATTGGTAAATGATAAATATTGAATTGCATTAGTTCTAATTATATTAGTTATTAGAATGTCATAAATATAAAATTATTCTTGTAAATAAACAATCTAATAGTGTTTAATATTTTTGTTGCCAATTCTCAAGGAAAAAGAAAATGTATAAATTCACTTTCATCATTGATGTAACGGAATAACCTGTCACCCCCATGAGTGACTACACTATAGGTAGTAGCTACCTATAAGTATGTGTACGTCAACGGACTACAGAGTCTAGCTGCGACCTGTTCCAGCTAGACAGTCGAACTCTCTAGCTTCAGGCAGAGAGGAACCCGGACGAGGCTCTGCCAAAGGGCAGAGTCTCATTCAGGGAGGTATACTGTCCCTGAACCTGTTTTTATCAGTTCCAACAGGAAATATTTTTGGTTGCGCCTATGGGCTTGGTAAACCCACGTTAAACACGGCCTTGTGCCACATGCAACCCTCGTGGGGGGGTAGCTAGATATTCTAGGTGCGACCTGTTCCAGCTGGACAGTTGAACTCACTGCCTCTGAGCAGAGAGGAACCCGCACCAGGCTCCGCCAAAGGGCAGAGTCTCGTTCCGGGAAGTAGACTGACCCTGAACCTGTTTATACGCGTTTGAAAGGGAATATTTTTGGCTGAGCCTACGGGCTCGCAGATCCTACGTTAAACCCGGCCTTGTGCCACATATAACCCTTGTGGGGGGCGGGGGTAGCTAAATATACTAGCTGGGATCTGTTGAGTATGACTCAGACTTATGCAAGAAACTACCGACCTTCCAATAATAGCACTCACTACTGGATTGACTTGCGACAACCTTGTGCATAACTGTTACCTTTATTCTTATTGTACTGGTCTTTGCAATAAACTTTTACTTATTTTATCCACCATATTTTTCAACTATATATTCCTATTAGCACGGAATATAACAATCATATGTTTAGGTTTTTATTACAATTCTAATCATCACTTTTTAAAACAATGAACATCGTTGAAGAGTGAAAATAGTTAAAAAAGTGGTTTCATGGGGAAAAAAAAATTGACCCCCCCCACTTTGCACACTCAATCTTAATGCAGGTATGTTCATTTACGTTTGCCAAAAAGTGAATATGGGTGCTGCACATACACATTTTCTTTTTCTTCAATGCAAATTAGATTCTTGCTAAGCTCCATTCTCACAACTCCAAAATTTACAGAATTCTTTTATTTCCTTGTAGAAGAAAGATTGGTTTACTTACTTTTAGTTTTTGGCTTGAGTTCTTCATCTTTACTGACAGCTGATATTTAGATCAGGAAAATTTGCATAAAATTCAATGTCAATTTAAAAACAAATTGATAGTTAACTTTAAAAAAAATATATATTTTATATAATTCCATATTTATCTATTTCCCTGTTAACAGAAATCACTTCAGATATGTTGTCTTGGTTGAATAAATTTAATATTAGGTTGGTGCAAAAATAATGTCGTTTTCTCACATGAAGTTGAACATCAAAAAACGACATTATTTTTGCACCAACCTAATATTTTCCTCCTAAAAGAGAACATATAGTATAGATTAGTGTGACACAATGGCTCCTTGTAAGTTTTAATATATTATTTCCCTTTTCCTTCCTTGTGGATAATGAGTGGTTACTTTGGAAATTTCACAACTAGATTTTATTGTTGGATATCATAAAACACTAGTCACTTCAGGATCAGATAAACTCATTTACAGCCCACTTGACTATGTGGATGTTCTAAGCCAACCAAGTGGGGGCCCATTGTATCCTACTTGTAATTATAGCATTGTTCAAACTAAATTGCTTTCCTTTTTTCCACCCTGCAACACAGTCGTTTCTCTTAGAGATTTTCAAATGCCATGAAATGATATTAACAGAATTTTCATAATTAAAGCAGTTTTATAAGTTTAAATATTTTAGCTATCATTTCATTCATATACAACAGGTAATGATATAATTCATAATATTTGTTAAATTTACAAAAACACTAAAAATGACAACAGGGCTTACTTCCCTTTTATTGTCAAACTGTGATGTAAATGCTTTCAGGACAGAATATGAACAAGTAAGCAACTTAATTATAAAAAGCCACCAACAAAAAAATAATTTATTCATAAAGATCACAAATCAGATTCAGAGTGAGCAAGAACACAGTTTTAAAATTATTATTTTAAAAGCTGAATATGCAAATTAATTGAGCAAGAGCTGTTAAGTGGGTCAAGATATAAGACACGTGATGTTAGATATAATTGATAAAACTGCAATGAACTGACGTCACATTTTTAATTAATATTTTAAAAGGTTTTGAGTGGACATTTCAAAACGTAGCTCTACTAAGATTAGCCTTGTGCCAGGTCAAAAGTTAAAGTAACAGAGTATGTGGTGAGGATCAAACTGAAAAGGACAAGAAACTAGTTTGCTTATCTTGCAAAAGGGGAGCACTCTGGAAAAATGGAAATCATTTTATGTTAATAATGTCTTAACCCTTTTCCAGATCAACCAGCCAAATCATCAGATTTAACATGGATATTGCATTTACTTTCCATGGAAACAACCAAGACAAGATATTCATATTTACACTATTTTCATGCGGATTATTGTCCTCATCTTTGTTGTTGTTATCACAATGCTCTGTCCACTGTGCTCTTTGGTCTTCATCACATGTATGTCAATCCAGGTAACCTACAGGCAATTCTGAACTGAAGCTTTTATTTAATCTACAACGGTAGACTGTTCTCATTCCACTGCCCGTGTCTTGGAATATCTTGAATAGTTTTTATTTTTTTAGTACTGCTTAGTGTTTGCTTGCCCTGTTTCCACAGAGTCCAAGTATACATTGCCCAGGGATTGAACTCACAATTACTAGATATTTGTAATTGAAAAAGGCATGAACCATCAAACCTGAGCATAAGATGTCCAGATTTTTAGTATAGTAACCTGTGTAGATAGCTCGGAAATTGAATGTAAATTTCAATTACCTTAAAACTAGTAAAATTTATAAAAAACAGTCAGGAAAAGGTTAAAATTCTCTGTTCTTGAGGAAATCACCTGGCTGAATGTTTCTTTAAATAACCATTTTCACTTCATCAAAGTCACATTTTATCAGATATGTAAAGACTTTCCACAAAAGGGAAAAACCTATTTGTTGATAATTTGGATTGCACATTTTTAACATTACCTAAACTAGAAACTTATTGAACAGGAAACACTGTTCTTTATGGACAGAAGCAGTTCACACATTTCAATAAAACAGATACAGTTCTTTCTCATAGATTTTGACAAAGTTGAGCAAATTCTGGAATGTCTTATACAATAAATATATTGATCAGTAATTTCAGAAATTTTGAACTGTTGTCATTTTTCTGGGAATCACCCAATCAATATTGTCTTTGTCATTTTCTGGGAATCACCCAAGTAATATTAGTGTGAAGTTCTTGCTTTAAGAATAGTCAGAATATGAAAAAGAAAAAAAAAACTAATAGAATAGGATTTATGGCCGTTAGACTTCATGTGAATACATATTAAAACCAAGATCCTGAATCAAACCTATGAAGATTGAACGCTGTAAAAGTCAGCCTTTATTCCATTGCAAGTTGTCATCACCTTCACTTATAACTTAAGAATAGCAATATAGAATTTCTTTCTTTAAAAGTAAACAGAACTGACATTCTGAAGGGAGAATCAGAAAATATTCATTTTTAGCAAACATAGAAAAATAAAAAAAAAATCATCAAAATTTAACAGTAATGATTAAGAAAAATATCTTTTTAAATTATAAAATATTTTATACCCCCACTCTTTATTTTTATCCTTAGCTATATTAACTCATCTCCCTTGCATTAAAATTGAGAAAAGTTCTAAGCAGTTCAGGTGAGTGCAGAACAACTCAGGACTGAGACAACTCAGCACCAGAAAAACAACTTTTTTTTTTTTTTTTATAACTGAATAAAAGTAATTTATTAAAGATTAAAACCTTAATTACACAATATTTTTCTTCAAATAAGGCATTTGAAAAGGAATTATGCAAGAAATTTTTAATAAAGTAAATTGACATATAAAAAAAATAAGAATTTCAATTTACTTTATTAAAATATAAATTACATTACAATTTACTTTATTAAAAATTATCAAACATAAAAAACTGCTTCATTTTGTTTTGCATTTTTTGATTTAATTTAATAAAAAAAAAAGTGTGTTTCTTGAAATTATTTTTTATATGTCAATCTACTTTATTAAGAAATAAATTCCTTTACAATTTATTTTATTCATCATAATCATCCTCTTGACTTTTGTAATCGGAGAGGGGGATCCAAATGCAGAAGCCACACAAAATCTCTTCTACAATCGTCTGTCAACAGCAGCCATCAGCAATTCTGGTATAGTCATACCTGTCCATTGTTTGACATTGGACAACCAGTTTTCATGTTGGGATCCTCTCCTACGTCCACCTTCAACTAAAACTAAACTATTAAAAATACTTAAAAACAAAAAACTGGTTCATATTTTACATGATGCCTTTTCAAATGCCTTATTTGAAGAAAAATATTCACTAATTAAGGTTTTAAACCTTAATAAATTACTTTTATTCGGTTATAAAAAAAGTTATGTTTTTCTGGTGCTGAGTTGTTTCAGTCCTCAGTTGTCCGTTTCTGGTTCAAGTAGTGGATTTGAGTGTTACATTAAAAAGAGAACAATAAAGGTATTGCACCAGGAATTATCTTTTAATCAACCAAACTAAAAGTGACAGAAAAGATAATTGTAAGGGTTTTAAAAATAAATAAATAAAAACTGATCATCTTTAGGGGGTGAAATCATATGGTGTCTATTTCACTATTTAAGATAAAAATCATATGGTGTCTATTTCACTATTTAAGATAAAAATCATATGGTGTCTATTATTCAAGATAAACTTTTAAGAAAGTTTTAGTCTCTTTTCTACACTCCCAATTTCCCTGGAAAATATTATTTTAAACTTAAGTGAAGGGATGCTAATTCTCCTATACACCACACAATCAATTCATGTAAATCTTTTTGTTTTCCTAAAATGTATTATACCAAACACTGGATGTATAAAGGGTTAGCAATACTTCAGAGTTTTATTTATTAATCTGACAGATTTTATCATTTTAAATGTTATTTTTATAATAATTTCTTTATATAATTTTTTATAATAATATTTTTATATTACTAAAAATAACATTTAATGCAAAAAAAAAAAAAAAAAAAAAAAAAAATACACTTCAAAGTAGGTTTTTGCATTGAGAGATTAAGCTACTTTTGAAAGCTGGTTGCTAATAATTTAAAAGAATTTTTTGCTACTTATGACTTTTTGAGTTTCTTTTAAAATAAGGTGAGCAAACCTGAGCTACTAAGAAGTCAATTCCAAATTTAGTAGATCTGACCTTTCAAATGTGACCCAATCTGGCAAACCTGCTCCCCACAGAGATGAGATATGAAAAGAGGTAGTTTTTTTTTTTTACAGTGATAGGAACACACACACACACACACATATATATATATATATATATATAAAGGATTAATGTATTTATTTTTAATCTGACATTTTTATTACTCCAAACATTATTTCTATTTGAAATAGTCACCAAAATGTAATAAACTGTTTAATAAATAAAAATGGGGTGTCTATTTCAAATATGAAGTGTCCACTATAGTAATGGTTGAATATATATATATATATATATATATATATATATATATATATATATATATATATATATATAGTAGTAGAGTAATACATTTCAGATGCATCAAGGAAGGTCTTCAGTGATGCACTGTCTTCAAATATTATTATAGTGGACACTTCCTATTTGAAATAGATGCCCCATTTTATTTATTAGACAATTTATTACATATGGCATCTATTTCAAATAGAAATAATGTTTGGAGTAATAAAAATTTCAGATAAAAAATAAATACATTAATTCTTTATATATATATATATATATATATATATATTATATATATATGATTAATACAAATGTAAAGTTTGTCACTTAGTTGATTGGTATTACCTTCAGCACCCTGAAACAAATCAAGCTTAGTGTATACCAAATGGTAATAATTACAACTCTCCCCTATTCTATGGCTCTGAATTCTGGACACACTACGAGAACCAAATTCCCTAGCTTCATACAATCTGAGGCTATCACCTGGAAGACAAAATATCTAATATTAATGATCTGTATTCAAAGTACAAAAATAGAGGCATTTCTAACTCGGTTGCATATTTGTTGAACTGAACACATAATGCGGATAAGTGATGAAAGTACACCAGAAATCCTCATTTTCACCCAACTGCATGATGGTTTGCAGGAAGTAAGAAGACCCTCATAGAGGTACAAGGAAAAACTTAAGTAAAACCTAAATTCTTTGACATTCCTTTGAGAAAGTGGTTTCTGATTGTGACAAGTGGAGGCACATGTGAATAAAAGGCCATTTCAACTATTGAGAGGTCACGCATTGAACATGTATGCATTACAAGGCAAATGCCACTAACATTCCTGCAGCCTTTACAAAGGGTACTCTCTTCCTTGTCCTGTATTTGGAATGCTGTGTGGGTCTCAAACTTGCAACCAAAGTAATCAAAAATACAAACACAAGTAGAGTATCAAGAGCAGAATATACTTTTAAACTCTTATATGTTTCAGAGCAACACCATATGTGGGGTAGTAACAGCTACTGGCATATAAAAAAGATGCAGCACATCTGGCTATTCAAACTCAGCTGAAACAGTTGATATCCATTTTGAATTAATGCTTCTCCTTTTGACATCAAACTCTTCCTGTACTATCAGACTATGACAATATCTTGCCACTGACATATCACAAAAGCTGATGAAGAAGTGAATGGATAAAAAAAAAAAAAGAAAAAAAAAGAAGTATTTGGGTAAACCACTCTCCTTTCTATAACAATCTTAACTACCCATTCAGTAGCAGTAAAAACATTCACCTTCCAGAGTTATGATAGGGAGGAAATATTATGAAACAACCAGGGTCAGGATTCTCAAAAGTTTTGCATAAAATAGTATACGATACTAGTTTATATAAGATAGTAGACTGGGTAATATAAAATGTCAATTGTTAAAAGCAAACACTCATCAGATATCTCTGGATTATCTTTCCATAACGAAAACCGAATGGCTCATTTGGTAATGAGGTTCTCTTGAAAAAAAAAGAGTTACATAAATGATTTGAAAATAATGTTTTTAAAATACAAAGATACAAATAAAAATACGACTAATTTTTCAATATTTTGAAATTTAATTTCTGTAACGTTTTCCCCTCTTTTTTTAAAAATACCGTCATAAAATTATTGATTAAATAAAAGTAAAACAAGAAGGCAATGCCATTGGCATTACGCAACTGTTACCCAATATAAAGTGAATTGCATCGAATATTAAGTTGCATTTTTCGTGATTTCGAGGCAAGAAAATACTCTCTATTAGGTTGTTAAAGTCTGAATTTCCTGAAAATACCACTTTTTAAAAATTGATAAGTTTAAAAGAAAAACTTATCGGCACTTGTTGACATTCATTAAGTAACCAGCTGAAGGAGCTTTTGTTTGATTGACTTATATGAAGTTTACATTCCTCTCTAATCTTTAAAGAGTCTAAAGTTTTGTTAACCTCCTAAAAAAAAAAAAAAAAAAAAAAAAGTTTTAGTATACAGACTAATTTTGTCTTTAACTGAGTTTTTAAATCCTGAAAGACTTTTTTTAATGGGTGTAAAAACAGTATTTACAAAAAATTAAAAAAGAAATCTTTTTACGCAAAAAGGGACAATAAAAAGCCTGGAGATAAATGTAGCCCCCTTTTTTTTTTATTATCCTTCTTTAACCAGTTCTGTTAGCTCTTTCATCCTTGGTTGGGGTTCCGTTAAAGAAGTTGTTTATTAATTTTATTTTTAAGCCACAAGTGAGGCACCTAAAGAGGATCGAACTCATAAACAAGTCGAATATCATGACAGTTGTCCTTGAAGTTTACCAATTTCGGTTTTGCTTCGTCGCAGAACAAAAAAACACAAGTTATTTTTTTTATTATTATTATTAGGAATTATTGTCCACATGAATTTATCTTCGTTTATAATTTTTTTTAGCCAAAGTTTGAAACATTCTTTTTTTTTTTTCATTTTCGAAAACTCGAAAAGAAATGATTTCGCGACAACCAAACTATTTCAATTTTTTTCCAAGGATTATTATTTCTAGTATCGCTTAATTTTTAAAGCATCAGACCAATATTTTTATGACGAAGAAGACAAAAGTGAAAATAATAACATTCCCTTTTTTTTTTTTTTTTTTTTTTACACAAACCTACGTTAAAAAGACCTTCTTCTTCTTACTGTACAGGTGCGCAGACAGACACTCACTTAGAATTTTAAATTAATACAAATATACAAAATAAAAGACAATAAGGAAAAAAATAAACAGGTATTTTTATAACGAAATAATAAACAAAATGATAGTTTCTTATTTAAAAACAAAAACACTACTCACTACTGCAACGGAAACTTAAAAAACGTATTAATTAAACAAAAAATAAACCCAAGATGAAATCGAAATTTCTGTTAAAGGATACGGACAGTAGTCGATTGGGAGTATAATCTCTGTTGGCATCGCTGACTTAAACAATAAATCCCTCTTCGGAGAAAAGAATTTACAAGCGCCATCCTTGTGAATTGCGTGGAGTTCTTACGAAAGGACACAATACGCATGCGCAAATTCAATTCTTGTCAGACAAGCACTTTGAATTTTCTCCCCTTGACCCAGACACAAACACAAACGAAGCTACTTTTTCTTAGTTTATTTTTATTTGATTATTCTTTTTTTAACCGAGAGAAATGTACTGCAAAAAAGAAAAGTAAATATAAACACAGAAAAGATTTACGCGTCTGAAATTTGACCGCTACTTGTCCTTTCAATTACTAAGGTCAAATAAATATTAATTTTTTTTTTTGCTGTTTTTTTCATTTTTTCTTCATATATCTCCAAACAAGCACACTTTTTAACTTGTGAAAAAAAGAAAAAGGGATAACTCCCGTTTTTTAAATTTTACCAAAAACAAGGAATTATCAGATTTCATCAGAATTTTCAGCATTTATTCATTTAATGACTGGAATCTTTAAAAAAATAAATAAAGTTTGGCGGAAGTGTTTTTTTCGTGTCAGTTACCACACAAAAAACTATACATTTTTTTTTCGTGGCTAATATCTCTCTATTCGTGAATTTTGGACGTTCCTGATTTTTGCATTTTTATAAAAATCTAAAAATTCCCAAGTTATCTTTTAAAAAAAAAAAAAAAAAAAAAAATTAATATTATTGAGTATGAACGCATCGAAAATATGGTCCGAAATCTTAAAAAGCGAATTTTTTATTTAAAAAGTAATAGCGAATTTATAAAGTAGTGGAAAGTAATGGTGTTGACGGCCCAAATCAATCCATACAATTTTTTACTCTACGAATATGTTAAGCAAAATGCAAAAACAACAAGACTAAAGAGGAAACAAAAAGAAACATTTGTGATTGAAGACAAAAAATTTGAATAACAAGTAATTTTCAATGTTTTTGTAATGAAAATATTTTACAAAAATATAGTTTTTTAGGTGAAATCTTGTTAGTTTAATTTATGTTGGACTCAAGTTTGGTGAAAGATTAAATTTTGTTAATGAGTTTTAATTCGAAAGGTTGTTTGTTAGAATCTGTTATTGAAGATTCCGTAAAAAATTTTACTGTTCATGTAAGAAGTTTGTAAAGTTGAATGAAATTTGTGATCAAAGAAGTTATCTACCTTTGATTGTTTTGTGTAAATACAATATTCTCGAATGTAGAGAAATAAGTTGATTTGTTAGCAGGAATTTGTTTAACTTCTGCGTAAAGGAATTTGGTGAGTGAATAAGAATAAAATTCACTGATAAGTTTTGATGAGTGAGTCTCAATATCGTTAAGTTGTATAATGTTCGTATGAACGAAAAAACTTAAAATTGTGTAACGTGAAGTTTAGTTGCAATTCGGTTGATGTCACAATTTTCACAGGCGTGAATGAGTTTCTGTTTGTTTTTTATTTACTTCGGGTGGCTCACAGAGACTTTGCGGGGAAAGTTTGTCCCACTTTCCTGCATCCAAGGGTTGAGGTTAAAAAATTGCGACAAAACGCGAGTAAAAAACAGCAAAATTAGAGCGGACAAACTCTCTCTTTTAGGCGCGGGCGAATAAAGAAAAAACTCCTACTTGGTGTGTAACAATAAAAGAAGAAAGTGTTTATTTACATATACAGAAAAAAAGGGTAAAGAGACAAAGACAATTAGGAGGGAAAGAAAGGGAAAAGAAAAAATGTCTTTAGTTTTTCAAAGGGAAGAGAAAATGTTCATAACAGAAATAAGGATTGCTCAAAATATTTCTCTGAGCGCCTAAAAAGTTCTTTAGAGTAGAATTTTGTTAAGGTTTAGAAACACTCATAGTTCTTGTAGTTTAGGAAAATTGTTGGTAGATATAGGAATCTTGTGAGTTCGTAGGTCGACGACAGAAGTCCAGTGGGCACGACAGAAGGAGTGGTGAAGGGATGCAGCTTTGAATTGGTCTTGAATTGTGGGCCGACGTTCGTTCTCGATAGCCCTTTAGTAGGTAGCTCTTCTTTGGTTGAAAGTTGTTCTGAAGTTGACTGGTGCTTCCTATCATCGACCTCACAGACGGTAGTCGAAATTCTCACTGCCAGATAGACAAAGATTCTCCAAATTTATCGAGATTTGGTAGGCTCCGAAGAATCGGGGACTTTTCCCTCCAAAATTGTTGGACAAATTCCCTGGCCCCTTCATTGGCCAGAAAATATATTCTTATCTCTGATAAGAATCAGGGCTCTGGGAGCCGGTTTTGAAGGTGTCGCAGTTAGCTCCTCCTCAGTTCTTTAATCCTTCAACAGGGGTCTCTCTCCCCTGGCTATAAATACTGGCTGACCCTTCTCTCTCTCTCTTTTTCGACTCTCGCCTTGGGCCGCTACCTCGCGCGGAGACGAGATAAAATCTCTCTTCAATGAACTCCAATATGTGACCTCTCACAGATACAGCGTTTCCCAAATTCTCGGAACGCGCTAAGAACAATACACGTACGTACGAACACTCACAACACACACACACATAATTTCTCCATACAAACATTATGTAACTGTTCATGTGTTTGGTTAACTTGTTTTGTTATTAATATATATTTGTTTACCCATATATATCGGTCTTGTTTGTTTTCTTTGTCTTCTTTGGACTTAATTAAAGTCCAACATTCTCATGTAGCTGGACCGGCCAGCAAGAAAGTTTAACCTTCTGATATCTCTTCACATTACCACACCCCCCAGCGGTCCGCTACAAAGGTAATGAAAGCAGGTTGGAGTGAACAAGCTGTGAGGTTTCCCCCAGGCTTTATGGCACCATGGAAAGAATAATGGTCATGGAATTCCTTTTTATATTTTCCAGCTCTCTCGTTAGTCAGAAAATATATTCTCATCTCTGATAAGAATCAAGGCCTTGGGAGCCGGTTTTGAAAGTAAAGAGAGGTTGGAGAGAGGATAGAAAAAATAGCGAGAATGTGAACTTGTACAGTATTGTTCTCAAATTAAATTCCAACAACTTGGCGCGAACTTGGATTTCAGTCACGAGCTGCAAAAATTAGTTAAGCGTGGGTGGATAGTCACGCCTACTTGTATACTTATTAACCAATGAGGGCTCGAGATTTTTTGAAAGTGTATGAAGTTGAAAGTGTTCTGTGATCCACTTTTTGCACAGATTTGACCCAACCATTTTGGGTATTGGAATAATGTAGAATTTGGGTTCTACAGTACGATTTGTGGGGGCAGTCTACCCGGAATCTTTTCGGAAAAAGAAAACCCAAGTGTCATGTCCACAAGTTACAGTGTAAAATTCTAAACAACGCGAAGAAATGATCTTCGCAGAAAAGGAAGAAGTCCAAGTTATGACAATAACATTTATACAGTAGATACATGTATTTACATATTAGAATACAATTGTTTTTGTTGTGGCCATGAAGAAACCAATAGTTCGAGTGTTCAAAGTGAATTGTTTCAAGTGAGTCTGAAAAGTTCGAAGTTATTTTTTTGCATGTGACCTTGCAAAGTTCGAAATGATATGTACGCCAGTATGTGTGTTTGTGGGGATGGGGGCACGCCACCGAAACGTGTGTGACTGCTGATTGATTGTGTGTGATAGCAGTAATTAAAAAACACAAATGAACAAAAAGAGGCGGGGTTAGAACTTACATTCGTTGCGGCTTTGTATGTAGAAAAACCATCGCTGACTGATGCGTTGTCATAGTAACGTTCCTTTCGCAGATCTGTCCTGACTGTCGCTGCAAGCTGTTTTCATGGCTTATGGCAAGCCGGTGATCGGCTCACAAATTCCATCTGAGTTTTGCGCCGTCATATTGTACTCGGTCATTTGAAGTTGTACCGCGCGGACGTCGTAGAGAGTCCATCACACGACTTGTCATATGCAATCAGGTTCCAGAAGCCACTTAATTAATTTTGGAGCCGTGTTTCTACAGAATTGCAAAAGTTTTTTCGTATTTACTGAATTTAGTGAGATTTATTTGAAGGTGTCTCTTACTTTGTTGTGCTTCATTTTATATCTTATAGATTACTACTGAACGTGTTGACAAGTGAAAACATATTCTACCGGGGAAAATTTTTTTTTTGTTTGCAAAAAGTAAGTGATAATTTTACAAAATCTAATTAATTCATCCTTAAAGTTAATATTTTTCGTTTTAAACAAATGTTTGGAACAGATATCAGATTTTTAAGAGATTGTTAAATTATTTTAATTTTTCTTTTGTCGACGCCCATCAAATTCGCTCATCGAACTGGGCGGAATTGAGTTTGTTTTTACCCTTTTGGTTTAAAAATCTCTAAAATCTTTATTTAAGGACGTAAATTAATTTTTCTCTTTTTAAGGATTAACTTTAGGCGATTATCTTTCAAATGAAACCACTCTTTTTAACTTCAAGGAAACATTTAAATGATTTAAAATGAATTTTGTAGAAAGTTCAATGAAGTACCTATCATATACCTACCTTTTTTATTTCTTACACAGTATTCTCCAAGTGCAGTGTTTTCATTAATGATTTATTCACATTTTTGGCATGAAATAAATGATTTCGTCTTTTTATTTTGTTCTTATTTATATTTTATTCAAATTGAATTCACGTTTAAGAAAGAGATTGACAAAATTTATAACTACAAATTCGTTTGCGTTCACAAAACGTTCACTAAACAATAAGTAATTTTAAGTGTCTTTATAGAAAGCTTTATAAGAAAGTAATGAAAAAACAAACAAAAACAAAAATGGTGAATATAAATAATTAAAGTAATACTGTATACACTAAGTTTATTGCTTGTGGTGATCTTAAATGCAAAAATAAAATATTTACAAAAAATAAAAAATAAAAATAAGGCATTTGCTTTCCTTTAAAATCTATATCATTTTCTCTCTCTCGCTCTCTTTCTACTCTTCTCTCTCTATGCTTCTCTCTCAATTAATGAGAAGGCAACTCTCAAACAAAAAAGAGGAGGAAAAAGAAAACACAGAACAACTGCTGCGAAACGGAAGTTCGCTGGTCCAGGGTCTAGTTATTGTGACGAGAAATCTACCAAAATAAGAAAGGCTCCACGCATAATTTCCGCTGCAAAAAGAAAGGAACGCTTGAAAATAAATAAAAGAATTTTAGCCAATCAAAGTACAGAAAATTTTTGATCTTAGCCGAAACCAAACTTCGCACCAAGTCGTCTGGAGCCTTTCTTATGTGTATATAAAGCGACAGCCGACAGATAGTAGAAAGGAGTCAACCGGAGAAACCAGTCAAGTGTGTCGCGTGAAGAACCTAAGCGGTCATCTGATTAAGACAGTGTAAGGGCTGAGAAAACAGCATTTGGTATCCGCAATGTGTTTCCAAAGTAACCAGACTCTCGGCTACTACCAAAATTTGACACGTAAACTATCAACTACCCAGTCGAACGAACTTTTGCCAACCCGAATTATAAATGATTCAAAGTCAAATAAATAAACATATATTTGTTTATACCGTTGATTTTGTTCGTTTATTCTGAAGTTTTCGAGAAATATTGCTAAGCGCTTCTCCGCGTGCT
Source organism: Acanthosepion esculentum (assembly GCA_964036315.1). Classification (NCBI taxonomy): domain Eukaryota; kingdom Metazoa; phylum Mollusca; class Cephalopoda; order Sepiida; family Sepiidae; genus Acanthosepion; species Acanthosepion esculentum. Next base: position 124,590,612 of record OZ038487.1, read on the forward strand.
CTTTCTTTTGTTGGGGAAAATGTAGAAATTTATATAAAAAAATTTCGGGAAAACAAAAGATACCGGAAGATTACAACAAGTTATAAGGATCCAGAGGGAAAAGCAATTTCGGTTGTCACCAGCGGATGAACGAGACTGTTTCTCGCGGAAGAAGCAAACAAAAACTAAAAGAGAAAAAGAAGCAGAATCAAAATGAAACCAGTGAAGTGAACAATTTTGATAACAATCCAACTGTGTTCAAGAAAAAGAACAAATTTGTTAAAGTCCTTTGACTCTGACGAACCTGCCAAAGCCTTCTCAGTTTCGACTTTCAATTAAGTAAATGTATCTTATTTTAAAGAATATGTATTTTGAATAATTTTTTAAAGGAATTGTCTTGTCGACCGTATTCGGGATGATCAATTCAGTGTGAACGATCTTTTTTTAGCTGCATATGTGCTTTGTCAGGGCTACATATCGTTTTAAATTCAAAGTTTTCTTTCTCATAGACCTGTTGCCACCCAAGGCTATAGGACCCAGTCTGTCCTACTATTCATCTGTAGCTGGTGGGAGGAGAGTTGGATTCATACCATTCCAAGGTAAGTGAAATCAATGAACTCAACTGGAATTCGAACTCGGTTCTCTGATTCGTCAATCCGAGCCGCAATACATCACTTTAATGTGCATCCTCAATTGTATTGTACCTTCTCAAAATTTTTCGATTATTGAAAGTTTGTTGAATAATTGAATGATAATAATAATGAATAAAAATGAACCATTATTTCTATTTTTGAATTGGTTGTCTTGCCTTTAATAATAGGATGCACAAAAGGAATTTTTTGTGTGAGCTTTTTTGCAAAACTTGTATTTTGTTCATTGTTTTTTATGTTAATGAAGTAAATGCTTGTCTTTTCAAATTTCACATCGGAGTTTCGTATGTTTGTTTTCGTATGCGCCTTATTCAATTTTTGGGATAAGAGGGGTTGTGTTCTCTCTTCTTCCTCGTACACCCCCAAAAATCCTTTTAACTTTTAAATAGGGATAACATTATTACTCTTCTCTGTGTCGTATCCATTCAGGACATAGGTGATCATGTCTCTCCACAACTTCCTATCCTTTGTAGTTGTTAGCAATGTTCGTTTTTTATTATCCCAATCATTCCCTGTTCTGCCACCCCTTTAGACATGCGCATTGTTCTGTTACCACAATACAGAAATTGTATTGTTTTACTCCACCTTTGTCTCATTCTAGCTTGGCTACATTTTAGGTTAGTCATCGTTTTCGACCACTTCCTTTTAGCCCTAAGTTATCACCGGACATGGCATAATAAAGTGTGGCCTAATATTTTTCTTATCCTACCAACGATACAAGGCATGAAATCAACTCAGAAAATGAAGCCTATTGGATTTTATCGTAAATATGATTTTCTCTCTACGAGGCATAAAACCACCTCAAGAAAACGAAGCCAATTCGGTTTTATCACAAATATTATTTGATCTCTACAAGATTTAAAACCACCCCAGAAAACGAAGCCTATTATGTTTTACTGACAAATATGATTTGCTCTCTAAAATGCTTAAAAACCTCATCAAAAAATGAAGCCTATTATTTTTTTATCGCTAATATGACCTGGTCTCGTGGTGATTATCACCACCATCATACACATACATACATAGAAATCGTTCGACAAGCATTCATTGGTTAATCTCCTCAAAACTAGCTCGCTGATTGGTCAATTCCTACCAATCAAATCGCCTGCACGCGAGGAATGAAATTTCCCCCTCACTAAGTTTTGAGCCGGTCACGTGATAGACCATCTTATATAAACAAAACACGAGTGGTTCTCTGTCTCTTTTCTCTTTTTATTCGTCTCTCGCGTCTCCTACCTTGCTGCTAAAATGTAACCTTCAAGAACTCCCGTCTTGACCATGCAGTCAGACGTTAAAGAACTTTACAACGTTCACGCAAGTACGAACACTTAACTCTTCTGAACTCTTACCAACTTTATCCAATACACAATTCCTAACATGCAACAGGAACATATTCTTCTAAACTACAGTCTAATAATTACTCCAACCTTTATGAGCTCAGGTACAAATATTTCCCAAATCTAAGAAACATAACTCTATCAACCCTTTTAGCTTATATGCATGTATATCAAAACAAATAAATTCAACTGTTATGTTTTGAACCATTACGTTCTGTTTTGTATCTTATACTACGTGCTATTTTACGTCCAATATAACTTGCATTGCGACCGCCAATTGGATAGCGACCTCCAGCGTCTTTGCATGTTCTTTTCCACGTCTTTCCTAGTCAAAATTAAATAATTGTGGCGGAAACCGCCACATGATCGCGGACCCCGCTACAGTCTTTACAAGGCATAAAACCACCTCAGAAAACGAGACCATTTAGGTCTTATCACAAATATAATTTGATCCCAACAAGGCAAAAAATCACATCAGAAAACGGACCTATTCGGTTTTATTGCAGATATGATTTGAACTCAACAATGTATAAAACCACACCAGAAAACGAAGCCTGTTAGGTTTTATCACAAATATAATTTGGACTCAACCAGGCATAAAACTCCTTTACAAAATGAAACTTGTGCTACCCATTTCTCTCTCGTTGTCTGATAACCAAATCATGCACATTGGAAAAAGTATATTGAGAAACAAATTTTCAACAGCTGTGAACTTCAATTAATATACGAAATCGTAAATACGATTCTTTTATCTGTCTGTCTGAGATGAGGTATTATGTACATTATTTGCATTATTCGGACTATTGTCCTCATCTTTGTCGCCATGTTTATCACAAAGTTTCGGCCGTTGTACGTTGTAGGTGGTTGCAATGTCGAACTGAACCCTTCATTTCGCTCACTGGGGTAGACTGTTCTAGTTCCACGTGCCATGTTTAATGGATGTCAGTTATCATTTATTTCCTGTTAATTTCCCTCTGAAAGATCTCCACTGCTTTAACCGGGTATTGAACTCACACTCTTTGGGTCCTGTCACTGGGTCTAACCAACGCCTTTATCCACTGTGCCATGTGTCCTTGTGAGTTCAATATCATATTTATTACAACGTTTCGGCCGTAACTAACCAACGCCTTTATCCTCAAGTACACATGGCACAGTGGATAAAGGCGTTGCCATGTGTCCTTGATTATAAAATCGTTCGTTAGATCCAGTGACAGGACCCAAAGAGTGTGAGTTCAATACCCGGTTAATGCAGTGGAGAACTTGGAGAGGGGAATTAACAGGAGATAACTGATAACTGACATCCATTAAACATGGCACGTGGAACTAGAACAGTCTACTCCAGTGAGCGAAATAAAGGGTTCAGTTCGACATTCCAACCACCTGAAGAAGGCCGGAGCGTACAACGGCCGAAACGTTGTGATAAACATGGCGACAAAGATGAGGACAATAGTCCGAATAATGTGAATAATGTACGATTCTTTTATACCATTTCTTTTCATTCCCTCTCCACTTTTTCTTTCGCTTTCAGTTTCTGACTCTCCAACATGAATCTTTTTGTAAACAGAAAATTTTATGCTAAGTAAACAAATTTAAACTGAACAATATAATGTTCTATCAATATTTTAAAAGTTTATTCAATTTTATTTTAGTCAGTTTTAATAGACCGGCCAAATATTCTAAAGACTTACCCAGCTTTATAGATGTTTGATTTGTCGAGCAGGCGAGCTGATTGTCTGATCGACCGTAACATTTTTGCAATATTCTAAAAGGTTTACTCAATTTTATAGTCGTCTGTTTTTAAGAGCAAACAAGTTGGTCGACAGTACATGTCTTTTCAGCGTTCGTCTTTCGTTTAATTTTTTACATGGGCTTTTTACTTTGATATACTTCAGTAGCGGGACATTTATTCCATTTGATTTTATTATATTGTCGCTACACATGCACAAACGCCAACATAATATCAGCATAGCAGCAAGCATCAATATCTTTAAACATCCTCATTTCAAAATTCCATCTGGGAGCCTACCGATGGTTATTTAAAGAACAGATCTGTGGCGGCCTTTTACCACATTTATTTCATTTTGTTTAATTTGTTTATGTTATGGGTCCTTACCTATAACTACAGAATGACCTCTTCCTAACACTATGTATACTACGCCTCTCAAGAGAGAGAGAGAGAGAGAGAGAGAGACGAATCGAGTCGAGCCGATAGTAGTTCACTCCAAACCAGACTGACAGTCATACTAACACCTTCCACATCTTGTATTATTATTCCGTGTAATATATCTTCGTTATTTCTACTCTTGTGATCGTGTTGTTCTTCCTTGGTCCTAACCTGGACCATAACAGTTTAGGATCCTAAACTGATGTAAAAGAAAGGGACAAGGCATAGGTATCAATATATATAAAATTGTATTCAACGAAACATACAATAAAGAATGTATACGAAAAAGCGTGCAAAGAGTAAGACGAGAGTTGCCTCTCTTCGATTATAAAGTCTATCAAAGTTCTTTGAAAGAAAATGAAAGAGTTTAGTCTGTTATTAATGTTTTAAACAGTTCTGCCGTGCAAGAGGAATATTATATAAGTGTGATAGAATATGCGGTTGAGAGTTGAGTGAGAAGATGGGCGCATAGCTTCAACTGTCGTGGATTTCTGTGGCAGCTGAATTCTCACTAGTGCGGCTCCTCTTTTCTTATGTTTATATAGGTGTTCATTGAATCAGGAGTGCTGCGCGGGAAAAATCATTCTCCACATGCAGAGAATCGGATTGGTCGATACTGACCAATCAGTACATGAGTTCTGGGGAGACTTCTGGGAGCCGGTTCTCCCAAAAATGCACAAAATCTACTATTTGAAAATATAGCGATTTTAAAATTGTCGTTTCAGACAGCAGCGTTGCTTCCTGTCCAATGAATGAATGCTGTTGGAGATTTGAATTTGTAAGGGTGTATGTGTGTGTGATGAAGATCGCGATAGACCTATACAGTGGACAGACAGACACAGTTAAACAAACCTCTGTGTTTGCGAATACTCTGCTTGTCGAACTCTCTGCCTCGGAGCAGAGAGGAACACAGACGAATCTATGCCGAAGGGCAGAGTCTAGTCTAGAGAGGTTGTAGCGGACACCCTGGAGGGGGGAGCGATGGCCCGAGCGCCCCCATGTCGTAAATGACGATGTCACAAGGAGCCCGCCACATTTTTACTTTGTGAATCCGACCAGGTGAAACAATATGGACAAAAGAACGAAGATGTGTATTATTTACGCTGGGTTTATTAACTGAAGGAGAAAAGTAGTGTATATATTGGTAAATGCTGAAGGTTGGACGTTGAGGTGCTTACGTGCCGGTTGAGTCATTGGTTCGACGTTTCTGATGCGGACGTTCCGGTTGAGGGTTGATGTGTGGCTGCTCCGGTCGTGTCGACGGTTGGAGGTTGTTGAAGTGCGGCTGCTCCGGTCGTGTCGACGGTTGGTGGTTGTTGAAGTGCGGATGCTCCGGTCGTGTCGACGGTTGGAGTCGAAATGAGTGTCGAAAAACCTTCCGTAATAATTACTAACAATAGTGTACGGTAAAGGTTGGTTTGTCTTCGCAGGTGGGCTTTGCTGGTCGTCTGGTTTGGTTAGCACTGTTGGTCGGCAGGTCTGGTTATTGCCGCTGGTTGGCGGGTGATCGCTGCTGGTCGTTGCTGGCGTTGCGGGTCTGCCGGGTCGAGTCCAATCGAAACCTCCCGTAATAATTACTAACAATAGTGTGTACGGGGAAAGGTTGCGGACGACGTGCGGGCAACCAGTAGGAGTGGCATGCCGAGAGTCAGAAATATAGAGAGAGAGAAAGAGAGTGTGTGTTCCAACTCGCGTCCAGTTGGCAGACAAAAAAATGCGTAACTTAATACACAGCCCGCGGGAGGCCTCCTGTGGACCGACTGAGTCCGAGCCGACCGGTCAGTACCGACCATGAATTCGGCGAGGAGTCGATGTGTTATGCTCAGAATGCCTTACGACAGAAAATGGCATTACTAAAATGTCAAAAATCTCTCTAAAAAAAGAGTAGAGATTTTGAAACTTGAGGTGCAAAACGCTTGGAGATGTATTACGTCTAGGTTCGTAATAACAGTGAACAAAAAAGGTAATTAGTTCATCTCCAAACGAAATTACAAGCGTGTAGGGATCATGATGGAAAGGTTAAGGTTGAAAAATGCCCTGTTCTCTCCAGCTTTAGTGAGCAGCCGAAAGCGGCTGCGATAAGGTATACAATCCCGACCCGTTATTACGGGATGTACGGTGTAGAATCAGATTCCTACATTTATTGTTTTAAATCTCAAATTTGTGCAAGTTAAACACATAGAGGCTCCCAACCAAGTATAACAACTGATGCATTCTGATTGGTTGAAAAATATCAATTAAGTGTCGTCAACTACGTCCGAAGGTACCGACCCAAATTTTGACCTCGAGTTGACGCCACAAAATGTAAACATGTTCTCGAGCTCCCACGTGGCCAAGAGAACTAATAAAAACGAAACTTCGACGCGACTTGGTCAGTGGGCCCTTAAAATATTCAACTCATTCACTTGACTTCATTGGAAATCCACACAACAACAAAGGAGACGAACCAAATTCTTCAACGCGACAACGGACCTTGTCACCACTTCCAGGCTTAACGTTAATTACTTAAATTTCCAGCTTGCGAAAGAACGTTCACTCAAACAAAATATTTTATTCTACAACAAACATCTCCGATAAAAGAGCGACAACTCTGTAGAAATCACAGTGAGTCAAGAACAATACTTTTTTTTAATTTAATACAAAAAAAACAACTCTTTAATTTTCCTACAACGACAAATATACTTAAGCACACTGTAGTGACTACTCCGATTTACCACGCCCACAAAATACTCAGTTATAATTGGTTAGAAAATAAGTACTGTTTACAACAGGACAATTTACCTATCGCAGTATCCACACAAAATTTTCTGCCATGAATTTGCCTAACTTAGTTTTATAAAAAAATCAGTGATTGGTCAATTTTTATCCAATCGTGAATTTTAGATATTCCTTTCGATATTTTCCCCGCTTCTCTCTGGAGCCTACCCAAAAAGTATTTAAACAGTTCGTACTCCAGAAATAAAGTAGTAGAACAATAAATCAGCAGAACTCAGCAACGCACGCGTATCTACATTCTTCTACTCACGCACACACATATACAGAACTACCATTACACGACACTGTTAACTGTCTGTCACAAGCCATGTGACAAACCAAATTCTATTATCCTTTTTGTAGAAACTTTTCATTCTTGTATTCAAATCTTATTTGTTCACTGAACTCTGAACATTTCAACAAGAAAATTCTTAAGTACATTATTCCTATCTTGTATCAGATATCAGTACAAGGGAAGCTACTTTTCTCTCCCTAAATATTAATACATAAGCACAATTGTTGTATACGGTGATTTTCAATATATATTTTATTGTTGAATGCAGTTTGATCTCTTGTTCTTCCTTCCTTGTGTTTTTGCAAATTCAAATGTATGTGCTCTCACTAAAAATGCAGCCTCACTAACAACCTCATTAACAATTTTTAAACAAATCAGAGCAGCACACCGCAACACCTTCTCACTTTTATCGCACCCGGTCGGAAGTTACTGCCGGCTACTCAAACGTCTGAAAGCGTCACCACGGAAAACGGAACGAACGCCATTAAGTTCCGATGACTCAGCGTTTTCAGACATCAAAACACAAAAACCAAAAACCAAACGAAACATAACATACACAACTAAAAATAATGACCAGAAACTAATTCATATACACATGGGGCCTAAATGAAACCCATGTGTACATTCAAAAGTAGATGGTAATTTTTAGTCAATAACCAAAAGACATTGTTAACTAGGCCACGATGCTGACCGCGGCCGACATAAACACTGCCGATTTTTTTCCACCAAATATCTTGGCTCCGGGTTTAGCGACACGCTCCCCACTCCGCTGACCAAAAGAAGTCAGCCAAGCTGAGCCCAGCAGCAGCAGCAATCAGCCAGGCCGAGCTGAGCAGCAGCAGCTGACCAGACTAAAGCCCAGCAGCAGCAGCAGCAGCAGCAATCAGCCAGGACGAGCCCAGCAGCAGCAGCTGACCAGACCAAAGCCCAGCAGCAGCAGCTGACCAGACCAAAGCCCAGCAGCAGCAGCTGACCAGACCAAAGCCCAGTGGCAGCAGCTGACCAGACCAAAGCCTAGCAGCAGCAGCAATCAGCCATGACTAGCCCAGCAGCAGCAGCTGACCCGACCAAAGCCCAGCAGCAGCTGCTGACCAGACCAAAGCCCAGCAGCAGCTGCTGACCAGACCAAAGCCCAGCAACAGCAGCAATCAGCCAGGCCGAGCCCAGCAGCAGCAGCTGACCAGACCAAAGCCCAGTAGCAGCAGCTGACCAGACCAAAGCCCAGCAGCAGCAGCTGACCAGACCAAAGCCCAGCAGCAGCAGCTGACTAGTCCTAAGCCCAGCAGCAGCTGACCAGACCAAAGCCTAGCAGCAGCAGCAATCAGCCAGGACGAGCCAAGCAGCAGCAGCTGACCAGACCAAAGCCCAGCAGCAGCAGCTGACCAGACCAAAGCCCAGCAGCAGCAGCTGACCAGACCAAAGCCCAGCAGCAGCAGCAATCAGCCAGGCCGAGCCCAGCAGCAGCAGCTGACCAGACCAAAGCCCAGCAGCAGCAGCAGCAGCAATCAGCCAGGCCGAGCCCAGCAGCAGCAGCTGACCAGACCAATGCCCAGCAGCCACCAGTGAAGCCAGCCGCTCCCAGTCCTGGTTGCCGAACCCAGCAGCAGCAGCCCAGACCAATTCTTATGCGATAGCCCTTTTGAGGGCTAACAAGCTACATTCTTATGCGATAGCCTTTTTGAGGGCTAACAAGCTACATTCTTATGTGATAGCCTTTTTGAGGGCTGACAAGCTACATTCTTATACGATAGTCCTTTTAAGGACTACCTGACCACATGTTTATGCGATAGTCCTTCTGAGGACTGCCTAGCTACATACCTATGCGTTAACTTTCTGGATACTACCAAGCTGCATCACTGGTGACCGTCACCCTAAGGACGAACAGGTTGCCTCAGCACTGCCTTGTCTGCCTCTGGTCTGCTGCCCTGAAACAAGACGATCTTTCGATTGGCACTCCCCGACTTCATATCGATTACTCAAGAACAATACCTGTACATACTTTTGCCAAATTGTTGAATAAAATTTGGCTTAGATTTTAAAACCCTCGCTTTCGTTATCCTTGCTTCGATCGAATTATCCTACATACATTTTTCTGTTTGCGGGGCTGACAGCACCTGCTTGACGCCCCGCAACACTTTCATACATACAGATTAGCAACTTAAATTCTTTCAATATTACACACAATAAAAAACAATAAATTGTTTTTAACAACTTTAGCATCATATATTTTGTATTTGTTGTGGTTTATAAAAATATTTCTTGTTGAACAAATTCTTCTACTCGATTATTTCTCTTGTTGTTGTTGTCTTTGTGACATTTGATATAGTAAAAATAGTAGAGGGTCAGTTTTATTTGTATTTATAACCAATACAGATTGGCTAACCCACTATAATGGGGAATTTTTGCCCGAGCCTACGGGCTCGGAACGCTTCACGTAATAAACCGGCCTTGTGTTATACCCGCCTTGTGGGGAGGATCAGGTAAATACCCAGACACGGATAGAGAAACACACATGTGCATTATGCTGTTTCTGTTGCCATCTTTACGATGAGTCCGAGAGATCATCTCACAGACAATTGAAGAATACATATGAATTACCGTACCTACGAATACAACATAGAAATCGAAGTCAAACTACAATTTCATACAACTCACAAACTAATCACGCTCGAAGCAACAAAGATTAAATCCGAGAATGATTTCTAACAACATCAGTATGAACCCTGAAAACTTCGACCCACTGAAGACAAATCATCCATGCAGCTAAGTAAAACAAGAACTCTCTCTAAATCTGTTTCATAATGCTGCATTCACATCCACTATGACTAAATTCACTTAAGTTCATTGCTGTATTTTGTTTCTAAAAATAAACATTGTTAACCTTCAGCATGTCTTTCCTCACATCGTTTATGTTGCATGGTGGAAAGGAGGATTAAATTTCGATCCAATCTTTCTGATCTTTTTACAGGCGAAATTTCTACCTTTCTCCTTCTCACCATTCACAACAATTATTCTTTATTTATCTTATAACGAGCGTTTGATTGCGAAAGGAAAGAAATAACAAGGATTACATTTTCAAACAGCGTCTATTCGTTTAATATACATGATATATTTACAGTTGCTAGAAAATTGTAGAAAATGTCGTTTTCGGTTGCTGATCGTCAGGAAAGCGATTAGGTGTAAGGGTAGTGCCTGGAGTTGGCCGATTTCTTGGCTTGATTTGGCCGAGGTTACAGGATAGGTCCAGAGTGGATTTAGTCGTTGTTTGGATTCGACGCACGTGTTGATCGGTCGAGGTCACAATGGAAAGGTTGATTCGTGGTAGGGTGTGTTGGTTGCCGAGGTTACGGCTGGGCGACGAGAGATTAGGTGTAGCTGATAGGCCTGTAATGGAATGTTTCAGTTGGTGTATCAATGAAATGGGATCGCAGTGGTGACTGCGAGGATGTCTGTAGCGACTCGGGTTGCCAACGTGATAGCGGTGGCAACTAGGGATTAGGAGTAGCTGGTAGGCCTGTCAGTTAGTGCATCAAGGAAACGGGGTCGCGGTGGTAACTGGTGGTAGTAACTGCGATGATATGCCTATAGTGAATCGGGTTGCCGAGGTGACGGCGGTGGCGACGAGGGAGGCCTGTAGTTGTGTGGTGACGACGTCGGGGTGTTATAAATCACGGTGTTTGGATTCAGGCGCCTGGCGTTGTTGAACCGGGTCTTTGTATGAAGAGTTGGGTGAGTTAGTAAAGCCTGGGAGTGATAACAGTTGTGTTGAGAGAAGTGGTCATGGCGGTGACAGCGCAGCAGGGCGCCTGCGTGTCGGCAAGTGACATTTCCGACGTCAAATGCTTTGGTCGTTACAAGGGGCTTACTTTTAAGCAAATCTGGCAATTCAGGGTCATCTCCTTAAACGGCGTGAATATTCGCGATTGGTCATTGTATCGCTTACATTGCTGGGGTTCGTTTCGTGGACTGGATGTGATGCGTACAGCCTAAGTGCAGAAAACTACTTTTCTATTTTGTCTTCTGCCTTATTTGGCGTTCACATCCGGTCTACATGCAGAATGAACCAGAAAGAGATATAATTGCAGCTGAGAATAACATTTAGAATGTATAGTTGTAACAAGGTGATGATTTCTTTTGAAATTTTATTGGTGAATGAAATTTGCAAGAGATAACTTCCGGTAATGAAATAGTTAATCTAGCATTGAGCCAAATGTAAAGCAGGTATCAGTGGGAGGTTAAAATAAAGGACAACTGTAAAATATTAATTAGAACCATAAAATGAAGATTAGAGACCGTGTCAAAATGAAACCGAGACTAAATTTACATTGTTATAAATGCACTCTGGGTAACCTCGAGAGTCAAGCATTTATCGAAGCCAATGGGAATCTAAATTTTGAGTGACGCCCAACGGTCAAGCATTATCAGGTGGAATGTGTCAAATCAAAGCCAGCTGGGAAAGTAGACATATATAATTATCCTAACATGCTAAAATAGATAATATATTCATCATTTATGAAATCGGTACGTGTTGGCACAACTTGTTCAGGGAAATTAAAAACTGAGTATTGGGTCACTATCAATCACCGGAGATAGATTATGGTATTGGTTTTCATCTTCTTTGTTGGTTTTCCTTAGAACTCGATGGGTGTTGACATGTAGCACCGGATTTGGCTAGGAAACGAAATTTTAGACACATAACAAGATAAATTTCGCATCTAGAGAACACCTGCAAGCTGATACTCGATTCTCTATATAAGCCAACCCTTACAGACAGCAGCAGCAGAACAGACCAGCTTTTCTAACCGTTCACTATATATATATATATATATATATATATATATATATATATATAGAGAGAGAGAGAGAGAGAGAGAGAGAATTAAATAATAGTTTAGAAGACTATTATTTTTTAGAGGAAGTCTATCTCTGCTAGAACTTCATGAGGTTGACCTTTGAGGTCAGATGGAAGACAAAATAAGGATTCGATTTTGATTGGCTGAGCCAGTGTGGGAATGATATTGATATAGAAAGGTTTTTCACTGAGTCGAGTCTTAACCGTCAAACAATGTAGACATGTTTTCTTTCGTGTTTGAAACGGCTCCCTAGTGGAGAAAGAACGACCCCACTGTATAGATAGAACAGGATGTCGACATGAACGTTAATAAAATAAAGATGCCCTGTGTTGATGTTATTCATTGCTGTCTAAAAACTACTAGAGATCGCCGGCCAAGAGAAGACGAGAAGGGACCACCCCACCTCTCAACAAGAGAGAAGAGAGAGAGAGAGTCAATTTATTCGTTTCAGTCGCTAAACATAGTCGAAATTTTCAGTCAAAGTTGATAATACGAGAGAGTGGAAGCCAGCCATCAGTAGCAACAGACGGCGACAGAAAGCTCTTTGGAACTGAAACGCCTCAGAAAGTTTGAAGCAATATTAAACAACGTTATATTGAAAATAATTTGGCGTTTGAAAACTTTCGAAAACACCTACATTTATTGAAAGTGGATTTGATTTCGATCAAAAACAAGTGATTTCAACTAGTTTCGGGGGCTTACAAAGTAATATTAAGAAAATGTTTTTGCAAACTTATGAAAATACGGAAAAATAGCGAAAATCAAGTGCTTTTAGCTCGGTTCCAGCTAGTTTGACAGCTTAAGATGTAATGGTTTCGAGAATTCCCTCCAATTATTATTGCATGTGAATATAACCAAATAACACACACCCAGTTTGTAAATACGCCCACACCAAAAGGCTGATCGAAATCAACAAATGTTTGATGCTCCTTTTTTACTTTAGTTTATTAAATATTCTATCTGTCAAGAAGTGAATTTCCTTTAATCCTACTCTGGTGTTTGGTCATTATTTCCGGTGAGTGAATTCGTACTGTTTTTATATCCAGTGAAGCAACAACATAAAAGCCGTAGCCTAACCTCTGAATCTTGTTAGATACGTAACGAACCATTAGACGTTTACGATATTAGATGAGAGGCGACCAAGAATATCAAAGGAAGAGAAATAACTCCCACAACCAAATCCCCCTATCGCCACGCATTTGTTTATATATGTGCTGTGACGTTATGATTGAAATCCTGCGGAACAACACCCGAATACATCTGTTGATATATGGTTCCGTGAAATCAGGCGCTCACTCCCGTTCCCTAATCTGCAAACATCCGATCGAGAGATCACCGTTTATATTTGGTCCCTGTGGCCGTTTATCCATGATCGTTGTACCCTAGTTCATATAGCCAGAGAAAGTTAATGTTTCAAGGATGACGTAATTGGATGTGAAAATATGAAGAAAAGTAGCCAATTTGTTAAGAATATATTGATTACTAGTGTTATAACCACCTTTATGGTAGCACGGGAGAACAAACGAAACAACAATACCGCTGGTGAGGTGAAAGAAAAAGAATACGCAGTTTGTAAATATAAAATTTTTTATATTTTCCGATGCAGTGGATACGAACGGGTTGTCTCTGTCTGTTTATGAGCGAGGCGTGGCGATTTCGAACGTAGGTAAAGTTGATGCGATTTCAAACGTAGCTAGAGTTGATGCGTTTGGCGGGTCGGTTGACCGCAGCTACGGTACTGACGACGAGAGAGGCCTAGAGTGGATTAGTGAAGCTTGATCGAGCGGAAATTTCACTGTTACTTTCAGATTTTGGTTGGATGTGGGAACAAACGAAAACAGTAATAACTAGTATGTGAAGCGGTATGAAAAGATAACAAAATTGTTGATATAAGACTGTTTAGAAGCTGTTGGTAAGGGAAGCCATTTGGTGTAAGAATGTTGTTGGTATGTCTCGGTGGATTTGTCGTGTCGTTTGACCGATGTCACGGTAGTGACGTCGAAGTAGGCCTGTAGTTAGACGCGAATATTGTTGCGGTTACAGTGTATGCGTAAGGAAAGCCATTTGAAGGTCGGTAAGTCTTTTTAAAATCTGGAGTTGGTACGTTTCGCGTGTCGGCTGACCAAAGTCACGGTGGTGACAACGAGAAAGGCCTGGAGTGGGTTAGTGAAGCCGTAAATCTGACTTTACAGATGATGCGAGCGGATATCTATATGTTAGAATGGTGTGGGTCTTTGGAGGCGGGGTTCTCGAGCGGATATGTGTTGGGTCGGTTGACTGAAATCACGATGGTGACGTCGAGAATATCCAGCTGTCGGTAGTCCGGACTGTTGGATGCATTCCGTGGCAGTCGTTTTTGAGTGGCTTTCTTTTTTCTTTGGCGGCAACTTTCGTGTTTGACTTTTGTGTTGTATTTTAGATTTTTGCAGGTATTTATTTTATGGGCCGGTCGTGATGCTTAGAGACCCTGCGCAGAAGACGACTTTTTTATTTTGGGTTTTGCTTTCTTAGCGCTCACATCCGGCCGACAAGTAGAGTGAATTAGAAAGAGATATAATTTGCCGCAGAATATAGCACTAGGAAATATGTTTTGAATACTTAATAAAACATACAAACAATCATAATGCAAGCTATTTTAACCAATGAAACCAAGAAACACGATAAAAATATTAGACGTTGGTGAGTCGAATTTAGAATTCCCCATGTTATAAAACTCAACAGTTGATATCAGTCAGCCTGCACAAATCACGCCAGAAAGTCATGGAAACTTTTACTGCACCACGAACTCGTCTAATAGCGGATTTGTTGAAAATAATTGATTGATATTGGATATATTCCATTTTTCAAGTAACATAAAAGTGGTAGACTAACGGAATGTGGTGGAGGTGTTGGTTTTGACACTGTCAGAGATTGCTGGCGGCAAAATGATTCTTTCTAAAATTCCCTGGCTGAAATATTTGATATTTACAAAACGTTATAAGAGACTATGTATTCAAAGATACATACGTGAAAAATAACTGATTTTTTTATTTCCTGTTTTTTTTTTCTTTTAAATAAAATTACGTTCTATATATAGAGTCAATCCTAAAGGATTTAAAGTTATTTACTTCACTTCATATTTGATGATTAAGAGTTCGAGAGTTATTTACTTCACTTCATATTTCATGATTAAGAGTTCATTTATTCCGATGGAGACAAATGTGGATGTGATTAAGAATTCTAACAACACACATACCCTGTCGCAGTTAGCGCCTCTTCATTTCCTTAACCCTTCACCAGGGGTCTCTCTCTCCCGGGAGTATAAATACTGGCTGACCATTCGCCTCTTTCTCTCTTTTCTCTGCTTACGCGCACGTGTGAGCAACTATGTCGATTTCGGCCACGGGCCGAAACCTCGCACGTGGGGCGAGGTACAAAAAACTTTCTCTAAAAATTTCCAATATGTGAACTCTTACACACAACCAGCGTTTCCCATATTCTGGGAAAACGCTAAAACAAAATATACACCCGTACGGACATTCAACACACACAATAACTTTCCATACAGACACTGTAACATTTTATTCATGTCTTAAATGTATTTGTAATTCGTATTTTAATCTATTTGTCATTAATATATATTTGTTCGCATACATGTATATCGGTCTTGTTTGTTTCTTTGGACTCCATTAAAGTCCAACATTTTTATGTAGCTGGACCGGCCAGCGGAAGCCATAACCTAGAGATAACTCATCTTCTTTTCTCACATTCACACACCGCATGGTCCACAACAACCCCACTCGTTCATAGAGAGTCCTTTCATCGGTTCTTTTCTTTGGTTAATCTGGTGAATTCTAACTCTGACTACTGGGTTTATAATATGTACACAGACCAAAAGGGGTAAGCAAATAGTATCGTGGCTGAAATTTGCCCGAGAGACTGGAAAAATGATGCATATTAAAATATTTTAGACTCGTACAGGCTAATTTAGCTATAGTTGTAATTTTATCTAAGGTTAGGTTTGTATACATTCTACAAAGTGTGTAAATTTGGGTTTGCTAAAACTTGATTTATCTGGGAAGGATATCAAAATAACCCAGAATTTATACTAGGAGCAAACCGACTCCATACGGATGGAAAATGAATTGTATAAGTACAGAATAATAGAAAGGGGAGTAAGATAAGGGGGTGGCTTCTCACTAGATTTATTCAACTTCTACAGTGAGGCTATCCTAAGTGAGCTGAAGATCCTATTAGGAATTATTATCAGTGGGCACAATCTTAACAATATAAGACATGCAGATGTTACTGTGTTGATAGCAGGCATAGAAAGAAAACTACAGGATCTAATAATGAAAGAAAGTGGGAAGAAAGGACTATCAATTGTAAAAAGGCAGAATGTTTGTTTATTAGTTGATTTTTTTTGTTTAGCGGTATATCATTTAATGCTGAAATTTAATTTTCTTAGGAGCTTTGAAGTAATAAAAATATGATATGTTATTCTGCTTTCACAATTGAATAAATGGCAGGTGATATTCGTTTTTTTTAAAAAATAGTCCTTATATTGAAACTTTCGGATATTTACAATTAGATGGTAAAACAGAAAAATACATTACACCAACATATAAAAATAAAAACTTTATTTATCTACATACATCGCGATCTTTTGATTTTAAACAGTTGAAATAAAGAGAAATATATTTTGTTAATGTTCCTTTCTTTTGTGTGTAAAAAAGAAAATGTATTTTTGTATTAATTCGACTCGTAAGCTTAAAGTCTCTGAAATATGATTCATTTCAAATTAGGTTGAGTGCGTTTGAAAGTACCCTTAAAAAATTGCACACTTTTATGAAGAGTACAATAAAAGTCGAATTGAATAATTATTTCTTATTGGTATCAGCTATGATTTTGAATATTGTGTTTTGAGCCAGAAATGATTTCTCTGACAGGCCTTAATTGGCTTTTTTTAATTCCAGTGTGCTAGAAGCCATCAGAGTGAAAATTTAAAAAAAAAGAGATGAGGTATTGTAATTATTTACATTTTTTTGACTGTTGCCCTCATCTTTGTTGCCTCAAAGACACATGGCCTAGTGGACAAAAATGTTGGTCGAATCCAGTGACTTGACCCAAAGAGTCGTGAGTTCAATACCTGGTTACAGCTGAGGTGAACAAAACCTTGGAGATTTGAGTTAAAGGGAGATAACTGATACTGAGACATCAGGAAGAGGCATGGCACGTGGAACTAGGACAATTTACCCCCGGTGGACAAAATAAAGGGTTCAGTTCGAAATTCCAATCACCCGAAGAAGGCCGGAGCGTACAATGGCCGAAATGTCGTGAATATGACATCAAAGATGAGGACAACAGCCCAAACAATGTAAATAGCGTCAGAGAACGTTTACGTTAATTTCAAGTTGCTAAGAAGTAGCGCAAAGATGAGATCAGGTCTTGGAGTAGGAATTGATTATTCTGTGTAAAAGTTTAATTTCTTAGTGTATACAATTTTTTAAGTTGCCTGTGAAGACATAAAGTAACATTTATTGATATTAGTAAGATCTGTGTAAATTCTACGACGCATCTTGTCAATTGTAGCTAAGGACAATAAATAATTCCTGTATCTATATTATAATGAGAAATTTTTTTGCATTTGTTATTTCAACACAACAAAAACGGTACTTCATAGCGCAGTTTTCCGTGAGCGCAATACCGGGAAACGGCTAAACTTGAAGAACAAAGTAATTTTTGTCCAATCACTTCACTAGTCTCTAAATAAATTGCAGTTATAATTAGAAATGGATAAAAAAAAAAACTGTGCAAAAAAGACGTCAATTAGGTCTGTTAATTGCTAATTGCAAAGTTGTTTCCTTTTCTTCATAAAAATATTTAAGTAAGCTTAGTAACAATTCTCCCTTTATGTGCCATGTCACTTCAGGGGGTCGGCGATCATGGCTCTCCGCAGCTTCCTGTCTCCCATTGTTCTAAGTAACTTTTCCCCATTTACTATCCCTTTTTGTTCTTGTTCTCTCACCTATTCAGACAAATTAATTAAGTAGGTTAGTAGTTGTTTCCCCATACTTCTACAGCCTCCAGTATGTCCTCATTATATGCCCCAGAAATTTTAACTGTCTCTTTCTGATCGTAAGTATACGTTTCTTTGTTCTTACTACTTTCCTTAAAACTTCCTTTTTACTCGCATGTTCTGTCCATGGTATTCTATGTTATTTCAAGCCTTTTCTTCTAATGTGAAGAAATTTCAAGCATTCACTGCCATATAGGAGATTAGATATTATATAGCAGTCCACCACTCTTTTCTTTATTTCTCACGAAAAAATAATACTTTGCATAGTTTCTGGAAAGCATCTTTATCTATTCATATAAGTATTTAGATATCTGTGTAACTTTTCCGTCGTCTATTATTATATTACCGAGATAAACTTCTGTACCTGCTTCATTTTGACGCCCCTAATATGCAGCTCATACCTTAATCTGTCTCTTTTGCCGACAACCATGTATCTGTCTTACAGTAAATAGTCCGTTCTTTTTGCTTTCCTTTTCTACCTTGTCTGGTAGATCTTTCACTTTTCTGTCTGAGTCTGCCATCAACACACCGATTATTTGCATTTACAAATAATTCTAAATTCTATGAACAGATATAGACTTAAAGATCGAGTGGGGGACGATACGGAAGGCGGAACTTAAACAGAAAAATCTATTTGGATTTGAAAACTAAGCCGTATAAATATCAATATATTCGTGAACAATAAGGTCACGAGTGACACTAGTTTTTTTGAGAACGTATACAGCATACACACCGAAGATAGGGTAGTAGGTAGGTAGGTAGATACGTAGGTAGGTTAATAGAAAATGTACTAGATTACAAATTGTAAACAATAAAAAAGTACATTCGGTGCACGAATCAAAGGTTTGTAAATGGTGTGCGTTGTTATTGCTACTTCAGATATTCTTTCATCAGAAATTGAATTAAAACAAACCATATTTAATTTGGCAATCTCACGAGAAGTTGACTTTATTTGGCTTTTTAAAACGTAAACAAAGTTTAACAAACATACTCTTAAAAAGTCGGCGAGTCAAAACTAAAAGGGACGATTTTTCTCTTGACACCGGTATTACAATGAAAGTAGATAGATTCGCACTCCTCTTTCAAGTTTAAAGTTAGCTGTTATCTTTCCTGCATAGCCCTTCATTTTTTGTTCTTTCCTACGACAAGACAACAGCACAGTGTAACCCTCTGCCTTGAGTGGCTCTTGGACCTTGTATTGAGTGAACATTAGTAAAAAAGAAAAAAATTAATGTATACTCTCTCGGCAATTTAAAAAAGCTCTTTTTAGAATTTTAATAAAACCGAAAAATATGAAATTAGATTTATACATTTTTATTTATTTATTAAACATTCCCCACAAGAAAAATCTTTTCTACACTATTTACATTGTTCGGGCTATTGTTCTCATCTTTATCGCCAGTTGCACGACGTTTCCGCCTTTGTACGCGCTGGTCGAAACGTCGTGAAAATGGCAATAAAGAAATGGCGGGTGAGAGATTCGTGGGGTTAATCTTCAGTTGTTTTATATAGCACTTGGTACAACAAAAATCACCCCTTCCCGCATCAATCTCCATGGTGACATTGGGCCTTATCTAAACTTCTAGGAATTCTGGTTGAAAGCTGACGTAGATTCCAGAAGCACTCGATGCGGCTTCTCAGCCCAAGTCTTCGAGCTCTCCAAATTCACCTGCTTATATGCACTCCAGCCCAAACTGGCGTGGAGCCGAAGGGTTCACAATGTTCATTGATACTTTAATTTTAATTAATTCAAATAATGGTTTTCTTTGTTTCCTATTTCTACTTTCTAATCAACTTTCCAAATTTGGAGAATTATCCACCTTCTTTTGAAGTAATCACAGGGATTGCTTCTCCCTTAATTCCAACTTGCTTCACTTCATATCTCGCACCGCTACTCCGCACAGGCGATACTAAATTCTGCCCTTCCTCTTTCCTTCCTATCATTCAACCTCAGCCCACTTCCCAAGGCAAGCATAATTGTCTTTGTGACAAATCTAATTTTAAAGCGGGGAAGGGCGGACTTCCACTCCAGCAATTAATTTTAATTCTACAAATCTTTTCTATTTTCCTGGAACTCTGTCCAGTGAAAATACAAAACAGACCACCGATGACAGAATTTGTTTTCATACATCCGGCCTTAATCGTACAGTACATCTGACCCACTAAGAGAAATCCATTCTCATTTTAACCTTTCGAGCGATAGATAAAAGTTATTTCCCAATCTGCTTTCGTCAACGAAAATATATTTGTTTACCTAAATTCTAAAACAAGAGACAAAACTGTTTTCCATCCACGACGGGTCACCTTCAGAGCGAAAACACAACCCAGAATACCTTCTTGGAACGTCATGATTGATCTTCATAACCTCAACCCTAAGAAAAAGGGTTCGTTCCTTGTTTTTGTTTTCGTTTTCGTCAATGAAAATATGACCCTCATCTGCTTGTCTTTCAGTTAATAATGTGTTTTCCAAATTTCTCCAGAAATTTCGCCGAATCTATTTTCGTCCGCATGCCAGACTCTCGATAGATAAGAAAAATAAACTTTAAAAAAGAAGAAATCCAGACGCTCCCATTCTCACCAAGGAAAATTTCTCCGCTCTCTCCCTCTTCCATCCAGCCTATATTTCATTTTGGGTTTAAATTTTTCTTTTCCTGTATAGAATTATTGTTTGACCACCTCACCGCCTCAGTGTCACACAACCATCTTGATATAAAAACAAAAATAAAAACGTCATTAACTTATCTTATCGCAACCAGATACACACTATATATATATATATATATATATATATATATATATATATATATATATATATATATATATATATATATAAAGATATTTTTATGTTTAACATTCTTTTTATATATATAAAGAGGAAAACATTAAAAAATAAAATTCACTGATATATATCACTTAATGATTTCAGTAAACACCTTTGATTTATAATTAACTCTAAAAGTTTAAAACATCTCATCTAATCAATACCAATAAGTCGAAACCTCAAAAAATCCATCCCATGTAAAACCAATGTGTTTATAAATTCTCGTGTCCTTTGGTAGATTCCATTTCCAATAACAATACTCACAAAAGAATATTAAATTCTTACAAACACACTATCGTAGGTTAACTTGTCACTTATAGAAACTTAGTGTAATTTGTGCACGTATTGATCATCACATCACTAACAGCTAAAATACAACTATTAACATAATATAAAGATTA
The DNA here is from genome assembly GCA_964036315.1 of Acanthosepion esculentum. Classification (NCBI taxonomy): domain Eukaryota; kingdom Metazoa; phylum Mollusca; class Cephalopoda; order Sepiida; family Sepiidae; genus Acanthosepion; species Acanthosepion esculentum. The sequence continues at coordinate 124,611,924 of OZ038487.1, forward strand.
GTAGATAATAGCAAAATACTATACAGTTCGCACTGTAAAGAAAAACCCAAATTACGCGATGTTGTTATTATACAAAATGAACAACCCGCATTAAGTAAAATATGTTTTAAAATCTAAAAAAAAAAATTAAAAAATTAAAAATGGCGGAAATGAGTCTCCCTGCTGATTTATCTTCCCGCTCGTGTGATGTTATCACATGACATTTTATTATTAACCTTTGTATCTTTATATCTAAGGCTAGATAATTATTTTTGTATCGCAACAATATCATCCAGCTGGTGTGAGGATGTCGTGCAGCAGGATGACAGCTACGTGAACCACGTGATCTTTTTTTTGACGAACAGCTTCCTTCTGCCTGTCTTTCGCTGTCGCCCACTCTCCGTGCCCCGTAAGACAGATACCAATTCTGACTGGACAAGAAGTCGTAACCGTCCCTGAAGATGCAAAGAGAACTATTCTCATAATAAAATTAAGCGCATTTGAGAACAATGCCGTCGGGAGTTCTAAACTCCTGGTAGGGCCACATTTAGCGGTAAGGTCAAAAACGAGGACCCAGATTAAACGCGATCAACCCTAAAGATCCCAACGGTGGAACAAGCGGATGATGATTACAATAGATCTCAACGGTTCAACTAGAGATGAAGAGGGCTACACATGGTGGACATGCTACAGAAGGCGCCACTCGAAATTATAAGAGTCTGCAGCAGTCCGTTGTAGTTTCATAACTTGATCCTGCATGTCTCATTCCATATGTGCCGCAGAGAAAGGTCAAGTGTGTGGGTCACTTTCTGGCAAGTCGAGGTCCACCTTAAACAAATTCACGCCATTGGCACTTTCTTCTATTCTGATTTTCTTTCATCTTCAACCAACTCTTGCAAAAACCAAACGGTGACAGGGAACGGATGTTTTGGTGAAACTGGAAGTTTCTAATGCTGACCATACACGTTGGCGGCGAATGTAGTCATCAACGTCATCATTATAAAAGCAGCGAATAGCAAAGAAGAAATTAAATTCTTGGATACGTGATAAAGTCGACGACGCCAAAAATTAGGCGCGATAATTTGGTGGTAATTCTACTTGCGTCTTTGTAACAATAATGATATTCTGTTATGAGAAGAGCTTGTCGTACCTTGTTGAAAATCAAATTCTTTAAACCCAACGACGTCCGATGTTCCCAGCTCATATGACAAAAATAGTCCATAATTTCATCCAGCTCGATGCGCCCACTTACAGAAGACCGTGAGAAAAAATATTGGGGTCATAAAATATCTTTTCTGACTAATCAGAAAAAGGCTCGCAGCAGCTGTTTCTGAATCTCCCCCCCTCTCTCTCTCTCTCTCTCTCTCTCTCTATATATATATATATATATATATATATATATATATATATATACGAGAGTCATTAAATAAATAAGGTGAATTTTTCGGTATAAGGACTTCTAATACAGATAGAAGCTTACTTTTTCTTTTTTTCAACGTAGTCTCCCAGCACTGTCACACACTTTTCCCATCTGTGCACAAGCTTCCGTATTCCCTCAGCGTAAAAATCTTTGTACTGATGTCTCAGCCAGTCGCTCACAACACTTGACTTCATCGCCACTTTTAAACTTCGTGCCTCTCGTGAACGCTTTCAAGGGACCAAACAGCTGAAAGTATGAAGGGGCAAGGTCTGAGCTGTAAGAGGGATGAGGGCTCAGTTCCCAGCCCAGCTCGTTGATGGTCTGCATCGTTTGGGCTGCTGTGTGAGGCCTTGCGTTGTCATGATGCAAGATGACTCCTTCTGACTGATGACCCCTGCGTTTGTCCCAACAGATAAGCTCAAAGTCCTTGCAATGTCATCCACTGTCACCCTTCTGTCAGACTGAATGAGGTCATTGACTGATTCGATCACCTCAGGAGACCTCACTTCTGTCGGCCTCCCAGGCCTGTATTCATCCTCAACACTGCTCTGTCCTTCTTTAAACAATTTAGCCCACTTGTAGACATTTTTTGGCTGAAACATGTGGCACCATACACAGTTGACATTCTCCTATGAATTTCAACTGGTTTGCACACTTCAGCAACCAAAAACTTGATAACTGACCGCTGTTCAATCCTGGAGCATGCTTCTTGGTCGGCCATCTTTGTTAATCGCCAAAACTCTCAAAGTTTTTTTTTAATCTGCAAAAGAAATTAAATCCATGTGAAAAAGAAGTAAAACAAAAATTAAAAAAGAGTAAGCTTCTGTGTTAGAAGTCCTTATACCGAAAAATTCAACTTATTTATTGAATGACCCTCGTACATATGTATATATGGCTAATACAAATAAATTTTTTAACTTAGCTGATTGATGTTATATTCAATTCAGCACGAGCGTTTTATTGCAACGACTGCCTTAGATGTCCTCTTCGTTCAGACTTCCACTGACTGATTTCTGACTTTGCACTACCTTTGTTATCGCTATATATATATATATATATATATATATATATATATATATATATATAGTAGTAGTAGTAGTAGTAGTAATCTTATAAGTATAAGAAACTATACTCGTTCGGAAAACATTCGGTGTCTTGATTTGCAAATAATCAAACCAATACCAAAGGGAAAAAAAGGTATTAAAAAAAAGAAAGAACCAAGAACATGTACGTTAGCCTAAAATAATCGTCCAGCATGCAAGTCCAAAGCCCAAAGAAAAAAAAACGATACGAGTACACAAAATAACTAAATAAAGTGCTCAATACAATAAGTAGAGCAGACCTAGTTAAACCTAGAGAGCCAGACAAACCTACCAAGGTTTTACCTAAGCGGATCGTCAGGGAAGGCTGCCCAGGTTTAACTATATATATATATATATATATATATATATATATATATATATATATATATGTGTGTGTGTGTGTGTGTGTGTGTGTGTGTGTGTGTGTGTGAGGGATTTAAGGACGAAACCAGCAGGCTACTACAACACGATAATTCGTCTTGATTTTCGCCCACGAGCCTCTCACTCGACCAAATACGCATATTGATTTTCACCTTTTTTCTATCTCGATTACTACCTTGAGTTATACCCCCCCCCCAAAAAAAAAACAACCTGAGTCTACCACGACGATACCCTATAACGATTAAACGATCGAACATTGTAAAGCACGGGAAATAACAAAAAAACTTTTACTTGTCTAAATCACGTTATATCTCTGTGTATTGTTTTGACACTTCCACGTTTTTCTTGTTAACGTTGAGGCTGCTGTTACAACTTGAACGTAATATTCTATTAATAACTTTATATACAAAGTAAATTTTAATTAAAAGCATCTTACTTGATATCGTTATCGATTCCAATAGTCATCATTTAAAAAACAATAACTTATAGTTCTAACTCTTGCTTTCTTCATTACAAGAGTCCATATCGATAGAAAATATTCTTTTGTAGGGGACTGGGGGCTTTACGTGTTGTTGAATTAGGGACACATGCTGTTTATTCCTGCTAGAAGAAGGTTCAACTACAAGAAAATGGCGGACTCAAATTAAGTCCAACCGAAGATGTAAAGAAGACGAACAAGACCGATATGTCAACAAATATATGTATTAAACAACAAACTTTACAAGTGACAAAGACATTAACATTTGTGTTTGTGTGTGAACGTAAAGAGTTTGTATTTTGCTGAATGTTCGTACGTACGTGTATGTGTGCTTCATGGCGTTTTCCCACAAGTGGGCAAAACGCGGATTTCTACGAGATATTACATTTTGAAATGTGTCCGCTGAAATGCAAACTGAAAAAGAGAACGAGGCAAGAAGTTGTCCAGTATTTATAGTGTAGGGAGGGCGACCCCTAGTGAACAATTAGGGAATTAAGGAGGAGCTAACTCCGACACTTTACAAAACAATTTAATTAATCTACTTTCGTGAATTTTTCTGTTTAAAAAAGTAACACTAAACAAACGCTCAGCAATAATGGTTTTCCAAATTATATCGTCGACAAACAAATAAAGTTTTATGAAAAGAAAATTAGTAATTTAATAAACGTGCCAAATATAAACAACTCCATTAAATTATTTTATTGTAATCAGATGCTCAAAGTACAAGTAAGGAAAACATCAATAAAAAATATATAATCCATAGATATATACACACTTCATCTTCTTCTATGTGCCTTGTCCCTTAAGGGCGTAGACGATCATGGCCCTCCTCAATTTCCTGTCCTTTGTAGCACTTAATAAATTTTGTCTTTTGTTATCTCTTTTGAACATTGTTTCGCTATCCATGTACTCAAGTTCTCTAGGTAAGGGGTTATGCGTTCTTTTCCTTTGTCCTCCAGTGAGTATTAAATTTTCCAAAGTAATAAAAAAAACTTCTACGATTCATTATCTATGAAAAAAGTTTAAAACGCTTTTACTTTGTTGTGACTAGTAAAAACACATGAACATCAACTCCTCTATATCAGACCAATGTTGACTACAAATTAACACGTTGACCTGCCAAAGGTCAATTACGAAATCTAACCTCAAACGCCAACTATGTAGCCCAAATGAAAATGCATCACACAGTACCAAGTACGAGATAACTCGCAGTCGGCGTCATACATTATTTCGTGGTTAATGTGTTAACTTTTTCTTGTGGAAATAGCAAAAAATCATATATAGGATATACAACCATAACTCTCTCTCGAAGGACCATTAGGCAAAATTCCGATCAAAAATATAAAAATTTATATAAAAAAGAAATTTAATATTATATAACAATAATTAAAGGGTAAATATTTCAATTTCTTTTGTTGGGTGTGCTTAAAAAACATTTATTAAAAGAAGAACGTCATTAACACGTATTCTTTAAATAAGTGTGAGTAAGTGTTCTTTCAGGCTGGAATCATGTTAAGGAACTTTAACGTAAAGCCTGGAACTGTGTGACGAGTTTAAAGGATTCCGATCGGTTCACCCCTTCCTCTCACTTTCGACCGGTTATAGTAGTAAACCGTTGTCTTAGCCGAAGATGAGGAAGAATTTATTTTTCGCGCGCTTTTGCGCTGACGTCACGGCAAATTGACTTTTTCAAATTAGTCGCCCCCGTGGTCGTCTGACCATCGGCACGGGCTGGCTCACTTGTCTCTCGCCGGTAACCCCATATATACAGACAGAGACATTTTATTCGGCAAAACCTTGCCTAGACCTCATGGCTCGTCGCTTTATCTTAATACATACGACACGGTCGTCACCTTCATGACAGAAGCGAACATCTTTATAGAGCTGCCAACTTCCAGGAACTTTCAAAAACTTCCAACCTGATGAACAGAGCATTTTTCACATTCTTCGAACTCATACTTTCAGAACCTGTACTTTAAAAAGAATTACATACACTCACAATTATAAACTCTCGCAGTGAGTATTTTTTCCTTGCCGTATGTTCACTATGCATTACAACTGACTTTCTGACTTTCTTCCTGAAGGAACCTTTTTCCCGTCATTAGCCATCTTGGATTTAAATTTTGGCGCGGAATTTTATCTTGTCAACTACCATATTTCCAGTATCTTACTGAAGGTCTTCACTCAAGACAATTAAATTTCATTCTCTATAATATTTCCAGTACATTTACTGAAGGTCTCCACAGAAGACAATTTACTAATCTACGTGGCCTCTTTATTAACTATAATATTTCCAGTATTTTACTGAAGGTCTCCACAGAAGAAAATTTACTAATCTACGTGGCCTCTTTATTAACTATAATATTTCCAGTATTTTACTGAAGGTCTCCACAGAAGACAATTTACTAATCTACTTGGCCTCTTTCTCAATTATTACATTTCCAGTACATTTACTGAAGGTCTTCACAGAAGACGAATTTACTTGTTAAACTCTAATAAAAATTTATGTTTGTTCTTAACCTTTTGTTGTTTTGCCTGTCTACTTCTTTTCACTTTGTACGTTTGTACGGTGGAAAGAGCACGTCTTTATATTTTTCTTTTCTTTTACTTTGTTTGTGGATTCGGTAGTAGTGTGTAGCGTCTGGCACAAGGCCTTATTTTCGTAAGCCAGATCTGCACCGCTATCGGGTCCGCAATAGGCTCACAGAGGCTTGACAGATTTTGGCAGAATTATTTTTTGGTCGGGTCAAGAACTAGGTCGAGGTTATTAAATATTAAGTGACCAATCAGAAGTTGAGATTTTCTGAAAATATTTATTAAGCTGAATAAGCTCTGTGATCCACTCTTTGTACGAAAATTGATATTGATAAAAAAGGTGGTAGCGGGATGCTAAAAATTTACCTTGATTTTTGTTTTCATATTTATGTATTTGGGTGTATATATATGCAGTTGTATGTATTTATATGCATGTATTTGTGTGCGTATGGTGCAAATGTGTGTATGGATGTGTGTGTGTATGTGTTGTATTCTATAAATATGAAGATGAATTAGATATTGAATTTAAGATGTTTTTTTTTCGTTTTTTGGGGGTAAATTATTTTCACATCCCCCTTATATATATATATATATATATATATATATATATATATATATATATATATATATATATATATATATATATATATATATATATATATATATAATGAGCGCGTGGCCGAGTGGTTAGAACGTTCGCTTTCTGAGATTCGGGTTCGACTCTCACCACGGTTGATTTGTCAGGAAGAGACTGATAGTTCTGCTAGCACGAAGTCACAAATCATCGTGACCGAGTGTGCTGGCGTTGTTCAGATTGTCGATCGTGCTAGATAACACACTCTCTCACAGAAACTGTAACTGAGGTCTACTCAGCATTGTCGCAGTATAAACCACGGATGGACTCTGTGGGTGTTGAGCAAATACAAATGTGCCTGAGCAAGAGTGTCTAATCGGATTGCCCTAGTAGACGGGTATCCTCGAATACAAATGGCCAGCTATTATATATATATATATATATATATGTGTGTGTGTGTGTGTAAACACACACGCAGACATACACATACACACACACACACACACACACACACACACATATATATATATATAATAGTTGGCCACATGTATTCGAGAATACACGTCTACTAGGGCAAACCCATTGCATATATATTTTTGAAGATAGGTTGAACGTTTTCTTTTATTTCGATATTTGCTGCCATTTTTTTACATCTTCCGAGACCTGCTGAAAATACTTCGGGGAAACTCGTTTTTAGTTTCTCTTTTAATTTATCTTTTACATTTTGACAGTACGTACTTATTGGTAAATCCCAAAGTTCGAATTTTTGCATCCAGTCCGTTCCGAATAAGTTTTCTGTATTTCTTAATACATACATTTTTAATTTTTTTGTCAATCCATTAAATGTCACATTTGTAATCACTTTACACTCAAATTTTATTTTTCTCCCAGTTACCGACTTTGCAATTTTATCCGTTTTTAACATGGCAGGTTTATTCAGTTTTCTCCATGTTTGTACGTTTATAATAGTTAAATCTGAACCAGAATCCAGCTGTAGCCTGACTTTTCTGTTTTTCATTTCAACTTGTACGTATTTCCTTATGTTAGTCTCATCAGCTTGGTCAGTCCTCGTGATTCTTATTCTGCTTTTGCTTTCTCTTCTAGACCAACAATGAGAACTTTTGTGTCCTATTTTTTTGCATGTTAGACAAGTTTTAAAACGGTATGGACAGTCTTTAAACCAATGCCAAATCCCACAGCGATAGCATGGACTGGGTGGTAGTTTTTTCTGATATTGACTTTTAGAGTTATAAAATTTTGTTTTATCTGTTCTTGAGGCGGGGGGAAATTGGTTTGGTTTGTTTCTGAGGAAGGAAAGTTGGTTTGTCTTCGTACTTTACGTATGTGTGCTATGCCAACTTCTTCTATGTCTTTTGAGTCTTTCTTCACACTGATGCATCTCTGGCAGTCTTCGGCTAGTTTTTGAAGTGTCAAATCTTGTTCACTCTCCAATTTAGTTAGGATTCTGCGTCTCGTTTTCGCGTCTTTGGTTGAAACCAGTCCTTGGACGTATATTAAGCATTTGAAATTGTCCGCGCTGAGTTCCGATAATTTAAAGTCATCACAATATTTGTTGACAATGGGAAAAAAAAACCAATGTTTATATACAATGTAAAATATGTATGTACAAGAAACTAAACAAAACAATATTAGTAGTAGGACCCTTCCAAAAATGTGGCAGAAATCTCTATTAACTGGGATGAACAAATCCAGAAAACAGAGACATCTGTCACCTAAAACGTAGGGAGTGGTGGAGACAAGAAACTAAAAAGGAGGACAAAAAAACAGGACTTATGTACTTGCATGCTCTAGCTACGTTGAAAGGAAAATATTTAGCCCTAAGGAGGCCAAAACTGAACATGAAAATGTTCTATCTTACCTTAAAAGGCTGGGATGACTAATGTTTCGGTTCGAGGCCCAAAATCCTCTTGCTTAAGTTGCGTCCAACAACCACTCTAGGTCAGCACCTCTCACTTGCACCAAGCGCGAAAGTTTCACCCACCTTTTGCCGAAATTCCACGAGGAGAGACGCGCCCTCTCCGCCCTGATCTTAACCATATGCTGATGCCTAAAGAAAGAGACCAGTTGCAAAGAGGAAAATTTCTCACCTGCGTGGAACTCCTTCTGTCTAGTCGTCCACACCACCATTCGCATAATGCCGAGCAGACACAAAAGCACATAGTGCTGATCCCTGGACATTGGCGGTTCCACATTGGAACAAACGGAACTGGCTTGCAGGACAAAAAACTTTCCGTCCAAGACGCGAACCATGTAGCCTTCAATCAGCCTGCACAGAGGTCGCACAACGTCGCAGTGGAAGAAGGCATGTTCAATTGACTCCTCCCAGTCACCACAGCGAACACATTCGGCTGAAATCGCCAAACCCGCTGCGCAGAGCTTTTTGCCGACCCAGAGAGCCCCTCGCAACACCAGCCAGGTGAGTGATGCCTCGTAAGGCGCAGTATTTACAATGTCCGGAATAGTCCATTATTATTATGGGTAAGTTCCCATAACAGATGGAAGAGTGTATTTTATCTCGGGGGTGGGTAGAAAATATGGACGATTCTATCACCTTAATTCGGCATATTCTTTCTTCGTATATGCAACCTTGTAGTTTGTTTTTACATTCACTTTTTTAATCACCATCCTCTATGTTCCCTTCATATAAAGTCACTCTTCTTAAGACATTAGTGAACCCGAATTATGTAATATTTCGAATACGTCACAGTACGCGTACTAGAGAAAGAAAAAAATATATGTATGAGCAACGTACCGTGCCCCGCTTAAGTTTTAATTACGGTTTAATTAGACGATCTCAATTGCAATTGTGATGAAAAGCGAAATTAAAGTTAAACCTTTAATAAAGAATTGTTTTTTTAAAAACCTTTCACTCTATTCTATATTTAAATTTAACTTTAAATGAATTATTTATTTAATTTTTAATCGCGTGTAACTGTAGTAGTTAATACCTGTTACTTCAGGTTGTTTATGATTCGCCAACATCGAAACAGGACGGACGGACACACGTACACTGCGCTTTATAGATAAATATCAACAAGCCTTATAAAGAAAGAACCTTGTAAAGAAAAAAATTGTTTACTTTAGTTACATTTTAAAATTATCTTTCTGTTTATTATTACTCGCAAATATCAATACCAAAGTATGATGAACTATTTGTTCAAGTCATTACAATTTAAAAAACTACTGTGAAATAAAAATGATAAAGACATATAAAAGGACGGGATTTTTATTTTAAATTATCCTATAAAGCCTGAAAGAATTCAAACGAAAATTTTAAAATTAACTTCCTCGATTATCCGGATGCCTTGGGACGGGGGTTAAAAATATGTTCGGATAATTAAAAGTTCCGGATAATTGAATTCCTTAATTATCGAAAAAGAATAAAGAAAAATGTCATATTCTGAAATAAAGTTAACATTTATAATTTATATCATTAAATAACATTTTCAAACGCTTTGTTGTTCAAGGGTTTGTCAATTTATTTATGAAAAAATAAAAATAAATGGCGTTTAGTTTTTCTGCCACTAACTCTCGAAGATTCGTAAAGATAGCTTCTGGTTGAAAGCGACAAACAACTTAAACTTGCATTTCACTCATTTCAGACACCGTAGCAATGCATTGCTCCAGTGTCTGAAAGTGGGACTTGGTGTTGTTGAACTTAAACTTGAGCAATATAATTATCATCCTGCCTGTCTTCATTTTCTGGTGCTATTATAATTTCAACACTATCCTGATCACTTACATAGTCATACCCAAGGCGATCTGCATTAAACCAGTCTGTCGCAGTTAGCTCCTCCTCAGTTCTTTAATCCTTCAACAGGGGTCTCTCTCCCCTGGCTATAAATACTGGCTGACCCTTCTCTCTCTCTATTTCGACCTAGGCCTTGGGCCGCTACCTTGCGCGGAGGCGAGGTAAAATCTCTCTTTTTCCACTTAGGCCAATATGTGACCTCTCACAGATACAGCGTTTCCCAAATTCTGGGAACGCGCTAAGAACGATACACGTACGTACGAACACTTACAACACACACACATAATTTCTCCAAACAAACTCTATGTAACAGTCCATGTCTTTGTTTAACTTGTTTTGTTATTAATATATATTTGTTTACCCATGTATATCGGTCTTGTTTGTTTTCTTTGTCTTCTTTGGACGTAATTAAAGTCCGACATTCCCATGTAGCTGGACCCGCCAGCAGGAAAGTTTAACCTTCTGATATCTCTTCACATCTTCACTCCCACGGTCTGCTACAAGTTATTTATTTCTGTTTCATCAGTGTCTAACGTTTCAAATTGCTCTCAAAATGCTTGTCTGAGATGTCTGAATAATCGAGGTACGGATAATCGAATAAGTACTGTAACCAGCTATCAATTGTAAGAAGACAGACTGTATGGTTGTCAAGAAAAGAAAAAAGAAAAAGAAAAAAGGAACAGCTGAAGATGCGAATTACAAATTAGAGACACCAAAATGAAGCCAGTAAAACAATTCAAGTATCTACGAAGTGTTTTTACAGAGGATAAAGATGCAGCATCGAAATTCCAAAGACGTATTAGAATAGAGAAAGTTGCCTTCCAAAAAATGAGCAAAGTTTTAAGAAACTGGAAAATTTCATTGGGAACAAAGAAAAGAATGCTGAACCGTTACGTGATATCAATTCTCCTACACTGCAGTGAATACTGGACAATTTCCTAACGGATGAAGAGGAGACTTGAGGCAACAGAAATATAACGCTACAGAAACATGCTGAGAATACCATAGACAGAACATATGAGCAACAGTGAAGTTTGAGGGGAAAATGGAAACAAAAATGATACTAATACTTAGAATCAGAAAGAGAGAGTTGAATCTTCCAGGATACATAATGAGAAAAGAAAGCTTGGAGAATTGGATACTCACCGGACATATTGAAGTAGAAGAGGGATAGAGAGAAACGGCGAGTACCTATTGAGCTTGTGTAAATGGTTGGCAGAACAGGGATTAGAAGAGATAGCAGAATGACAGACCTTACTAAGAGCTGCAAAAGGATAGGAAGTTGTGGAGTTACCCCGCTTACTTTTTCCTCTTTCACTAGGAGACGTTACGATCACAAAGTTTCGGCCGTTGTACGCTCAGGCAATCTTCAGGTGTGTGGGGGTCAATTGCCTTCATTAAATTATATTAAACACTGTGCCACAAAATAATAACAAGAAACCAGAAAATTCAGACAAGAGAAATTGTACAAACAAATAGATTTTTATATTTAACAAATGTACAAAACAATAGTTATGAATGTTGTTTAAAATGGTGAAATAAACTTGTCTTTTTAGATTTTTGTGTGAGATAATGTTCCAGTTTGATAGACTGCAAGTTGTAGGGCAATTTGTGTGAATTTTGACAAATTCAGTTCAATGCAATATTGTTTATATATTCAAAATAAGCAGTTCAAAGTTTGTGGAAAAGCGTGTGTGAGTGTGACTTACGTTGTGTTTGACGTTTGAGTGTTTGTCGCTTCGTTGTTTGCCGACGTGACTTTAGTTTACCTTGAATGAAGGAAATAGACTGTGGTTATGGCAAAAAAAAAGATTTGCGACTTATAGTCTGAACTTCAGTTGAAAGTTATTTTATGATGAGTGTCGTCACGTATCGTGTAGCTTTTTCGGCTTTTTCTTAAATGTTTGTATAAGCAATATAAGTCACGTAATAGACCCAAGAAAATGTTTTAAAATTTTATCGCAATGTACCTTTGATCAGGTCAAATTAAGGTCAGACGTGCGGACGTAGTCGATGACATGCCATAAGATATTTTTGAACCAATCAAATTACGTTAGTTGTGTCATTTAATTTGGAGCCTACGTTTTGTTTAATTTTTTAAGTTTTGAGAATATAAAACCTGGATCCTATCTGACCTGGATAGTCTTCATGGAATTTCAAGGGTTCAGTTCGAAATTTCCTGAAAGTTACTAGGGTATCGCTAGGCGTTGAACGCGAAGAAGTCAACAGCCAAGACAGATAATGGAATCAACGTCCATGTATCCGTAATCAAGACAAGCATTCAAGTCGGAGAACAATGACTGTGGTTTGACCTGGAAAGGGATAGGATCCTAGATCTACTTGCCCAAGACACACTAGGCGTAAAAAATGAATGCCTTCTTTTCTTCTTCTTTTTCTCTGAGTAAATGAACAGTTCTTTATTAATCACTGTGTCTGGTCTATTATTGTTGATAATAATAATAATATATTTTTACACTGCTGGTAGCTTTCACTTGAGGTAAAATGACAACATGACTACGTTTTTCGCACTAGTATTCTCTTTTACGTAGACGAATTTTAAGAGGATGCGAGATATACACATGAGGAAAGCTGGAGAATTAACCGGCAGCGACGCAATGATTTGATGAGAATTTTTAAGTAATTCCTGGAATAAATCGTTGTATTTAGCAAGTAAGTACTAGTAACCTTTATTTCGACCTTTATAAAAAATCATATTTTGTTTTAAATTAATGGATATTTTTCAAATTTTCTGACTTTTAATTTCCAATATGAAATTTTTTTTGTGTGTGTTTTCTTTAGTTTAGTCTCTCTAAGAATTTTGAAAATTAAGTAACGAATTTAATCCATATTAAGTTAATATGGATTAAATTCGTTACTTAATTAACTTTATGTTGCGTTTGGTACGTTATAAACTTCGCAACAATAAACAATACAGTGCTATAATTACAATGTTCAACAAAATTTTCAAGTAGACTTTAATCTAGGAAAAAGAAATTTAATAAAATACAATTTAACTTTTGATAAGCAACCTTTGACCTAAGTGAGAAAAGAAACAGTGAATACTTTGGCCTTACACCGTAATAATCATAGTCACGTGATGGTGTCAGCTGACTTGCTTCAAAAAGTGGTTCGCTTTATAAAAAAACATTGAAGGTTGTCATCTGCACATCATTTCGATCATATTTTTTTCTTTCAAGCCGAGTGAAGATTGGGTTGCTCGAACCGAGTTCGTACCATAAACATGGATACCATACAAGATGAAAAAACGCCTCTTATTGAATCAGCAGATGACATCGATATGGAAGATGAACTTGGTTATTGTGGGTCCTGCAGCCCATGCAACCCCCGAAAATCCTTTCATCGATATCTCATCCTTTCGATTATGTGTTTTTTGAGTTTCGGTGAGTGATTTTCTAGGATTTTTTTTATTTATTTTCAGTCATTAATTAAAGATAAGAATTTTTATTAATTCAACTATTTTTTTTTAATAGGCAAAAAAGAATTTTTATCTTTGATTTAAAAGAAAAAAAAAAACGTTTCAAAAATGGCAATTGTAGTTATATAAAGAAAGAAAAAAAGTCATTAACGAAATTAAATACCAGCTTTTTCAATTTCTTTAAAAAAATATTGACTTTAATAAAAAAAATCATCAGTGGTGATATGTTCGATCATGTGACTACATTGTTTTAATTTAACTATCAACAAAAAACAAAATGTTTTGGAGGTTGATTCTTTTTTTTTTTTCCTACAAGAATATAGTTTTTAAAATTAAAAAAGATCTATTCTACACATCTGATAACAAAAACTATATAGTGAAACACTAGTAAACAGCTCTCTAAACACTAAAACTTTTTTTACAATGTGAGATTCATTTTTTGGGTTTTTTTTTTTTTTTTTTTTTTAAATGAAATTATTAGATTTTTTTTTTTTTTTTTTTTTTGTTAAAATAAAAATGTCAAAATAAAAACTTGTTTATGAATTAAATTCCGTTTGAATTTTCGTCATCTTCGACTTGCGGGTATTTTTTTTTCTTTTTATAATGGATTTTTGGTTTGTTTATTTTACTTTTAAACGCAGAAAGTCATTTTATGTGGCAATTTTGAAAGATTTTTTACTTATTACTAAAAACAAATACCTTCGTATGTCTGTATTTTAGTCAATAATAAAAATCAATCTTGCGCTCAATTATTAAAAAAAACAAAAATATTAAAAACCAACCCTAAAAAATAGGTTATGTAAAAAAGACAAAGTTGAGGAGAGTGACTCATTATCACATTTCTTTTTCTTTTTCTTTCAAGGAAAAACACTTTGTGTTTTTTTTTATTTTAATAATGTTAAGAAAATATTTCTTAAAGTTTTGGATGAAATGTGCCAATTTTTGTTTTGTTTTGTTTTGTTGTACACTGAACAGTTGGCCAAAAAGCTTAATTATTTCTAAAAATTGTTTTTGTTTACCGTTTACGTGATGTTAATTATTTTTAAATCAATCAATAGACAGAGTACTATTTTTTTTTTTTTTTTCTCGCTAAGAAATATATTTAAATTTTAAATTATTAAAATTTAAGACCTTCATTCTTTATTTTTCTAAATAAGCCTTTCATTTATTTTTTTTAAATTCTAGTTTTGCGTTAAATGAAAAGTATGGGTTTAATTAAAAATAAATTTTATTTTATATTTGATCAGAGAAATTAATTTTTTTTTTTTTTTTTTTTTTTTTTTTGTAAGAAAATAATTTTCTAAAAAAAAATTCCGTTACCTGTTTTGTTTTCTCATACGTTCAGGTAAATTTTTGATATTGTAAAAATTTTCTAAAAAAAACATCTAAAAATTTAGTTATTCGTTTGTTTACTTTTCATTGATAATTTTTAAATTCGCTTTCTACATGCAATAAAAGCTGAAGAAATTGTGCTGAAGTGAAAATGTGTTACTACTTTTTTTTTTTTTTTTTTTTCCTTGGTTTCATATTGCGGAAATTTGTTTTCATTTTTAATGACGCATAAAAAAAAAAAATGAAATTTCTGACCCCTGCGCCCTTGTGAGACAGACTCAGTACCGACCATCATAAAAACTGAAAAATAAAATTTACAAAGATTGTTTAAGGTTGACGGACACCCATGTCTTAATTAGTTTTTTTTTTTTTTTTTTTTTTTTTTTACGAATTGGTCAAACAAAAACATTGTCTTCAATCGTTATGAGTCTACCGATTGAATGGAATTTTATTATAAACAATTGTCTTATATTATTTTTTAAATTGAATTTTTAAAGCATTCTGAATGTAAAAATAAAGAAAGTGTGCAAGACAATAAGAAACACTACCTGCCAAAAGGTACGAATCACAACATTGAAGAAGACATTGGTCAGAAATAATCTCCAAAAATTAAATCCGTTTGACTGTCACACTAAGTAATTTAAAGATAAAAATAATGCTATTTAAAAAAAAAAAAAACAAACAAAAAAATAACTTAAATAAATTAAAATAAGGATATATCAATCATTTAACTTAAAAAAATTCGCTTAATTTTAATAAAACAAACAAACTTGTTTTTTCTTCTTCACTTATCAAGGAGTGACGATTGTGGATTTTTACATCACAAATTCCCACTTCCGAAATTAACTTTTTTTTTCTTTTTGATAACGGATATTTTATTATTCACTTTTAGTTTTAATTATTTGATCGATTTAAAAGAAATAACTTGTTTTAATGGTTTTTTAGTTTCTTACATTAACTATTATTATCTTAGTAATTGCTCCGGTTCAGAATAATAATAAAATAAAGTCATTCGATAATTGGTAGACACAAGAAACTAAGTCCTCCTGATATAATCTCAAATTTCAATGGCCGCAAACTCAAATGTACTAAATGACCATTGAACAGATACTTTAGAATCAAATCAAAATGAGATGAGGAAATTAAGAATATAAATAATAAAATGACATTTAAATAAGTAATTTCTCTATTCTCTTTATTTCCTTCATCAAACAACAAAATAGTCTTAACTTTCCAAAAAGTAAACTGAGTTCGTTTTTTTATATGATTTTATTTCATTTAATTTTTTTTTTATCTTTTCATTTGATCAAATTATCGTTCAACAACAAATGTAATCATTGCTATTTATTTATTATTCAGATAAATTGCAGTCTTACTAGATTTTTAAAATAGTTTTCCATTATTTTTCTCTATTTGAAAAAAAGATTTTTTCCCCCTAATTTTGAAGTTGTGAAATAAATCAAAGTAAAAAGAAAATTAAAAACCAGAATATCTTCCTTATTGCATATTTTAATTTTAATCTTAAATTCGAAGAAAAGCTTTTCGATTGTAAAATAAAAACGCATGTTGTCCAAGAACTTAATTTCTTTTCATTTCTTGTACAATCATATCAACTTTTATATAGGTACATACAATTTTATTACTGCCTATAATTCTAAACCCCAAAAAGCATTACTCCACCTCCTCTTTAATGTCGTGTTGGTTAACTATTTCCAAATTAGATCAGCCATCCAATGTAGCCTTCACTGAAAATTACCATTAAGAAAAAAAAGGAAAAAAAACAGTTTTCTCATGTAATTTTTTGCTCAACTTGTGTATCTCTTTGTGATGTTTTTAAAGATGATTGTTTAGTTGCTTTGTCTTTCTTTAGTGAATCTTCTTAAAACAAAGCAGCTTCTTTTCTTTCTATTTTTTTCATTGACAAGCTTTGAAAACTTTCTTGTTGGTCTTCCTATCATTATTATTATTATTATTATTATTATTATTATTATTATCCCTTCAGGGAACCCAATCTCTTCTTCTTCCAATGACCTAATGTTTTATCAAAATTCACATGGACTACTGTTTTAGAACCGACTCCCAAGAGGATGCTTCCCCAATAGATACAATTTTCTTTTAGTTTTACGACCTGTTCAAGTCTAGGATTCATTATCTTCCCCACATATCCCCATAAACTGTGCTTCTTACTGTGTAACCTTCTACTTCGAGTAGCTCTTAGGCCTTGCACAGTGAACATCATTGTAAAAAAAAAAAAAGAAAAAAAAATTTTAAATAAAAAAAAATATAATTTTTTTTTGTTTTTTTGTTCTTTGATCTGTTTAACTTTTTCAATATTGTTCCCATTTATTCAATATCCTGTTAAAAAGTTATTTTTCTTACAAAACACGACAAACTTTATCTAAAATTGAAATAATTTTTTTATGAACAGCTTGAGTTGCCTGATTAAATTTCTCATATGAGTTATTTCCAAATAAATATTACAGGCTGAAATTCTTATGGTATATTTTTATCATAACTATATTTTCTGCCTCTACCAACCTGCTTGTAGAAAAGAAAAAAGCATAAAACCGGTCAGACGTTAATTGACAAATAAATAGGGTGTTTATTTAACCGTTTTAACGTGTGACCGGTTTTGTTTTCTTTCCACTCCCAGAATCAACACTTGAGTCTACTGACTTGACTATGCCGCATACTTACTATCACAAAACTACATTCATGTTTTTAGTTTTTGCAATAGAAGTAAAAAGTATCAGAACATTGACCAAGATGGTACTATAATAGGAAACAATGCAAGTACAAATAATGTTTTGGTATAAAGGCCAGAAATGTTAGTAACAGTTTTTCTTAAAAAAAACACACTTTGTTGCAAATCAGCATAAGAAATCATTCATTTGTGAACGTTGGCTATTGTAAATATGCAAACTCTTACTCACTAAGCAGACATTCAAAGATATTTACTCTTTCTAGCTTAATGGTAAAAGAAATATTATTGTTAGATTAAACAATAATAAATAATATAAATTTAATGTACTACTGCAAAAAAGCTATGTGCGTGTGAGACTGACAGTTAATTTTGCATTTGCTCATAACTTTTTATTTTTGTTACTTTTAATTTAAAAGCTTAAATTTATTTTCAATATTCACGAGAAAATGCCCCTTATTTTTTTTCCAAAACTAAATTCAGAAAGATTTTTTTCTGTAAATATTTACAAATTCATATTTGGCTACATCACACTTATGGGTAGCATTGTTTTTACTTAAAAACAAAACAGCACTTTTTTTTTTTTTTTTAGTTGTGATCTTTGATCTCATCACGCAATCGTGAAATGAAAAGGTTTAAGTTTTATTTGTTTTAAAATTGACAAAAGTTAACCTAAAATCTTAATTCAATCATTTTATTGACCTGTCAAAGTAATAAGTAAATCTTCCTATCTTTTTTTCTTTTTTTCTTTCACCCTCTTCTGCATTGAACATATCGTGTCAAATGG
Source organism: Acanthosepion esculentum (assembly GCA_964036315.1). Classification (NCBI taxonomy): domain Eukaryota; kingdom Metazoa; phylum Mollusca; class Cephalopoda; order Sepiida; family Sepiidae; genus Acanthosepion; species Acanthosepion esculentum. The sequence goes on from OZ038487.1 coordinate 124,630,401, forward strand.
ATGCCATTATTAATTTTACTAATTTTTATAATTTTTTTTTAAATTTAAAAAATGTATTCTAATTAACATTTTTTCCCGGCTTCTGGCACAAGATTAAAAAAAACAACTTTAGTTGCATAGTGTTTTTAGTTTTTTCTACTTTTATCCTTTGGAAACTACATCGTTTTTTTAGAAATTTAGTAAGCTTAGTAGTTTGACACAAGACCAAAAATGTGGTGCATTCAGCAAGGATTGCATTCACTACACTACTAGGCTCATGTTAAACTTCTTAGTGTTTTTTTTTACACTTAGATCCTGAAAAGATGAGAATAAGTTGTCTTATTGTAGAGAAAATGAAGTTTCACATGAGAAACACAATTTCAGAAAATTCATCAAAATATCTGCCTCGTTGTTTTCAGTAAAAAGAAAACTTGTAATTTTGACCTTAGAGATGATAGAATTGTTTTCATTCAATATTCGTACTTTTCAATTCCAAAGTTTTACTGACACAGATTATCCAACCTCGCCTAAATGTAGCCAATTTAGAAACTAACAACTGAATTTGGGTCATTGTCTCTGTTGATTGTGTCAAAGGTCACTTTTTTAACACTAAACTAAAAAAGTGAATAAATATTTATTTACTAAGCTTAATTTAAAATGGTACAAACCCATTTTTAGTAAGGGTGGAAGGAGGCACTCGGATGGGGATCACTCACACACACACTCACACACACACACACACACACACACACACACACACAATGTTCATTGTTGCACTATGGAACATTTAAGACCTTTTTGATACCAGATGAGAATTGATTTCGATTATTTTATTTATATAGTATACAGTGGAAAATACTGATAAAATAAGTACTTCTTGCACATTATGTTACCAATTTTTATGAAATTTTTCAACCATAACTGGTCTGGGAGAAGTTTTTTTTATTTATTTATTTTTTTATATTAACTCTCATACTGCTGTAGTTATTCTCCCAGTCACTCTCTTTCGCTCTCTACTAATACAGAACTGTTTACAGAAGACAATTTGAGACTGACGAGAGAGAGAGAGAGAGAGAGTTTTATCATGTAACTATGTGTCACGAACAGTCATGTGATATGTGCTACAGTCTGTCAACAGAAACCACTTGCTGGATGAAAATGTCTCTTTCTCACTAGATGATCACCAACCCACCCCCACCCAACTTCACTCACGGGACACTTGCAAAAACATCCCAGACCATCTTCCCTGGTATAGAATAAACCTTCACCTTTGTGCTTAAATTCAAATAATTCAATACTTTTCCAAATGGACAGGGTTGGCTATTATTTGCTTAGCTTACCAAATATAAACTTTTAGTGTAGCATTCGATTTTTTTTGTTTGTTTTGTTTACTTCTCCAAAATCAGTTATTTTTCCCAGTATCTTTTGTGTGTGTGTAAATTCTAAGTATGTATGGAAATTTGTGTTTTTAGTTGAAGTGACAGTTACTTGAGAATAAGATGAACACTTCTCATTACAGTTTTTTTAATGTGACTTATGACCTTTTAAGATTTAGGGTAGTTCAGGCTCTAGTCAAAGTATAATCAAATCAACAAAGATGAGAATGCTGGGCAAAATATTTTACTTTGGAACTTGTGTGTCTGCAAATTAAAAATGTTGATGATTAGCTTGATTAAACTAATGAAAATGTAACATTTAAATCTTATCTGATCAATTGTTTATCAATAATAATCACTAAATAAAAGTAATTCCTTCTCTTTACTACACACTTACATACAAAAACCCTTAGAAAAGGTATGAATCAATCTCCCCCAGCTATGGGTCAAATAGGACTTGTATCTGAAAAAAATATTCTTAAAAAATTGTTAATGCAATATTCACATGCCAAAAAAAATGTTACAATTCATAACAGGTTTTTGTTGTGCATCTCGACATGGTATAATGGTTATAAAAACCTGTCTTGTTAGAGATTAATTTTTGACAGAGTAGCGAGTTTGATCCTCACTGGGTGCTCCACACTTTCGGCCTTGCACCACATCTAAGCTACACTTAAAAATTCACCATGATGCGTTTTGCCTTTAAATAATCCACAAAGCATGAACTAACCATAAAAAAGAAACAAATCTATCCCAATTACAACAAATTAAGTATTATGTCTTAAAAAAAAAAGTTAATCTCCTTAAAATTAAGTTTTCGTTCTGTTTGAAATTTTTATAGACAATTACTTTTTGAGGCTCTAAATGTTTATAAAAAAAAAAAAAAAAGTGGTTGGAGCTACTGAACCAAAATTAAGACATCAAAATTACTAATGTCTTTCTTACTAATAGTTTAATTTCAGCATACCATCTAAGTATAGACAGACAAATTAATGAATTTCTCTTTTTTTTTTCCCTTTTATCTTTATCTACACAAGAAATCCTAACAAATGGAAGTAGTTTATGAGAAAGATATTTTTAAATGTTACTGATTGATTTTCACTCATTAAGAGTTGCAGAAGAAATGTATCCTGTTAAAAATTTTATACAATTTTGAATTTTTCAATAAACTAAACAATTATTTAATAAAGAAATTGCTGAAAAATGATCAACAACACAATATTAATTATAATCAAATACAGAAACTTTAGCCAAATTTATAGTTTTAAAAAAAACTGTTAAATATTCTGAAGAATTTTATTTGTAAACTCCTCAACTCTTGTTTAAATTTAACGTTTCTTTGACTGTCAAAAAATGGAACTGTCATGTGCTCTTACTTTACTCCCACTTTTTGTTCTCATTTTATTTATTTTTTTCTTTCTAGCTCTCTTAAATATTTTTGCTTTTTCACATCCTTATTAGAATTGGGAGTAAGTTCTCTCCCCATCCCATTAATTGGCTGAGACAGTTACTTTTTCTTTTTCAATGGCCATTTTCGTTTTATCTTGTTTGATAAATCAATATAAATTTATAATCACAATCACATTGACCTGTCCTCCAAAAAACAATTGGTATCGGCTTATCACAGATGCATCTTGGTCATTGCCCAACATAAAAAAAAAGAAATGTGGTCAATTACACGCACACACACACGAGCACACACACACACACACACACTCTTAATGCCAACTCTAGGTCATCAATATTTGTCAGGCTCATTACAATCTTTAACAAAATATATTATTGGCATAACATAGATGCTAAAATGATTCCTTTTAATTGAAATATATAATTTTAAAAAATCTCTGCATGAAATTAAAAAAACACATTTTGGAATTTTAATATTGTAATAATTCTATAAAAATAAATATTTATTTTCCAGATATGTAAGAAAAAATAATGAAGACAAAGCCATTTTTTTAATAACATCTATCGTTAAAAAAAAAAAAACACCTATCTTGAGTGTGCGTTTGTCTGTGTTAGTGTGTTTATGTATCTCTCTGTGGATTTTATTGTAAGTTTACGATTAGTACTGAGGAGGCACAGTGGAGTAATGGATAGCAACTCAAATTGAGTAATCGGAGAGCCGAGTTCAAATTCCAGTCAGATCCATTACATTCATTTACGTGCTAATACCCTAGGGAAAGGTATGAATCCTCCTCCTCTTCTATAGCTATGGGTAAATAGCAGGACAGACTGGGTTCTATAGCCTTGGATGGCAACTGGTCTACTGCAGACGGAAATAGCAACCTACAGTGTGAAGCATCTGCATTGTCAGTCAGGTATCGAAAGATACATGATTGCCTAAGCATGTATCATGCGTGGCACATAACTGACCGTTAACTGATATCATGTGTCTTCAGCACTACCCCCAGTCACATCCCTCACCCCAACCCTCCAATCAATGAGTTAAGGCTGTCACTTTAATTTTTACCAAATTTAAAGGTAGGCTAAATTTAATTTGCCCTTTATCAAAAATACATCCTGCTATTGAACCTTAAGCTGTATGGAATAAGTTATTTTAATTGAACATTTTAAAACAATAAGTTGAAATAAAAAATGTGTTCTTTGAAAAACAGGGCATACAAGTCATTAGAGATTTTAAAAAGATTTATAAAATTAAAGCAAGAAATATGTTGCTTATTATATCTCCAGTTTTGATCAGGCTTATTAGATCTACATAGCCCGACTAGCCGCATTAATTTAATTCCATTCCTTTTTTACTTACTTACCTCTTTTCTTTGTTTTTGTTTTCTTCTTTATTATGAACAAAATCAACAAAATGTATTTCAGTTAATATTTTGAGGCACAGAGTTAAAACAATTAATTTTGGATCCAGATGAAGTCTATAATGAAAACGATACACTATGAAAAATTATTGTTGCTTTGAAACATAGATATACTTGAATGTTGACTCACTTGGGCTGGCACTGACAAGCCTAACCCCCAGAGTTGCCAAATTCCTGTTATAGAAATTAGACTCTCAATCCTATTTTGAATTGTCACCAAAAAGAAAATAAGACATAAAAGAATAATTGGTGATTCTTATTTTCCATGCAGTAGACCCACTTTTTTTTCTTTTACAGTCCTGCACTTGTAGAATATTCAATAAGTATTTATTATCAAGGGCTTAAGAGGGTAACTCACTTTTCACTTGCATTCTTCTTCTATGTGCCATGTCCCTTCAATACATTGGTAATCATGGCTCTCCATGTTTTCCTATTATTTGTAGCTCAGACAAAATTTATTAATTTTGTCTTTTTGTTCTTCTAACCTTTGTTGCCATCATCCATCTATTCAACTTTGCTTAGCTTAGGTTATGCATTGTTTTCCTCTGGCCTTCTTGCCTGTGAGTATCAAATTCTCCTAGCCCTCTTTCCTCATTATATACCCTAGAAATTTCAACTCTCTCTCTCTTTCTGATTAGTACAAGTATCTTTTTGTTTCCATTTTCTCTGAAACTTCATTGTTACACTCTGTTCCTTCTACATTATTCTCAGCATCCTTCTGTAATGTGTAATGTGTGTCTACTGAGGACCATGAAAATCAAACCACTAAGGTTGGTTGCCTGTCTGTTTTATACAAATTCTAGAAAATAAGAAGCAAATGATTGTGGCTTTATTTCTATTGACCAACTTGTAAATATTTTACCAAATTTAAAAGATTCATGCTTAATTACGATAACTAGTTTGCATGAACAATCTTAATAACTTTATTTCCAATCTGGCATGTTGCAGTCTTTATAAAAAAAATTGTTTTGTTGAACATTTACTAAATTACTTGTTCAAACAAAGCTATTTTATACTTTATATGTGGTAACTACCTTCACATTTAGATCACAGCTTGAAAGTAAAGAAAAGTAATTAATGTTGATTACTTTTTTTTTTTTAATTTTGAAAATCTAACAAATCTTAACTTTTGAAATTTTTTAAAGTTTTGTTCATAAAAATAGTCACTAATTTTATTTAATGGAGTTGTTTGTTTCTTGAATTTTATTTAAAAAAAAAAAAAAAAAATAACCAATCATTATTTAAAAATTAAATGCTTTTTGACATGACATAGCCAAAAATAACCTTGAATGAAAAAAATAAATTTAAGAAGCTTTATTTTACACTAAATACAAGAAACATTTCAGGCATCTCTAACATCTCCATTGGATTCTTCACCAGGATTGAAACGCACAAACATCCATTTACTCTTGCGAGATATGAAATAAACAGCTTTTAAAATGTTTAAACTTATACTGCTCTAATTGTCACTATTTTTCTTACAACATCTTATGGTAAATGCAAATCTCTCTTTTTCTCTCCACAAAAATGGCTATTGTTGGTTATCTGTATATAAACAAGGTGTTCCTGTAACATGGAATAGCACAGGTAGAATATGTACGAAACAAATATGCCAAAGATTTGGTTCACTTTATTGTCGATATACATAGGGACACAGCAAATTCTAATAATGAGATATTGGGGACAGGTGTTTAAACAATTGTATTTTGGCCTCAAAAAGTATTTGAAAGTGTTATTACCTACCATTCATTGCTCACTTGTTTCGATATACCCTCACACACACACATCTTCAGTAATTTTCTGCAATGATTTAAATCCAGAAAAGTTGAATGTTTTACTGTTTCATATTTGGTCAGTATAAATTGCAGGTTGGGTAGGGGGGATTCAGTGGTTAGTAATGGAAAACAAGAAAAAAAAAACAATATTTTCTCCTATCTCTCTTTCATTTTGCTAAATGATTCTGGTGTTGAGCTTTTTTTTTTTTTTTTTTTTTTTTGTCATTGCACTTGTTTTTGACTTCAGTTTTGATGAGACTATTAATAGAATAAAGAGATCATAGATCAATCGGTTTTCATATCACATGGACTATTGACTTTCTGTTGGACTCTGTAAACTGTTTCCAAATGGCAGTACATTTTGCTTTCAGCCATATGCACATGTGAGCAAAGAGACAAGTGGCCAGATAAGAAGCTATTACAAAATATTTTGTTTGTTCCTTCTCCTCCTAATTCCAATTTTGATTTTATTGTTCAGCTCAGAGCAAAGGTTGTACAGACTGGATGAAAGGGTAATATATTATTCTAATGTCATTTCAAATGCTGTCAAGTGTGTGTGTGTGTGTGTTGGTTGAAAAAAAAAACATTAAATGTCACAGGTGCATGTAAATCACTCTTGCATAACAGACATTTTTATATATATGTATGCAAAGTCACACACAGTGTAGGATAAAGATCTTTAAGGATATATACCCCCCCCCCCCGCAAAAAAAGTTATTTTTCTTTCACAAAGAATGACTAAATTTTTTTTTATTTATTGTTTTCAGGCAGTTATTTCTGCTACGACAACCCTGCTGCTCTCCAAGATGACATGACCAGAGATCTAAGACTTAAAGAATCAGAATTCATGAGTTTCTACATGTGGTACTCCTGGCCAAATGTTATCCTCTGTTTTTTTGGTGGGTTTCTTATCGACAGGGTTTTTGGTGTCCGATTGGGAGCAATCATCTTCAGTTGTTTTGTCACTGTTGGCCAGGTATGTATATCTGATCACTTCAGATATGAAGTTTGGCATTTTAAATTTTTTTTTTTTTTTTTTTTACACTCTTCACTTATGCTAAATTTACATTCTACTTGTCAGTTTATCCAGTTGGATGAAAATAAATGTGAGGTGAAACTGATGTTTGATCAGATTTTAGGAAATGGTTCAGGCTAAGAACTTTTTCAGTAACCTTTTCTAATAAAGGACTTGGTTTTCTGGAACCAATTCTCTGAGATATATATATATATATATATATATATAGGAACTTCATGATGGCAAGGAATCTTTTCTTTTCTTTTCTTTTTTTTTTTTTTTTTTTTTTTTTTTTAACTCTGGGAAAAGTTTTAATTTTTGCAATCTATCTTAGGGGCCCACTTCAATTTTGTGTAGGAAATTTCATAAATTTTAATCATTATCTTATATCTTTATATTTAGACTAGTATCCTCATCTTGGTTGTTATACATAAGGGGGTGCATCTGAAAAGATTTGCTATCTATACAATATGAGGACTGTATTAAAAATCAGTTCAGCCATTTAGATATTTTTCTTGGCCTTGAAAAAGAAAATGATCAAGATCTCTGCATTCCATAAATCTGATAAGAAATACAAAGGAAAGACCAGTTACACACTAAAAGTAAGAGTGAAGGAACATCACAAGTCTGTAGTCTGGAGAGATACATTGAAATCGAGCATGGCTGATCATGTTCAGAAGGAAAAGGATGGGCATCAACCTCTGTGATAGTCAAAACAATAGAGGGAGAGAAGAGAGCTGAAAGGATCCATGTACAAACCTCATAAGCAGACCTAGCATAGAGATGAGTACCATCTAGTAGCCTCTGATTAAGAAAGAATATTCAAAGGGTCATTAAAACCTGTAAGGCACAGTAGATTGAATTCTTGCATAAAAGCCATTTGGGTCCTACCAGTTGAGTTTATTCCTTGGGAGTGGAAGAGATGGACAAGCAACAAAGACAGAACAAACTGATACCATATCTCCTAAACATGGTAATGACAACAATCTACTTTTGGTAAATTTTGTTTGACAATGGTAGTAACCAAGAATAAATTATCCATCATAGCAAAATGGTGGATAATATACAACCTAAAATACAAGATATTTTTAGGTATATAAGCTGATGTTGAATAAGATTAAAAAATCATTTCTTGCTGTGAAGACACTGTCACTTGAAATATGATTGCCTTAGATTTTGACATAGAAATTCTTATGTGATCCATTTTCTTGTTTCCATGTGAATTCTAACTCTTCATATTCTCTATATTTGGATTATCTTTTCCTGATTTATACTTTGACTTTCTCAAATGAATTTTGTTGCATCGGAATAGAAATATATTACACTCAACATTTAAGGAACGATGAAGAATAGATCTGAGATTTTCTAAAAACAAAGATGACGCGACTTTCGCTAAGTTTTTGCATGTTATTTGGTTATTTACTCTTTCTTTTTTTTTTCTTTTTTTCTTCTTTCTTGTTAAAAACTAAATTTACATTGTGAAAGTAAGCAATCATGCCAATTTTTTTTTTTTTGTTTTCGCCTGATAAATTATTCATTTATATTTGTAGAAATTATTATTTATTGATTAATGAATATTTAACAAATTAAAAATAAAAAACAATTTTTCTTCTGCAGGTTATTTTCTCTCTTGGTGCATTGTTTAATCTCATTTGGTTAATGGATCTTGGCAGATTTGTTTTTGGGTAAGTATCTATTTTTTTTCCTCACCCCAGCCACAGTTAAGTTTAGTGAGAAATTTTGATATCTCTTCCCTTTTCTTTTAATTTTTCAAACTGTTAATCCTGCATTATCAGATTTGATTAAAGAAGCAATGATGGATATGCCAAAAAATTAGACTAACAACAAAACCGAAAATGTTCAATTATCTGAACAAGTCTTAAAAGGCATCTCTGTTGTAATTATGACCATCAAGATCACATTTTGGTGTCCTATCATTCAGGAGAAAAAAATTGGATCTGTCCATGGCGTACTAACGCTATGGATCTGTCACTTTTATCAAGATTTATAAATTTCCTTCATTTACATTCCACTTTAAAAACAGACATCTAATCAAGAAACAAAGTGGAGACTTTGTGTTCATTTATTAACACAGTAAATTACAATGCTGGGTGCAGCATCTATCGTATATATATTTCTGTGTATAAGATGACCTTTTAGATAGGATGAGGTCAAAAAAACAGCAAATTTTCATGAATTTATCCTATACCTGTATTAGAAGATGACTGTTTATTGATTATATAAAGATGTTGTTATTTACTGTATCATTAGAAATTCAAAATAAATGAAATAACAAAACTGATTCTATATCATGTTACACACACACACACACACACACACACACATCCCCTAAAAGGAAAACCATCAATTTGTTTGTTTCATCACGTGATCTCTTGCAAATACTGATTCTTCCTTTTCTTTTCCTATAACTTAAGTTACAAACAGCCTGGTGTACTAATGGCCATTCACTTATACTTCATAGACAATCACAAAATACTGCTAATAACAGTACAATAACACATGATAATAGTACATTCCATTGCTGTGAATGCAATCATAACTTCGCCCTGTTGGTGTGGCTTCAGAATATGCCGACTGCCCCCCTGCAGAGGGTAAAAATCCCTCAGTGGGGCCACCTGTTGACCATGGGTGGCGACCTGTAATGCTTGGAGACGAGATCCTGGTGGTTGAGCAAATCATGACCTAAGTATAATGAGGACATGATTTAGCAACACACCACTTCGGCCCTTATCTGAGCTGGACGGGAGGTTGGAGAGGGCCAATCCCATCAATCGGTTGGTCATGTCAAGCACTAAATCAGACAAACAGACCAAAATATACACTCACACTCTCCATATTTGACCATAAACTGATTTAGTAAACAGTGGCTGTAGGGCCAATCAAGCTGGGATTAAGGAAACTGCCAGAACTCATAAAATCTAAGAGATAGTCCATACTTGGGTGGATAAGACCTAGTATTACAAATGCTCAAACACCCACCCCCACCACTGCTGGAGTATATCAGCCATGTAACCCTGGAGAAATGAGGCGAATGGGATTTTCCTCCTCATCATCTCCCTCAGAAATTTCCTTTAAAAAGGATTATACAAAAAAGGTTTCACATATGAAAAGGAATAAAAAATACATGAAGAAATTCAAACAACAATAAAATAATACAGCAATAAGACTAGAAAACCAAAGAAAATACAAACTCATACGAAACTAACAAATCACAAAATCAAATATGGCTGCTGTCAGCCCGTTAACGAAGAAAACAAAACTAAAAAAACGGACAGATTAGACAAAAATTACAAATACAAGAAAATTAAAACAAATATGTACACAAAAGATTTAACAAGTACAACACAGAAGACTTAACAGATATTTAAAATGGAAAAAACAACAAAATAACACATAAAAATGTAAACAAAGAAAAATGATGTCTGATTTAAATAAAGCAGATAATCTCTAGTGGGTGATTACAGAAAATTAACAGGAAACGGAAAATATAAAATCTTAATTTTAAAATAAATGAAAATCAAAAAGCTAATATTAAAAGAATGAGAGGAGGAAAAAAAGAAAAAAATGAGGAGGGAAAAAAATTGAAAAAGAACAATCAAAAAACTTTTCAAAAATCAGTCGATACAAAATTGAAACGTAAGAAAAAGTAAAATAAAAAAAAGACTTAACAGAAATGAAATGAGTTCACAAAATAATACAGGTAATAGTAACATGAATATTCAGGTGGTTTAAAAAAAAAAAAAATGATCAGTATATGGTCTGAGTATTTAGACAGTATATTACCCCAACTTACAATAGTGTCCAACATATTTATGAGGATTGAGACCTACCCATCAGTGTTCGTAGGTACGGTATATAACTAAGTTGGTTGTGATATTTATTAGCAATATTTTACATTTTAAAATGGCCACTCCTTGCTTTGATTTTATCTCGACTGAAATGCATGACTCCTTCACCAACTCTTCCATCAAATTATACCACAACATCACAAGAGATTCTTTCAGGTCTGATACACTTCTTGAGTATGAGATGTGTGAAACATTGCTCTTTAACATGGGGTCTCATCACAAAGTTCATTTGATGGAGGACAAATTGACTCGTCAAAAAATTCATGGGAATGTCTCTTGTACTAGTTCTGTGCTAAAGTGACTGTGTTCTGAAAATGTTTCTGGGTGAAATGGCATAAACCTTATTGTTTTGGTAGTTGACCACAGCTTCCACATTTAAAAACTTCTCATCTGACCAAAGAAAGATTGTTTTCTGTGACATGCTGCATTTCTTCCAACATTTTCTCTCTGCCAAGCTGTTTTTTTCTTGGAGGCACTTGAAGCCAGTTGTTGTCATTGAATTTTATATAGTTTTAAGACCAAATCCTGTTTCAAAATCATCTTTAGTTATCTTTCCAAAATATCTAGCTCTTTTTGTCATCTTCCTCCCATTTCTTCATGGATTTCACCCTCTTCTTGACGTCTTCAATGACTCTTTCATGACTTTATTTGCTCCTCTTGAAACTGTTTCCACACATTAAGTTTTTCTGCAAACATTCAACTGTTTTATTACCCCCTACAATTCTTCATACCAGGCATTTTCAGTGTGACAATTTGATCATATTTTGTTTGAACTGCCATATTTAATTAAATTGTAAACCATGTATGAGATTTTTTAAAAACTAATATGAGGCGATTTTCCCAATAAGTTTTTGCATGTTATTTGGTTATTTACTTTTTTTTTGGTCTAACTTTTTTAATTTGGGATTTAAATTTTTCAGTCATGAGATTTTGAAATCTAAACTTGATACATTCCTTCTAATGTAAATATTTTGTTTAATATATTTTGTAACTCTGTAAACATTTCAAATTGTTATTTGGTAAACATTGATATTTATTTTATTTTATTTTTTAAAATTTTATTTTAGAATTGGTGGGGAATCTTTAGCTGTGGCTCAGAATACATACGCTGTCAGATGGTTCCAAGGAAAAGAATTGAACATGGTCTTTGGATTACAGTTGAGCTTTTCTCGTATTGTAAGTAATTTCTACACCTGTGTGTGGAGGTGGGCACAAAACCAGGTTTGGTTCATCCAATGAGAATGAAACTTCCAATATAAATAATGGTTTGCTAAAAGCCTCTTAACCAGAATCTATTTTGCACCTTTTATAAGTCTACCATTTGTCTGTGCATCGAATATTGTTGTCATATCTCGTCTGGTGCTTCTGCTATGTATCTAGAGATTCTTGAAAAAAAATCAATCAGCTTCAGTTACTTTCCCCACATGATGATATAGCTTCCTTGTATCTTTTCTATAACTATTTTCATAGCAATTGTTCTGATAAGCTTTCCTCTTTGGTAACTAACTTCACAAATTTAAGTGCAGTACTAGATTGGCAGCTAGGTCTCAACATTTTATTATTGAATTTACTAAGTGTAGGCATAAATTCTATGCTAATAGTTTCTTGCACTTCTTGCTTATGAAACTCTTCCATCTTCTTGCTTTCCTATCAACTACAATCTTCAAAAGTTTAAATGTAATGTCAATTGTCATCTTCTGTCGCCTTCAATCATTTTATTGTCCTTGATCTCAACATTTTCTCAGTTTTTTACTCTCAGTAACCCCCTTCAGTTTTAGTGGCTTTATCCCCTTGTTTGGGGTGAAATGATTTTAAAATAAAATAAAATAAACATTGCTTACTGATTCTGCCAAAAATAAGGACAACTTTTAATATTTCTATTTTTTTTTTTATTAAATGTGAATTCTTAAAGCCTGGAGACCGGCAGATATAAAACAACTGGTGGGAGGGGATTTATGGAACTAGTAGAGTAGACATTTTGCCTATCAACATTTATTATTGGCATGTTACTAAACAATATCCTTTTTTTTTTTTTTCTTTTTTTTCCTCTCTTTTTCACATATGTCCTTTTTCTTTCCTCTCTTTTTCACATATATCCTTTGTCAGATGACTCTCGTGTAGTAGTTGATGGACCAAGAAATTATTTCTTATCAAAAACCTAATTGTATTGAAATCTTTAAATGTGTTCACAAAAACTTTGTAAATCTGATCAGAGGGTCTGTTGTGGGGTAGATAAGCTATAGCTTCTCTGTCACAAGATTATAGTCCAACCAAGCAATTAGATATGAAAGCCTGTTCTGAATTCTTTTTTCTAACATTGCACAGCTGTGATATCTTTTGTCACCTGTTAATTTTTCTTATCTTTAAAATTCTAGATGAAAACAAGAGAAATTTACTCAGCCTCTTGAATTCTGACTAAATAGAATAATAATTAATCCAAACCCAAGAGGGCTGAGGAGCTCACTTGCTTGTTAGAATGTTTTTTTTTAACTTAGTCAAATCATAGCAAAACACCATATTTTTTTTTTTTTTTTTATCTGATTACCAACATAAGTCAATATTGATTTAAATCAATTAAAGCTAAATGGAGTTGCTGTAATACATTATATATTATAAAAACTGCCATCTCTTCTCTCTTGAGCTCAGTGGCTATGCCCCCCCCCCAGATGACTTTGCAAAACAGACTTGATCTTTTACATATGTGACACACAAAAAACTTTTGAAGAGTTTTGAAAGTGACTTTTTCCTCGTGCATTGCAGACTGGCATCACATCTGTAAGTTTTATCAGGAAACTGACCTAAGTATGCTGCAGTTCTGTCAGGAAGGGCAATCACATAGTTGGCATTAGGCTGCAGATTTTCATGTGATCTCCAATGTTTAACAAATCTAGCACAAGATAGAAAAATATTCCTGCAGATGTTCCATACAAGCTCAGACTGAATGTCTTCAGGGATCGGGTGTCCATCACCTTTCCCAAGAGCCCCTCTCAACTTCAAACCTTCAACTCTTTTGACCTCAAAATGATTGCAACAATCAAAAACTTTTTCTAACCAAACCTATTCCCTGTCCATTTTGACCAGTCTTTGACACTAATTTCAAGATTTTTCAGGATTTCTTTAACAACATCCTTGAAAAATTTGTCATGTTTGTGTCTGGGGCACTTACCAAGAGTGAGCCCTCCATAAAACTGGTGCTTAGGTAATCTCTCATCTCTCATTCTCTTAAGATGCCTCGCCCAGCACAATTGATTATAAATGAATAGGTTCTTTATGCTGGGTGTTTTGGCTGTCTGGAGTTAAAGACTGCCACTTGATATTTCGGATATCTCTAATGAACTTTTGAACATGTATAAACATGAGTATTCACTAAAAATAATTTTTGAAGTAATAAAAATGTTTTATTAAAAATAAATCCATTAATTCTTTAGGAATTGCTTTATTTACTTTTGGATACAAAAACCAAGAAGATATGCACTGTGAAGAAGATCTGAAAGCAGGGAGCAATGCTTAAAAAGGCCAATAGAATTTTGCTGGGCTTTGATGTTCTCTGTGGTTGAGTGGTCAAAAGCAGTGGTTTCACATGCAAAAGTGGGGACACGGGTTTTAACACTGCGGAGAGCACTTTGCTTCTTTTTTCTTTTTTCTTTTTTTTTTTTCTCTTATTTTTAATTAGGTTTTCTTGATTGTGGGCAGAACGTTTGGCATAATATTTTTATTCAAACACAGGTATCTACTAAAATTAACATTTAAAGTAATAAAAATATTAAATTAAAAATAAATCCATTAATTCTTTGGGTGGGGTGCTGAGTGAATGTGTGCAAGATAAAACTTGCTTACTTTACTTTGTTCAAGATAAGCATTCAGGGTATCCAGCCACTAGCAAAACTTCAGAAAGAATCTTCCTCTTTTGCCAACAATCTGGAAACTTTCCTATACCACTTCAGATATCACAAAATACTGGAAAACAATTGTTACATAAAATACATTCACTTATGTGCTAATAGCCTTAGGAAAGGTAAGAATCCATTTCCTTCTCCAGCTATGGGTTAAATAGCAGGACACACTGTGCCCTATAGCCTTGATTGACAACCATTCTAGGAGAAGGAAAACTGAATTCAAACCAACCTGGAGAAAGCTATGGGTTGAATAGCAGGACAGATTGGGTCCTACAGCCTTGGTTGGCAACCACTTTACTGCAGAAAGAAATGGCATTCTACTGTGAGAAAATTTTCTGCCTAGTCAGTCATGAATTGAAAGATTGCCCAAGCATGTGTCACTGACTTAATGCATTTTCACATTTTTTCATTTTCAGGGTAGCACTGTAAATATGAACATAATGGGTCCTTTGTATGACATATTTGCAGCAAAAAGTCCTGGGTACAAGGGGCTTGGTTTAACCTTGCTGATTGGTAAGTAATCAGTATTTTATAAATTCTGGGAAAATTGTTAAAATGATCATCCTCATCTTTGTTGTTTTAGCTGGTATTTGTCCTTTCTAAGGTACCAATCACATTTGAAAATTTTTTTATAGCAGTGTTCTTTGACAGAGCCCTTTCTTTAATTGGGAAGGGGACATTTTCTTCCTTTTCCCCTCTTGTTCAAGAGAAAAAGATTGAAATCAATTCCTGCAGAAATGAACAAAGCAATGTAAAGATCAGCATTTTTTTTTTATTGTTGTAATGGAATGTCCCACCCTCCCTATTGCCTGACTATATCGATAGCAATATTTAATGAGCACAGGATATACCTGGGAGCTTGCTTTGGCAATTAGTTGGAGATTTGTTTCCAGCTATGCTGGTCAAACTCTCTGCCTGAAGGCAGAGAGGAACCTAGATGAGGCTATGCCGAAGGGCAGAGCTTTTGTCTGGGGATTGTAGACAGCTACTGGGAATTTTTGCCCGAGTCTATGGGCTCGGTTTTGCTCCGCATTAAAAAACGGTCTTGTGCCACATCCTGCTTTGCAGGGAGGTAAGGTAAATAACCTTGCTTCAGGAATTAGTCGAGAGTTGGACATTCATCTCCAGCTGTGCTGGTCAAACTCTCTGCCTCCGGACAGAGAGGATCCCCAGATGAGGCTATGTCAAAGAGCAGTCTCGTTTCTGGAAACAGCTACCCAACTCCGTGTTATACATGGAATTTTTGGCTGAGGCTGCAAGCTCAGATACCCCACATTAAATTCGGCCTTGTGTCACATCTGACCACATGGGGCAGTTGGTAGATATCCTTGCTTCGGGAATTACTAGCTTGCCACCCAATTCCCTGTAGTGTATTCTCTTTTACAATAAACCTCTCTTTCATCTACGCACGTGTTGCTGTTCCTTCACTCAAGTACCACCTTTGTCTATTTGTAAGGACACAACAGATATGAATTTTTTTTTTTTTTTACTCTAATTTACTAAGATGCAGGGAGGAGAATTGGTCAAGGGAAACTGCTTAGCAGAAAAATGTTTTGAGTAATCAACCGCTGTAGAATGGCTGACTCTTTTGCACATGGAATTATTATAGGGACCTCCACAAAAAATGCAATACCTAAGTTTTAAGTTAAAAATCTTTTAAGCCTTTATTTTAGTTTTAATTACAAGCTAACAAATTAATAAATTAAATTTAATATTTGCAATAATCAAAATACTTTGCTGTATTTAAAAAATTAATTTAAACTGAATTTGTGTGTGTGTTTGTTTGAATAGCAGATTAGAAAATTTATGAAAATCTCCATAATCTCCCGTTTTATTGAATTTTAGAAATTTACTATAGTTATCGCTCTTATTTTCTGATAATGTTGTGTATGGCATGTTTATAGAAAGAGGAAAAATTTCAAAATTCTTTTAAAAATATTGATGTTTGATGAATTGTATTAAGTTTTTACGTTTATGATTTAGTAAATATAGTTTTTACTTCATATCATCAAAAAGACTTAAATTAATACAGAATTTTAAGATTTAAAACTTAATAAATTTTTCTAATTAAATTTTTTTAAAAATGAAAACAATTCTTGTAAAAATTCATTATTTATTCATCAAATTTTTTTCTTAAGATAATAGTGTCCTTAATATATCTTATTTATAAAAGCAACTAAAAGCTTTTCTAATTAAATGTCGTAATTTCATTTTTTTTCTTTTTAATTTTAATGTTTCAGAGCAGTAAATTTTCAGTAAATGGTGTTTGTTTGACAAAAACAAATTGATTTATATTCTCCAAGGACTCCTGCTCTTAACTAATATAAATATGAAGAGGCTGAAATTTTAATTTCTCAATTTCATAAAATTAAGTTGGGTAACAGATGTAAAAAAGAAAAAAATTACTAAGATTTTCATGAAAAATTTAAATAATTCAAGTCTTGAAAATTTCATTAAAATATGACAATTATTTGATTTTTGCAAGAATTTACAAACCATGTGTTTTTGATACAAAAAAAAAATACTAAAAATCTCTATACTAACTTTTGGCCTACCACTGATGCAAGAAAAGCAAGATTTTTTTCATTTTTTTTAACCAAAATTTTGAATGTGCTAGGAAGAATTAAAAAATTTAATAAAAATAATAAAAAAAAATACTTTGGCTTTTCCTCTTAATAATAACAAACATTCTGTCAATAAAACGTTTGAGACCTTTTTTTTTTTTTTTTCCCCTCTAGTCTAAGGGACGTACAGACTCTTGTTTCTCAATAAGCAGATTACATTGGATTTTGAGAATGATGGGCAACTCTTTTCTTTTTTCTTTTTCCTTTCATTTTAGCACTGGATTCAAGGTCATACTTTAAAAATTAATTTTCTTAAATTCCAATTTTCCTTGTATATTTTTTTTTCATCTTTCAGTTGGTGGAGCCTCTTGTATTGTCTCACTGATCTGTGCATTAGCGCTGTCGTTCTTTGACAAAAGAGCAGAAAAAATTTTGAAAAACAGAAAACCATCTGGTAAGACTTAGATTTGGTCTTTATACAAATTGGAGAAATGTTTTGAAAATCTAACCAAAAATTCAAAACATTAATAAGACAATTTTTTTTTATTTCTTTTAAAAAAATAAAATTAAATCTTTAATTCTTTCTCTACTTATGAGTCAACAGCCATCTTTATATATCTTTTTATTTATATATATATATATATATATATATATATATATATATATATATATATATATATATATATAAGTGTGTGTGTGTGTGTCAATTAATCTTCATTAATTGAATCTTGCACATATGATGGCTGTTAATTCATTAAACAAGCATGACCATTGCTGAAATGCTTGAGTGATTTTGTTCTCTGGTGACTGACAATGTCTTTTGAAGCCTGCAAGTGACTTGCAATGCTTATTGCAGATACAGCAAACCAAGTTGTTTTTTATAGGACAGGGGGGGGGGCAACCTTTTTGAGAGTGTATGCCAAAACTGGTCAAATCATTGACACAAAATTTTTTTCCATGTGGCCTCCCAAATTTTTTGGGGGGAAGCATATTATTTGATATCTCTTATGTGAAGAAATGATAAAATAATTACACCCCAGATCTGTAAAGATGTCGTATTGTAAGAAATTGTGTAAATCATGTAAAACTGAATGAAAAAAACTTCTGACAGGTTTTTATGAAAAAGATCTGATATATTTTTTATTAGCCTGTAAATATAAACGTACCTTGCCATACAGACTCACAAAATTTAAAGACACTTATTAACTATTATTAGCAGCAACACAAAAACTTAAAACTGTTTAATTTTTTTTTTTTCTGGAAACTTAATGAACTTTGCTCTCATTATCTACATCCCTCTTAAAAACTTCTAATTTCCTTTGAAAAGCTTTTATGTAATCAAACGTAATATCAAGTATCTTACTAGAGCCTTATTTTAATATTCAAGTCATTTAAATGTTCACAAAAATCTACAAAAAAACATTAATTTACAAACCCACATGATGTCGAACAATTCTTGGTAAGGTACTTGTTGGTCAGTCCAAAAGAGCTTTATCTCATCTAAGCATTCAACAAATCGTTTCAGAACCAAACCTCTGTTAAGCCAACGAACAAGGTTTCACATTTTCAGTCCTTTATATACAGATTCTTCCTCATTCAGTAAAATTTGAAATTGTCTTTATACTTAAAGCCTGAGCAGAAATGTAATTAACAACCTTGTTAACTGTTTGCATCACTTGCTGAAGTTCCTTTATGTCAGCTTTTGCACGCAAAGCCTCCTCGTGTATGATGCAATGAAAACCTATCAGTGGATGACCAATATCTCTTGTAAATAGATTTACAAATCTTGCCTTCTCACCAGTTATGCAGGAGATGCCATCTGTTGTGGCAGATACTACTTTTGAAATGTGAATTTGCTGACTAGATGATTTGTTCACAATTACTTTACATATTTCAGCTCCAGAAGTACACTCAGGTAGTGTTACAAGTGCAACCATCTCTTCACATACTATAAAGTCGAGAAAATATGATGTAATGGCCGTATTTTAATCAACACAAATAGAAATAAAACTTACATGAGGACAAATCTTTTGTCACTTGTTCAGCTGTATTCCTTTCCAACTTAAGTATCCTATACTTAACCATTTTCCTATTCACAGACAAATCTTTAATGTGCTGAATAATCTTTTCCTTTTCTGAATAATTGTCAAAAAGGAAAGACGCACATTCTAGCCAAGCTTCTTTAATCCCAATCACTTAGTGGCTTTCCATGTTGGGCAATAATTTTTGAAACCTCAAAACTGGCAGCAACTAAGTTGGAACTGGGCCTACCTGAAATAAAGTTCATAAAAGTATCACCTTTTTTTTCTTTTTTCTCTTGCTCAGTTCATGAGAAATTAGTTCTCTTTGCTCATCCTCAGTTTTATTACTTAAGTTCTTATGAACATTTCCAAAATGTCTCTTTACAGAAGAAGTCTTACAAATGATTGTTTTTGAACAGAAAATGCATAAGACTTTATTGTCTTTCTAAATCAGGTCAAATGTTTCAGTCTAGTATTCTTTAAATTCTCTAATATCCTCTTCATTTGAATGGCATCGTTTCTTAGCTGATGATTGTAACATTCTGCCCAATCTGTAAAGGGAAGAAAATAAAAAATTCTCTTTGTTCATCCTCAGTCTTATTAAGTTCTTATGAACATTTTCAAAATGTCTCTTCACAGAAGAAGTCTTACAAATGATTGTTTTTGAACAGAAAATGCATAAGACTTTATTGTCTTTCTAAATCAGGTCAAATGTTTCAGTCTAGTATTCTTTAAATTCTCTAATATCCTCTTCATTTGAATGGCATCGTTTCTTAGCTGATGATTGTAACATTCTGCCCAATCTGTAAAGGGAAGAAAATAAAAAATTCTCTTTGTTCATCCTCAGTCTTATTAAGTTCTTATGAACATTTTCAAAATGTCTCTTCACAGAAGAAGTCTTACAAATGATTGTTTTTGAACAGAAAATGCATAAGACTTTATTGTCTTTCTTAATCAGGTCAAATGTTTCAGTCTAGTATTCTTTAAATTCTCTAATATCCTCTTCATTTGAATGGCATCGTTTCTTAGCTGATGATTGTAACATTCTGCCCAATCTGTAAAGGGAAGAAAATAAAAAATTCTCTTTGTTCATCCTCAGTCTTATTAAGTTCTTATGAACATTTTCAAAATGTCTCTTCACAGAAGAAGTCTTACAAATGATTGTTTTTGAACAGAAAATGCATAAGACTTTATTGTCTTTCTAAATCAGGTCAAATGTTTCAGTCTAGTATTCTTTAAATTCTCTAATATCCTCTTCATTTGAATGGCATCGTTTCTTAGCTGATGATTGTAACATTCTGCCCAATCTGTAAAGGGAAGAAAATAAAAAATTCTCTTTGTTCATCCTCAGTCTTATTAAGTTCTTATGAACATTTTCAAAATGTCTCTTCACAGAAGAAGTCTTACAAATGATTGTTTTTGAACAGAAAATGCATAAGACTTTATTGTCTTTCTAAATCAGGTCAAATGTTTCAGTCTAGTATTCTTTAAATTCTCTAATATCCTCTTCATTTGAATGGCATCGTTTCTTAGCTGATGATTGTAACATTCTGCCCAATCTGTAAAGGGAAGAAAATAAAAAATTCTCTTTGTTCATCCTCAGTCTTATTAAGTTCTTATGAACATTTTCAAAATGTCTCTTCACAGAAGAAGTCTTACAAATGATTGTTTTTGAACAGAAAATGCATAAGACTTTATTGTCTTTCTAAATCAGGTCAAATGTTTCAGTCTAGTATTCTTTAAATTCTCTAATATCCTCTTCATTTGAATGGCATCGTTTCTTAGCTGATGATTGTAACATTCTGCCCAATCTGTAAAGGGAAGAAAATAAAAAATTCTCTTTGTTCATCCTCAGTCTTATTAAGTTCTTATGAACATTTTCAAAATGTCTCTTCACAGAAGAAGTCTTACAAATGATTGTTTTTGAACAGAAAATGCATAAGACTTTATTGTCTTTCTAAATCAGGTCAAATGTTTCAGTCTAGTATTCTTTAAATTCTCTAATATCCTCTTCATTTGAATGGCATCGTTTCTTAGCTGATGATTGTAACATTCTGCCCAATCTGTAAAGGGCAGAAAATAAAAAAATCTCTTTGTTCATCCTCAGTCTTATTAAGTTCTTATGAACATTTTCAAAATGTCTCTTTACAGAAGAAGTCTTACAAATGATTGTTTTTGAACAGAAAATGCATAAGACTTTATTGTCTTTCTTAATCAGGTCAAATGTTTCAGTCTAGTATTCTTTAAATTCTCTAATATCCTCTTCATTTGAATGGCATCGTTTCTTAGCTGATGATTGTAACATTCTGCCCAATCTGTAAAGGGAAGAAAATAAAAAATTCTCTTTGTTCATCCTCAGTCTTATTAAGTTCTTATGAACATTTTCAAAATGTCTCTTCACAGAAGAAGTCTTACAAATGATTGTTTTTGAACAGAAAATGCATAAGACTTTATTGTCTTTCTAAATCAGGTCAAATGTTTCAGTCTAGTATTCTTTAAATTCTCTAATATCCTCTTCATTTGAATGGCATCGTTTCTTAGCTGATGATTGTAACATTCTGCCCAATCTGTAAAGGGAAGAAAATAAAAAATTCTCTTTGTTCATCCTCAGTCTTATTAAGTTCTTATGAACATTTTCAAAATGTCTCTTCACAGAAGAAGTCTTACAAATGATTGTTTTTGAACAGAAAATGCATAAGACTTTATTGTCTTTCTTAATCAGGTCCAATGTTTCAGTCTAGTATTCTTTAAATTCTCTAATATCCTCTTCATTTGAATGACATCGTTTCTTAGCTGATGATTGTAACATTCTGCCCAATCTGTAAAGGGAAGAAAATAAAAAATTCTCTTTGTTCATCCTCAGTCTTATTAAGTTCTTATGAACATTTTCAAAATGTCTCTTCACAGAAGAAGTCTTACAAATGATTGTTTTTGAACAGAAAATGCATAAGACTTTATTGTCTTTCTAAATCAGGTCAAATGTTTCAGTCTAGTATTCTTTAAATTCTCTAATATCCTCTTCATTTGAATGGCATCGTTTCTTAGCTGATGATTGTAACATTCTGCCCAATCTGTAAAGGGAATAAAATAAAAAATTCTCTTTGTTCATCCTCAGTCTTATTAAGTTCTTATGAACATTTTCAAAATGTCTCTTCACAGAAGAAGTCTTACAAATGATTGTTTTTGAACAGAAAATGCATAAGACTTTATTGTCTTTCTAAATCAGGTCAAATGTTTCAGTCTAGTATTCTTTAAATTCTCTAATATCCTCTTCATTTGAATGGCATCGTTTCTTAGCTGATGATTGTAACATTCTGCCCAATCTGTAAAGGGAAGAAAATAAAAAATTCTCTTTGTTCATCCTCAGTCTTATTAAGTTCTTATGAACATTTTCAAAATGTCTCTTCACAGAAGAAGTCTTACAAATGATTGTTTTTGAACAGAAAATGCATAAGACTTTATTGTCTTTCTAAATCAGGTCAAATGTTTCAGTCTAGTATTCTTTAAATTCTCTAATATCCTCTTCATTTGAATGGCATCGTTTCTTAGCTGATGATTGTAACATTCTGCCCAATCTGTAAAGGGAAGAAAATAAAAAATTCTCTTTGTTCATCCTCAGTCTTATTAAGTTCTTATGAACATTTTCAAAATGTCTCTTCACAGAAGAAGTCTTACAAATGATTGTTTTTGAACAGAAAATGCATAAGACTTTATTGTCTTTCTAAATCAGGTCAAATGTTTCAGTCTAGTATTCTTTAAATTCTCTAATATCCTCTTCATTTGAATGGCATCGTTTCTTAGCTGATGATTGTAACATTCTGCCCAATCTGTAAAGGGAAGAAAATAAAAAATTCTCTTTGTTCATCCTCAGTCTTATTAAGTTCTTATGAACATTTTCAAAATGTCTCTTCACAGAAGAAGTCTTACAAATGATTGTTTTTGAACAGAAAATGCATAAGACTTTATTGTCTTTCTAAATCAGGTCAAATGTTTCAGTCTAGTATTCTTTAAATTCTCTAATATCCTCTTCATTTGAATGGCATCGTTTCTTAGCTGATGATTGTAACATTCTGCCCAATCTGTAAAGGGAAGAAAATAAAAAATTCTCTTTGTTCATCCTCAGTCTTATTAAGTTCTTATGAACATTTTCAAAATGTCTCTTCACAGAAGAAGTCTTACAAATGATTGTTTTTGAACAGAAAATGCATAAGACTTTATTGTCTTTCTAAATCAGGTCAAATGTTTCAGTCTAGTATTCTTTAAATTCTCTAATATCC
Organism: Acanthosepion esculentum; assembly: GCA_964036315.1. NCBI lineage: Eukaryota > Metazoa > Mollusca > Cephalopoda > Sepiida > Sepiidae > Acanthosepion > Acanthosepion esculentum. The sequence continues at coordinate 124,654,001 of OZ038487.1, forward strand.
TCTTCATTTGAATGGCATCGTTTCTTAGCTGATGATTGTAACATTCTGCCCAATCTGTAAAGGGAAGAAAATAAAAAATTCTCTTTGTTCATCCTCAGTCTTATTAAGTTCTTATGAACATTTTCAAAATGTCTCTTCACAGAAGAAGTCTTACAAATGATTGTTTTTGAACAGAAAATGCATAAGACTTTATTGTCTTTCTAAATCAGGTCAAATGTTTCAGTCTAGTATTCTTTAAATTCTCTAATATCCTCTTCATTTGAATGGCATCGTTTCTTAGCTGATGATTGTAACATTCTGCCCAATCTGTAAAGGGCAGAAAATAAAAAAATCTCTTTGTTCATCCTCAGTCTTATTAAGTTCTTATGAACATTTTCAAAATGTCTCTTTACAGAAGAAGTCTTACAAATGATTGTTTTTGAACAGAAAATGCATAAGACTTTATTGTCTTTCTTAATCAGGTCAAATGTTTCAGTCTAGTATTCTTTAAATTCTCTAATATCCTCTTCATTTGAATGGCATCGTTTCTTAGCTGATGATTGTAACATTCTGCCCAATCTGTAAAGGGAAGAAAATAAAAAATTCTCTTTGTTCATCCTCAGTCTTATTAAGTTCTTATGAACATTTTCAAAATGTCTCTTCACAGAAGAAGTCTTACAAATGATTGTTTTTGAACAGAAAATGCATAAGACTTTATTGTCTTTCTAAATCAGGTCAAATGTTTCAGTCTAGTATTCTTTAAATTCTCTAATATCCTCTTCATTTGAATGGCATCGTTTCTTAGCTGATGATTGTAACATTCTGCCCAATCTGTAAAGGGAAGAAAATAAAAAATTCTCTTTGTTCATCCTCAGTCTTATTAAGTTCTTATGAACATTTTCAAAATGTCTCTTCACAGAAGAAGTCTTACAAATGATTGTTTTTGAACAGAAAATGCATAAGACTTTATTGTCTTTCTTAATCAGGTCAAATGTTTCAGTCTAGTATTCTTTAAATTCTCTAATATCCTCTTCATTTGAATGGCATCGTTTCTTAGCTGATGATTGTAACATTCTGCCCAATCTGTAAAGGGAAGAAAATAAAAAATTCTCTTTGTTCATCCTCAGTCTTATTAAGTTCTTATGAACATTTTCAAAATGTCTCTTCACAGAAGAAGTCTTACAAATGATTGTTTTTGAACAGAAAATGCATAAGACTTTATTGTCTTTCTTAATCAGGTCAAATGTTTCAGTCTAGTATTCTTTAAATTCTCTAATATCCTCTTCATTTGAATGGCATCGTTTCTTAGCTGATGATTGTAACATTCTGCCCAATCTGTAAAGGGAAGAAAATAAAAAATTCTCTTTGTTCATCCTCAGTCTTATTAAGTTCTTATGAACATTTTCAAAATGTCTCTTCACAGAAGAAGTCTTACAAATGATTGTTTTTGAACAGAAAATGCATAAGACTTTATTGTCTTTCTTAATCAGGTCAAATGTTTCAGTCTAGTATTCTTTAAATTCTCTAATATCCTCTTCATTTGAATGGCATCGTTTCTTAGCTGATGATTGTAACATTCTGCCCAATCTGTAAAGGGAAGAAAATAAAAAATTCTCTTTGTTCATCCTCAGTCTTATTAAGTTCTTATGAACATTTTCAAAATGTCTCTTTACAGAAGAAGTCTTACAAATGATTGTTTTTGAACAGAAAATGCATAAGACTTTATTGTCTTTCTTAATCAGGTCAAATGTTTCAGTCTAGTATTCTTTAAATTCTCTAATATCCTCTTCATTTGAATGGCATCGTTTCTTAGCTGATGATTGTGACATTCTGCCCAATCTGTAAAGGGAAGAAAATAAAAATGCATGAGATAATGATATACATAAGAGGAGAAAGAATAAAAGTCAAAAAGGGAATCTAATGAATAAGTTTCGTCTGTCAAAAGCAAATCATCGGTGTGCCATGTTTGGCATGTGTGCCAAGGGTTTCCCACCCCTGGTATTGGGCATGGCCTGTTTTGTGAAGTCTGATTGCTTGTTGGTTAACGTGGAGCTGTTTCTCTAGATTTTCTAACACACCCTGCTTGCTAAGTTACATATAGTGAAAGTCAACTCCTGACCAAGTAAGACCATCCTTGGAATCCTGACTCCCAAGTGGACATTCAAGGGATGATGTTCAAGGAATGTTCTAAAGACTCCCAGACTTTTGTGGATAGAATATTGTACAGTACTAAACCCACCTTTCAGCACAATTTTCCATAGCACCAGTTGTATAACAAATGTTGAAATGGTTGGAGATCTTTTTATATACAAGTTTCCCTCTCCCAGAAGGATGCTCCAAAAGGAAGAACCAGAGTTTTCCACTTCTAAGGCTATCTATCCCACCCTCCCAGACACACATATACAGTGTAACCCAGATATAAGAGACCCTGATATAAGAGAAACCCGGATATAAGAGGGATTTTCTTTGGTCCCAAATTAGAGCCTGTTAATAAAACAAAATAGACCAAACCCGGATATAAGAGAAACCCGGATATAAGATACTTCTCCGGTCCTTAGAACTCTCTTATATCCGGGTTACACTGTATATTACTAGCTACCAGGATAATTCAATAAACTGAAAATACCTGACCTTGCTACCCATGATGCTCCATTGACTAGAGTATATAAATAGTTGAGCCAGCACACAACACAAATGGCCTGAAGATTACATGAAATATTGTTGCTACTCACTGTTGAACTCAGTCTCTACTTAATGTATTTATTACAATTTTTTCATATAGACAAAAGCAATTTACTCGCAGCAAAGATGTAACTTTGTTTCGGTGCATTTAGTTGCGCCTCAACTTTTTTTTTTTTTTTTTTTTTTTTTTTTTTGTTGTTTATATGAAAAAAAATTATAATAAATAATTATCAGTATTGAGCTCTATTTTGAATTAATGCTGTGAACGTTAGAATTTATATATTATTTTTGTTCTCATTTCATTGGTATATATATATATATATATATTTGTAATTTGACCAATTGAATTTCATCTCGCCTACCAATAAAACTGAACAGAATCTAACAAAAATGTTTTTACATAAATAAAATGACTACACGTATAAAGAAAACAAAACAACCCAATTTCAATATAATGTTGTCAAATTTAGGAATATAGCCTGCAAAATATATTTTATAAACAAAAAAAAAATGAGACAATAAAACAAACTGTAACATGAACCTGGTATTGAAAATGGTGACACTGACGGAAAAAAAAACATTTGATAAAGTAAAAGCTGAAAGTAGATATATATTTAAATATGTATCAGAAGCCAGGAAATGGTCCAAAATACAGGCGGGGGGGGGGGGGAAGAAAATTTAGAACTTTAGATAAAGACAAATGTAATTACTAAATATCTTAGAGATATATGAAGAAATATATTTTTGAGGTGTGCTATATTTATGGGATAAAGTACTCGATATCAGAGATAGAGCGTATGTAAATATAAAAGTGAACATTGAAGTCAAGACTCAGATGTCACTGTTTCATGCTAAACACAACAGTGTTGACTTCAATGTTCACTTTTATATTCACATATGCTATATCTCTGATATTGAGTACTTTATCCCATAAATATAACACACCTTAAAACTTAAAAAGTATATGTAAATATAAATAACTGCCAGAATAGATTACCAACAATGCCCCACTGACCAATATATATAAATAGCTGAGGAAATATCCAGCATTCGCAGCCTGACAATTGCGGCCAGCATGAAACAGCCCATCACCTCTGAGTGTTGACTTCAGTGTTCACTTATATATATATATATATATATATATATAAGAAGCAATGGACTTTTATTTAAACATTGTTTTGAGTGGAGGTCAATCCAGCATTTTTTTTTTTTTTTTTTTTTTTTTTTTTTTTTGTTAATAGATTTCTCAAATGTTCTGGACAGTAGATGAAATAAAATTTGCTGCTTTTATTTTTTATTTATTTTTAAATATTCCCTGGATCCAAGTGCTTTTTGTTAATCTATCAGCCTTTTTGATAATGGCGACCAGATTAGCTGAAAGACCCATGAAATATTTGGATAGTTTTTACACTCTTTATGTCCAGAAAAGAAAATACATGAACAAATTATATATATATATATTATATATATAAATATTCTCTGTGTCTGTTTTTATTTTATAGAGAAGTCGTTAACAGAGCAAGTTCAATCCTTGACATTAAATAAAAATGAAGTTAAATGTAAAACTTTAACCTAAAACGAATCGCTGTTTGAATGTCTTCTAAATAAAAGGAAACCTTTTTATTTTTCCTTTTTTTTTTTTCCAGAGGAAACTGTCAATCTGAAAGATGTGAAAGATTTTCCATTGACTATGTGGCTTATGACAATCATCTGTGTAGCATATTATGTTACTGTCTTTCCATTTATCGGTTTGGGCCTGTAAGTAGCAGTTCAATAAACTTTGCTTGTAATCAATTATTTCCATCACTATAGGTTAGTTTTTCTATATACAACTTTAAAAAAAAATAACAAAAGGGGGGGGCATTAATGTCTTTTAAGAGCCACGATGATGCAAAGGGTTGCTGAAAGTGTAAGAAACTGAAAAAATGTTAATGAGTGAGGAAAATTTAAAGAACAGGAATCAAAGATACAGAAGATGATAATTGACATTGCATTTGAATTTTTTTAAGATCATAGTTGACAGGAGAATATGAAGCTGGATGAGTTTCATAAACAAGAAGTTTGAGAGAAGAAACTTAGTTATATTTAGCAATTTCAACAGTAAAATGATGGGACCTAACTGCCAATCCAGTACTGCACTTAAATTTGTGAAATTGAGGTACCAAGGAAAAAACTCATCACAACAATTGCCATGAAAATTTTTATAGAAAAAGGACAGGGAAAGTCACTAAAGCCAAGTAAATGTGTAAATATGCAAGATTAATTCTGGTGAGAATTTTCCTGTCATTGTTTCCTTTGCTTTTATTCATTATTTCCTTGTCACTTCTAAAATTTAATTTTATATATGTACAAGAAATTTCTGTTATTCATTGTATATTTCATCCTTAATGTCTAACAAATCTTAGAACTTTGTGTCTGCATCAGGAAAATTAAATTCTGTTTTACTCTAGACTTGGTTTAAAACTGTAGTTTTCCCCCACTCCCACAACTCCATTGTATTTATGTATATTCAATGACTTTATATCAGTCAAGTAAAACAATGTCTTTAAAATGATTGGCATATTATGATTACATTAATAACATAACTCTAACACTTTGGGGAGGTGGGGTGAAGTTTTGATAATTGGGGTGAGAGAAAAAGCAAAAACTTGTGGCGTTATTTCTCCCTTTTAAAACCACTTTTTATTTCTTTACAGTCTCTTTTTTGAGAATAAATTCAACTTTAATCCCAGCTTGGCTCATAATGTTAACAGGTAAGAGTAATCTCCCCTGCCCAGTTTTTTCCAAAATTTATAACAAGTTATGTGTATAAAAATTAAATTGAATTTCCTTTTGGAAATTTTGAAAATAACTATACCATATTTTAGTAAATGTCATGAAATTATTAATCTGTTATTTTTAAGTATTTGCTTCGTTTTATCAGCTGCTACTAAATAAAAAGACTTAATTTGGTTGTCATAAATACTAATGTCCCTTGTCTAAGACTATGGAAGCCTTCATGCAATTGCAATTATAAAAACTTTTCTTGAAGACGGTGGGAGCGTTGACCTGGAGAGGGATTGACTCCAGCAGGTCTTTACATTACCCAAGACACGTTATGCATGACTGAATACACCTGCCAAGACACATGTAGAGGGAACTGGACAGGTGCTCAGTTTTGCGGTGACTTTCCAATCATCTGCCTGCCATCTCGATAATAAAAGTGGACCTAATTGATCACTTTTATTGCAACAAATTGCCCAAGGCGGTGTATGAGGCTAACTGTTTATCTTCAGTTGATGTTAGCTAAAAGCTAATAAGGATTAAGAAAGACCTGTTGCAGTACTGAGGAGACGACAACTTGAATGAACATTGTGATCATAGCAACAAAAATGATAGTTCTGTAAATAAACTAAGATAATGAAAATGGCAGGTCAAATTTCATCACAGCCTTGACTATATAAGATGATGTCTTTCACTGTTTTTTTTTTTATTTTTGTCCTTTCCCTCCTCTAAATTTGACCCTTTTTATTTATTTTTTTTTTTTAACTCTTTGTCTCCCAGTTAATCGTCTTTCTTAATAAATTTGACCTTTTTTTTTTTTTTTTTCTCTCTCTCTTCAGCATTGTCTACATCATCTCAGCTGTTGCTTCACCTTTCTTTGGATTTTTAGTTGACAGACTTGGCAGAAATATCTTTTGGATCATTCTTGGCATCACAGTTACATTGGGATGTCATGCCATTTTAGGCTTCACTTTTTTAAATCCTTACGTTGCTATGGTATGTGGAAGGGGTTGTTGCCCTGCAATCCTGCTGACAAAAAAAAAATTACTTGTTTTTTTTTTTTGTTTTTGTTTTTTTTTTTTTGTTTCAATTGGACAAAACAAAACTAGTCCAGTTTTTAGTTAAGCTAAAATAGAGAAAAGAATTCTTCTGTTGCCAGGTTGTGAAATTTTTTTACATATTTTAAGCTTTGTACATCCAAATTGCTGTCGAAAGGATAGTTTTCCTCTTGGCTATTACTTTATAAGTCCTCAAAAATCTTTAAGATATTTTTAGAAATTTTTATACAATCCTCTTTTTTCTTGAGTATTGACAGCAAAAGAATTTATTAGATTGTTTATTTACAAGAATAATTTTATATTTACAAGATTATAAAAATGTGAACAATGCAATATTTATTATTTACCATTTTACAAATAATTATGAAAATTTTTATTCATAAATTTTTAAAAATATCTGTACAAGAGAACAAAAAAATCTAAATAAACACAATGAGTTACTGTAATTATAAATTTAAAAAAAAAAAAAAAAAAAAAAATGGATATTCCGAATATTATATATTTTCTTCCCAAATTATTTTTAGATCCCTGACTACGTCTCATTTTAATTTTCCAAGGTAGTAGGGTCAGTTAGCCATTATTATATATCTGTTGTCAAATGAGCAATTACTTTAATTTAAATTTTTGTCAATTCTCCAAAACAAAAAAAAATGTATAAAACCAGTTAAATGTGTTTTGAATTTTATTAAAATTCTAAAAACAAATATTGCCAAATATTTACTTTGCTTTTCTTTTTTTTTTTTTTTTTTTTTTTTCCCCCCTCTCTTTACAGTCATTTATGGGAGTGGCTTATTCAATTTTGGCCAGTGCCCTTTGGCCCCTCGTTTCCTTAGTCATTCCTGAACATCAACTTGGAACTGCTTATGGAGTGTACGTATTTTTTTTTTTTTTTTTTGTCTCTTTACTACTTTCACCTGCAAGGGTTTAGCAGGGAGGACACCTTGTATTTTATTTCTTCTTTACCTTTCATAAGGAGACTAATAGAAAGCAAGTTTTGGTTAAATTTTGACACTTTAATCTTCCACATCTATGCATGTACACGCATGCTGAGAAGTGGGTCAGGCTGTGAACTTTTCACCACACACCCCACCTTGCATGTGTACATGGGGGTGGCAGGTAATATAAATAAATAAAAAAAAAATGAATTTTTTTTTTTTTTTTCATCTAAAAATTAAATATCAACTTTGAAAAATGTTTCTCAATCCCCCCCCCGCACTCTAAGCAATCCAGAGGATTCGAAATAATGTCACTGAGACAAAAGCAGAATTGTAGGTACATTGTAGCTTATTAAGTCTCTTCAAAATAGAATATAAAAATTCTAAAATATTTTTATATTTTTCTCCTCTCATCCAGTATGCAGGCAATTCAAAATTTGGGTCTGGCTCTCATCTCCTATATTGCTGGCCTCATTGTTGATGCGAAAGGTTATTTGTTGCTGGAAATCTTCTTCCTGGTTTGGTTGTGCAGTGAGTATACATACATACATAGATCTATATATCTATCTTTTTAAAAAATAAATCTTACCAGTATTTAAATTCTTTACCATATCTGTTAAAGTTTGCACAGTAATTACTATGATTATAATCATTTTAACTCGGTGTGATCTTGTATCACTCTCATATATATATATATATATATATATATATATATATATATATATATATATATATATATATATATATATATATATGTGTGTGTGTGTGAACTTTGAAGTCAACACTTATGCTGTTTCATGCTAGACGCAATCGTCAGGTGGCCTGATGATTGTGTCTAGCCTGAAACGGCCTGTCGCCTCTAAGTGTTGACTTTAATGTTCACTTTTATATTTACACACGCTCTCTCTGATATTGAGCACTTTATCCCATAAATATACCACACCTTAAGAGTATATTTCTTCATATATATATATATATATCTCCACTCAAGGAGACACATTTATGGTGTTGAAGTATAATTGCCATTATGTAGTGATTTTTAACATGTCCTAATATCCTTTGTGTGTGTGTGTGTAAAGTGTGGATAGGAACTGAATAAGATATTGCAGCTGTATACGATATGCAAACGATAATGTGCACATACAGGTAAGCAAATGAATATTTATCTAATTTATGGTGTAAACAAAATTAATACACATATACCTACGCTTATCATGCAACTCAGTTTCATGGTTTCCCAATGAATTGTGCAATAAGTGAATGTAATGTAATGAATGCATAAAATTGTTGGCAATTTTGATCGAAGTTTGTAGACATTCTAAATTGAAATGTCACATGTTTCTTTTTCTTTTTAATCCAGTTGCACTTGTTGCTGCAATTATGCTGTATCTTGTTGATGCTTCTCGGGGTTTGTATTCATTTATTTTCTTCTACCAAATGCATCTGTTTTTAAATTAAAATCAAAAGCATAAATTTGGTTTCTCTTGAGCAATTTAAAGGATTTTAACTTTTTTTATTTTCACTAATTCACCCACCTCCCTACTCACTCAAAATTCAAGTACTTTCTAATTTCTTGAAGCCTAATTCACATACCATTTGTTAAACGAAAATTCATTCTTCTTAAAATGATTGTAGTTGTAATGCATTTACATTTGTTGTTCTAAATCTTTCTTTAGGCGGCTGGCTGAACCTGACTCCAACAGAACGACAGTTTCTGAAAACTGATGTGAAGCGGTAAGTGTTCAGGAGGAAATAATTCGCTTTATTCGTGAAATATAAACCTTTTCAAAAATAATTTGGTCTATTTTATTTTCTGTGCCTAATCAACATGACATCAAATTCTTTCATGAGTCATTGCATACCTCAGCAGTCTAGTTTTCTTTTCTCCCCCTAATCCTTGCCAATTGCTGGCCTCTAAACTAAGTAAACAAATTCAGACCTGGAAGGAAAAGTTGTATAATTACAAATTATCTGTTTTTCCTTGTAATGTTTAAATTTAATTTAAATATCTATTTTCCTTTTTTTATTTAGGTAATGAACTCGAAGTGCTGTTTTCAATCATCAGGCGATAAAACTCAGAGCTGCTTAATACAAAACTTTTCTGTCTTTTTTTTACCTTTTTCTCATATATGATGAAAAGCAGTGGGGCGGGGACTGAATTTTTATTTTATATTTCAAGATAATAATTAAATGCTTGATAATTTGTAACTTTTCATTCAACGAAATCCTTTTAACCACCTCTCCAATTCCATCATGACTGGGTTCCATTTTTACTTCCCGGTGATTTAACATTTTCACTGATAAGATTTACAACTCGGAAATTATTATTATTTTTTTTTTTTTTTTTTTTTTTTTTTTTTTTTTTTTTAGATTGAATACTCAGTTGCCACACACACGCATGCACACACACACTTTCCTTTTTCTAGGTTTCAGTTGAAGAAATTTCCTTTCTTTTAATTTAAAAAATTTATCATTCCCCCCTCAGTACCATCAAATCATTGGGTTGTATTTCCCTCTACTACCTCTTGTATCAACCTTCCCCCCCCCACTTGCTTTTAAGCACTCATCATCATCATCACAATGGGCATTTTGTGTATTTCTAAACTGTGCAACACTAATTGCCAATTTGAGGTCCTGGGGTTTTAAATTTTGAAATTTTTATGCCAAAAACTTCAATTAAACCAAATGTTTGGGTTTTTTTTTTTTTTTTTTTTTTTTTTTTTGCTGCTTTAAAAAAAAAGGAAAAAACGAAAGAAAATGAGTTATGTATATATAACTGTATAATAAAAATACATATGAAAGTGTTTGTATCTTTGTAACACTAGAATTTTTTTTTTTTTTTTTTTTTTGCAACAAGCTGATGCGTGTTGAAGTTAGACTAACATTTTTGTCAAGATTTACAAACTCCACATTCCATTCAGTTTTGCAAACCATTCTATGAAATTTGAATAAGCTGATTTGTTTGGAAAAATACTTTGATTTTAAAAAAGAAAAAAAAAAAAAAAAATCTTGCTGTTTTTACATTCTGGTAAAAGCCAACTGTATTTTGTACCCCCTTACCTATTTGGGCTTTCCCAAAAATTTGGTTTTGATTGGTCAATGTAAGTCTGACGAATGGATATTCTAATGGAAGTTACAGAGTGTATATATATATATATATATATATATATATATATTGTTTAACCTAAAGGTTCGGGACAGACAAAAATTACCATGCTGGACCCTCAAAAAAATGAGGGTATCACAAAAAATTTTTTTTTTTTTTTTTTTTTTTCTGTTTAGAATTTGCAAAGTTTTTTTTATTTATTTATAAAAAGTAATATTAACGGAAAATCTTTTTAAAAAAAAAAAAATGATTAAAATAAACAAAATGCTTTAAAAATCATATTTTTATTGACAAATAACGTAGGTTATGATGACTAGAATTATTAGCTATGATTTGCTGTGGAACATTTTTCAGAAAAGAAATCAAACATTTACAACATTATTAGCTTAGAATAGCTTGTGGGAAGAACGAGATTGTTGTATTACTGTATGAAGCTTTTTCAGCATAAAATCAAAACAACTATTGAAACAAAAAAAATATGTACAGTAAATGTCAAAACGATATTTTACTTTCTAACACATGAATATTAATTAGTAATTTGTCAGAATCAGAAAAACATCAATTTTGTATTTTAGATGGTGGGTGGCCTGTTTACAATATAAACCAGCGACAAATGACTTTTTGATATGTAGTTTTATTTCCTTTTTGAGGGGGGATCAGTCATTACTATTGTGTGTGTGTGTGTGTGTGGTTATTTTCCAAGCGTAGCTTACATGTGGCACAAGGCCGAAAATATGGGGCACCCAGTGAGGATCGAACTCCCTACTCGGCCGTAATTGTTCTAGCAAGACAAGGTTGCTAACGATTACACCACCTCGAGGAGCCCAATATATATATATATATATGTACATTAGCTCATTCTTAAAAACATCTTTCGGTTGGATAAACACATTTAAATTGCCTCCCAGTTTTGATTCTGATGGGGAATAAAGCCTGATGATGGATTGCGCGAAGCATTCGAAAGTACTAGCAGAAATTAAAAAAATACACCATATCCATTTTATTTATGAGGATCTCATCATTCTGAGGATTCAGTAGTGGAATGCTTATGCTTATGTCTACTAGCGAAGTGATTTCGCCAATAATCGCATTCACATTGCTGATTGATTCAAGGTATGATTGACTCTTTGTTGTGTGTGTGAGAGAGACATAACTTTTAGGCATTTCTGAAAATTCTTTTCATCCACCTCTTTTCTTTGAAAATATCTTTGCATAGTCAATTTTTTTTTTTTTTTTTTTTTTTAAATCCCTATGACCACCTTATTCAGAAAAACGTAATATTTTTAATTTAAAAAAAAAAAAAAAAAATCAGGAACAAGAAGGCAAAAGTTGTTGGTTTTTCCCTCACTCCAGTGAGGATTTTGTCTTGGTAGCAAGATGTCCTTACAAAAGAGTCTGTAATAAGGAAATACTCTGCCTCATCTTGCCATGCAGATTTTCATATCTTGACCATATGCGTTGTACCATTTATTAAGACAAGCAAACCTCTTGCATGGTGAAGAGTTGATCTCTGGGTTTCAGCAAGGAATCCAGACCGTGTGACTTAAAGCGACAACTGCAGCCTGCCCAAAACCTCAAAAGGGACACTTTTTTCAACTTTCTCTCAATTGAGTGTTTGAATGAAGGGAATTAAACCTGTAACACGATTATTTATTTATATATATATATATATATATATATAGTTTATAAGTGAGCAGATGAATTGGTCAAGAGGAAGAATTCACTTTAAAAAGCATTGTCAGGAAAGTGGCAAATAATTCAGTGAAAAGTTATGAATTAAAAAAAAAGGTCTAAACATACAAAGAAATTACTTTGTAGCACTCATTTATCTTGCACATACACAAACAAAAGAAAGACTTCCATCTAAGATCTTTTGTGCTCTTCCAATTATAAATTGTTTGTGTATAAAAAATATATATATACACACACACTAAAGAGAACATAAAAAAAGTCTTCAACCTTTGATATTTGCCTTTATGTGGAGTGAATGTCAATACAGATACTTTAGTTTGTGTTTTTTCCTTTTGGTGACTGGAGAGCCACTTAAACTATTGGAAAGAAGTCTACCAGTTTACAAAAAAAACTGAAGAACCCTGCCATTGTACAGCAGTAAGTTTTAAACTTGTAACAATATGGACCCTGAGAATCTTGCAGATTTTGGAAGATGATAAAACTACACTGAATGGTTGGCAAGGGGTTAAAAGGAAAAATGCTAATTGCCATGGATTCAGTCTGAAGATGGGTGTTTTGATTGTTGTTGTTGAGAATCCTCAAAGCTGAAATGTTGCTGGCATCACAATCACGGCACAGTAAATGCATATGCAGAAAATTAGGAGAATCCTCTGAGTGCGTACCAAAATTGGAAGGTCAGAATTAATCAATTGGTCTAAATTACAGCTAGAAGAATTTGACAGAAATTCTATATATTTGAGGTGAACAAAGCCAATTGGGACCAATTTGCAGAAGCAGTTATCACCTGGAAGAGCCCTCTAAAGAATTTGTTAGAAGCCAGACTCCACCAAATTGTAGTGGTCCCCACCCCTAATTAGATTACCAGATATAAAATACAGAGAACTTATCTGAATCAGTGGTCCCATATTGTCATAGTTAATGATTACTTCTGCTGCATTAACAGAAGTAACTATTGCTGGCATCCAACTTGTTGTTATTCACAAAAAAGTTGACATATTTCTTGGCAGAAGTTATACTGCTATGATCTGGCTAGTACAGTTGATTTTGTCGTGTTACTGAACTCCGGCCAATTTGTCAGATACATCTTTTCTAAGAATTTAAACGTGGGCTGGGGAAGATCGATTGCCAAATCAACTATTGCGACAGCCAGAAATAATAAGTCCCTATTGCCTGTGGGTTGGAGAAGTATCATAAACTGGTGGCCATGATGATAGACCAATATTTTACAAATGGGAAGAGAGATACAGATCGCTCTCCAGTCCAGAAAAGACCATCTCAATTGTATCTCACTACATAAGAGATACAATAACGGAAGAAGCAATTGAGGATATGTTAGAAGCAGGTATAAAATCCCCCTCGAGCTTTGAGAGTTAGATCTCGTGCATCTAAGTATTTGGTTCAAGATGGCTGACTGTGTATATTATCTTTCTATTAAGAATGATGGTTGGATAGAGATTGTATATACCAACAAGAGGGTATTCAAACAGTTTCATAGAGAGTTGTACCAGCAAGGAATAAATAAGACTTCTGAGGAAGATATTTTTCCCAAACCTGTACGACACAAGCACCCAGATGGACATGTACATTACCTGTCAATCAACAGCTAACAAGGAGACAAATACCCAACTATTTGAGAAGATTAGTTTAAATATTTTGGGGCCTTATACTGAGACCCACCCAGAGGAAGTTTGGTTGGTTGGTTGGTTGGTTGTGTGTAGGTCTGATGAATTGGATCATGATTCCAATGTAATAAATTATAACCATGGAATATTAGTGTTTCAGCCTTTTATATTGTGTGTGTAAATTTTTTTTTATATATATATATATATATATATATACACACACACTTCAAAATCCAACTTTTGACAAAGTAACATTTGCCAAGATATGTTTAATTTAACAGTCATTAGAACAACCTTTCTGCTACAATGGTTTCTTATATATATAATGGTATGGTGGAGGCTCGGATTGAGCAATTGGAGAGCTAAGTTTAAATTTCAGTCAAGTCCATTACATTCACTATGAAGGTATGAATCCTCTTCTCCCCAGCTATGAATAAATAGTAGGACAGACTGGGTTCTATAGCCTTGGATGGCAATTGGTCTAGAAGGACAATTCTGAGTAGTTTTAACTTATTTTTCCTAGGTATGGTACACCTAGACAGATGGTTACAGATGAACGTGGTAATGAGACAGGCTTTGAACAGTCTGAATGTAAAACTCATCATCACTTAGCCATATTATTCCCAGAGAAATGCAAATGCTTTCTACCTGATATCCTAACCAAATTGAGTAAAGGTGAGAGTGAGAATTGGGACTTGTTCTTAATACAAGCGCCAGTTGCTGGAAGATTTTCAATAAATAAGACAGCTAAGTATTCACCCTACAACATGCTGTTCGATAGAGATTTCGTGCATTGCCAACAGATAACCCCTGCCGAAACCACAATTGTAAGTATACGAGTGAAGACCATCACAGACGCTCATAACACCTGAACCCAGGCGAAGGCTTTTGGACAATTTAAGAGTTCAGAAGGAAAATGAAATGATAGAGACAAACGGAGTCAACAAGGCTCATACAAAAAGAGGAACATTGGATTTGAAGTGGAAGCCCTATAGTAGAATGGACAGGTTCAGTGTCTTATAAAACCTGGGACCAAATTGAAGAAAAGGACACATGCAAATGATTCGGAGCTGGTTAACATTGATAACTGGGCCGTACCTGAACTGAGTGGGAATCACCAGAAAACGGTCTTAGTTGAACCGTCATTAGATGAGAAATCAGAATTGTCAAAGTAATACTGCTTCCACAAATACGAATAAATCAGGAAGATGAGAAGTAGACGATCACTCTTCATTGGAAGAGTGCGATATGGAAGACAAAATTCCATTGTCCGTATTGAGAAGACGGATGGTAGCCATTTGAAATGAAGAAAGCAAGTGGTCATTGAAAGGTAGATTTAGAAGTGCAACCAGGAGGAGGTAAGACATGACGAACCAAGTTGAGACAGGGGAGAGAACTCTGCTCTATATTGCTGAAGAAGCGTAACAAAGTTGGACAACCGAGATGGAGGTTGTGCTGGTGTTGGAGGAATGTTGCTGTTTTTTGTCTGGATGTGCAAATAAGGGTCCATTTGCATGCCAAAGAAGGCCAGGCAGAGATCTCCCTGGCCTTCTTTATCTATCAACTCTTGTGAAAATGACAATAGTGTTAACGAATTAGTCGTTATTTCACTTCCTCATTAGCAGCAGTTGTGTTGTTTTGAAGGAATACGAGAAATAATTAATGCCACACATGATAGCAATGATGGAAGCATTGAAGTATTTCAGGTAATGAATGTACCTGTTCCTTACCCTAATCTCAACAAGATAAGTGCAGTTGCCAGGTATAAATTAAGTTGATTTGTTTTTTTATAGCTTAACCTTTTATAGGTTATTTAAAGCCATAAAATAGTTTAGGATTGTATTAAATTTTGGAGATAATGATTTACTGATATTACAAATTTTACTATTTAACCCATAGCTAGGAAGAAGCAGTGCATTCATAGCTTTCCCAAATGTATTTAAACATAAGTGAATGTAACAATTGGAACTTGGTTCCCCAATTTCCAATTGACAGTCACCACCTGCACATCCAAGCTTACAGCTCATGGTATTTCCAAGTGATCACCCATCTATGTAATGACCAGGCTTGACATTGCTTAACTTTGGTGATCTAACAAGAACCAGTGTTTCAACAGGATATGGCTGTGAGCTGGGATGAATTAGTTTGAATAGATGGCATTGAATACAGCTGGAAATATGTTTGTTTTTAGCATCAGAAGAAACTTTCAAATGTATTACATGTGTTGGGTACATGTCTATCTAATAATCCAGTATATAGCAGCGGAGAGTACCCTTTGTGTTTAGACGAGACAAAGAAAGAACAATAACCGTCAGGTTCAGTCACAGTTGACAGGATGCTGTCATTTGCAAGTTGTTTAACGGAAGGGATATGAATTATAGTTTCACATCACAAAGTAGAATTATCTATAGTAAGTAAAGAGAAACCATCAAATGTTATGCCAGTGGAATGTTCTACATTATATAATATATATAGGTAGGTAGTCATTAATTCTATCACCTTCTGATCAGGCAGACAAGAAATTTGAGGTTAGAGATTGCTTGGCAAATGTGTCGGTTGGTAACTGAACTGAATTCTGGAAACCTGTAATGAGGTTTCCCAGGGTTATACTACACAAGGTACCCGAAATAATGAAAACAGAAAAGAACCTTGATTTGAGGAGGCTGATCAACAAGTTAAAAACCCAATAGAAGCTGTAGCATAGTTGTCACCAGCAGGCATGCTTATAATGATCAAGGCCATACTAGTGATACTATGGAAATACAAGTTCCATAAGAAAAGGCCTCAGAGATGTATTAATGCGTCTCATTGGGAGATCATAAGGACGTGTGTGATGGTACAGAGATATTTGGTGGTATCATTAATAACTCTTAGAGGACCCCCCCCCCCCCACCAACAAAGGAGCCAGAGATGGATTGGGGATCCAACCTGTATCCATCCCTTGGTCAGTTTGTGTCAGGACAGCAGTGGAAATCCAAAAGGATTATCCTTGATGATACAGAAATAAAATAACTGCATGATAAAAGGAATGTGGCTGCATGATAATGCATACAACTCTTGCCGAGATGTAGATTAAAAAAATAACAGACTGATGCTCCTTTTTAGAGTAACTTCTTTATTGTTTGGTGTGAATAATTTTTCTGAACCAATAGATTTTTTTTTTTTTACATTCATTGTAATAGTTGATGTGGTGAGTCGTGAGAAGAACACTTGCCGTGGCTTTCAAAGTGGGCAACCCACAGGTTATCAGGGACAGGAATGTAACAATATGAGACTTGACAATATTACAGACTTTGGAAGACAAAACTACACTGAGTGATTTAAAAGAAAATATCAATTCTCATGGGCTACTTGAAGTCTATTGACTCACAGCTGCATGTCCTGGACAATAACAGAATTTGAAACAATAGTTATTTTGAGTAAACAGTTGCCAGAGACAAAAGTTGAGAATTGTCAAAGCAAGGATGCTGCTGGTATCACAGTGACGGTAACAGTACAGCAAATTTACCTGAATCAGTGGTCCCATATTTCTGTAGCTAAAAATTACTCTTGCAACATATCTTGCAGTATATTGTTCACAAGAAGAGTTGACTTATTCCTGGCCCAAAGTTATTTATAAAACTGCTGTAATCTGACAAGTGTAGTCGATCTCTTGTTCCAGAGATCTGGCAAATTTGTCATATGTCAGGATATTATCATAGGCTGCGGTATTAGAAACTGGTGGAGTCAGAGACCAGGATACAACCCCAGTCTGCAGGATTAAAATCTTAACACACATCTTTCACAAATGTGTCAATATCATTTCCCTCCTATAAAAGGAAGGCAAATGTATTTTTACAAGAAAAAATTTTAGCAAAAGAAAATATAACAGAGAGAAAGGTTTTGTTTTATTTTTAATTCTTTAATGTCAAAATTTTCAAAGTAGGCTTTTTGTAATAATAAATATTTCTTGTGAAGTCACTGATAAAATCCACTTCATACAATAGACACGAGAAGATTTTTCATACTGTAAAGCAACATAAATGCAAGCAGAAAACTTTGGCTTTCAATAAAGCAACCAAATATTTTCATTTCATATTCAAGAGTTTAAAGTTTTTTTTAATATTCAGATGTTAACATATTGCAAAACCATTTGTGCAATGGATTTAGGCTTTTTTTTTTTTTTATACATACAAAACCACCACCAAATGACTGCACAAAAAATTCATGTCTGACCAGAAAGAAAGTTTCAGAGTTTTAATTTTACAAGAACTACAAAAGAAAAACATAATTTTTACATTTAACAGATGAGATGTTCTTGATGAACAAGTGAGTTGGCCAGAAATTCAAGTTTTAGTTAAAACTGAAGAATTTGATCAGACAGTAATAAAGAAAATTTACAATATGGTAGCATTTGTCGTGTGATCTTAGATATGTATTCATTAGGAAATATTAAACAGCTACATGCAATCAGCAGTTATACCGTGAAAAACTGCACAGGGATGGCAAACGTGTGCACACTTATCATGCCTTTCACAGACAAAGTGTCAATAGAGACTTGCATTCATGTTTATTACTTTACTAATAACAAAACAGTTTTGACATCTACGAATATAAGTAATTTTTGGTGAGAAGTATTACATGGAAAAGTCAATATTACACAATTATGGAAATAGAAAGAAAAAAAAGAAAAGAGATAATTTACATGAACCAGAGAATAAATAGAACAAGTGAAGAAGAAAAGCTCGGGAGGGGGAGGTTGAAATTCCAACTTTTGAATGCATAATGGTGATTTTCTAAGCATAGCTTAGATGTGGCACAAGGCCGAAATTATGGGGGCACTCAGTGAAGATCAAACTCACCACCCAGTTGTAATTGTTCTAGTGAGGCAAGCTTGCTAACCATTACACCACATCGAGGTGCCCCTTTGAATGTATAATGATTTCAAATAAGGTTTTAGAAGAAAAGAAAAAGTCCTTTTCATTTGTCTATAGAATAATCTCATGCCAATTGAACCCTGATTTGCTAAATGTCATTTGTATATTCTCGATAAATATTAAGTTAATACATTTGGTTGTAACTTTATGTTAACAGGAGAAACAAATCAGACAAACCTTGTGGATGTTTTATTTATTTATATATATATATATATATATATATATATGCTCAAAATGTTGCTCAAACTGTCAGATTAAGGTGATATTTAATGCAGAACAGCAATGCTGGATTTGACACCCAGTTTTTTGTTTTTGTTTTTTTTAAGCTTCTCCAGAAGATAAGCAATTCATGAATTTTTACTTATTTTTAAATTGACAAAGAAATTGATTACGACAAAATGAAATGGCAATATCATTGATAATCATCTAAAACTTGAGTGGACAATCATTGGAGAAATCCAGCCGTTACAAGCGATATTTTGTTTTTTCTTTTCAAATGTCTGTTCATCTCCTTTGCCAAGAAAGAAGCTGGCATAAATCAATCTGAAATTTAACTCCCAACACTTTCATTTTTTCTTTTCTCAATCACTTTGGAGCCCACTTTCAGACACAAACACCTATTTCCCATATTTTAAGTTTTCACATCTACTTACATATCCAGAAAGAAAAAAAATAGTAGCTTTTGTCAAAAATAGATTTATATTCACACACATTATCTTGAGTCTTTTTTACTCAACTTTTTAGTCCTTTCAATTTTAAACGCAACAATTTTTATTTGTTTAACAAAAGACCAACTTTGTATCTCAGAGTTTTGTTTTTTTTGGGGGGGGGCTAATTTTATTTTTGCATGTCTTCATCTCAAGATCATCTTGGAATATTCTTTTAAAAATTGGGTTAGGTTCAATGTGGAAGATTTCTGATTCCACCTGGTAGAAGATGAAATCAAGATTTCTCTTTCCAAAGATATGAAATTGAAGAGAATTTTTAACAAATTTTACTATCAGCAATATATTTCTCCTTCATGAAAAATTCATTTTATTTGTTACAAGAACAACCATTCACACAAGTTTACAACTAGTGGAATTTTTTTTTTTTTAAAAGAAAGAAAAAAAACATCAGGTTTGAGATTTTTCGGTTACAAGAGAAACTTTTTCTTTTTGCACTTTGCCTTTCTCCAATAATTTATCCTGCCTACTTTTTAATACATTTCTTTTTTACTTTGAAGTTTTTTTTTCTTATCTCTTCACTTTGAATATATTACTAATGCAATTAACACCCACACCTTCATCAATTTAAAAAAATTAATGTAACTGAAATAACAATGATAAACTAAAATGGGGAGGGGGTGGGGTGAAGGAAGGTGTTTCTGAATATGGTTCCAACTTTGCAATTCAGAAATTGTCTTTATATATAAATTTCTTAATTCCAATTTAAACTGTCTGCATAGAATTGGCCTAAATGTAAGAGAAATGAATTGATTCTAACAGGAACAGTCCTTTAGATTTATTTTTAGTATGCATACAAAAAAAATGCTTTAAGGAATGAAGGTGGCCTTGCTATAAAATCTCTCAACCGATTTACTACTCAGTATTAGAAAGGGACAAAAGACAAAATGCCAAATGCTACCAAGAGATTCAGACAACATAGAGAGAGAACACTTCAAGTCATCCACACAGTGGATTAAAATCATCATCATCATCATCATCATCACAGCTGGTTAGAGCTGCTGTCTTTCGCAGAAACTGGTCCACAAAACTTTTGTTACTTTTTGTCTTTTTGTTTAGAATTGATTTTCTTTGCAAAATCCTGTGCTCGCCTACAAAAGAAGAAAATTGAGTTTGGTTAGATTCCGGGACCAAAAATGTTCAGCTTTAATGCAATCAAAGCTAAAAGTCAATTCTAAGATTTCTGCAGGGATAAAAACCTGACAACTTTGGAGATCAGAATATAATTAAAAATAAAAAACCAAATACAAGTTAAATTCACTGTGAAACTCTGGAAAGACCCAACAGAGATCTTCATCTCAAGTGTTTCTGTTTTATAGCCAATAGACGGTTCTTTTCAAAGTCTCATCTTCTAAGTGGCATCCACTTTGACCAAGGAGTGCAAAGGAGTGAATGAGTGGTTTTTGGAAACCCAATAACAACTGGACATTGGTTATTTCTGGGAGTGGGTCTATAGTAGTAGTCATTTTTGGAATCTGGGAGTGAGTTCTGGTTCACCCTTGGCAGGAGACAGGTTTGTCTGTTGTGCAGTTCTGATGCCACCCCATTTATTTTGCCAAAAGCTGTACCAAGTGTCACATTTACCTACACACTCAGGCAAAGCCCTGAATATTGGAAACAAGGTCTGTGTTCTCATTTCTTAACATGGTGTTTGTTTTTCGTCTCCATTACTTTGTGAGCATGCAGTAGACCCTTTCTCAGTTTTTGATGTATACCGATGTGGACAAGAACGGAATGTAACAGGAGAGAGATCATTGGCCAAGTGTTGGAAAGCTGGGCACGATCGATGTTGCATGCTTACAATTGGTGCTGTGACTTAGGATGATTTTAATCCCAAGGAAATTAAAAAAAATCGATACACATCAGAAATTTGCAGAAGATATACAATTGGCATAAGAAAATAATGGCAGAAAAGAGGCTCGTCAAACTAAGGCTAACGAACATACACACTGATAAGAAAGAAACCCAAAAAGGAACATGTAGCTAAGAAGGAATGTGCACATATAAGTGACAGGAGAAGGAAAGAAAAGCGCACGCACACGCACACACACTGAAGCATTTAAAGAAAGGTGGGGGGAGACAATAGCAACAAAGTGCCTCCGAATTCTTTCAGAAACAATGTAGACTGAAACTGAAAGGAAAAAAAGAAACTCAAGCTGTTGACATTTAGCAATATTAACAGGTAAGCAAATTCAGCACACAGAAATCTAGGTATTAATATCCCTGGAAAAAGTAAAGAAAAGTAAAAGTAAAGTGCTTTTGGGAAGCAGAAAAAATTAGTAATAATGAATTACTGGTGGGACATGGGAATATTAGTTTTAAGTTGCAAAAAATTGGTGATAATAGATTACTGGAAGTACTGAGTAGTACAAATTTGAAGTGTTTCTTGTGAAAGAATTCATAATTAAGGAATTACTGGAACATGTACAGTGGCTTTGATGTATGGAATATTTTAGCAATAGGCAGTTCTGTAGGTTCCTTTCCAAGTCTGGTCTTCTAAACGGTGTCCCCACTTTGGCCAACGGGAATAGGAAAGTAAAGGGGTGGATGTGGGGGTTTTGAAGACAACAACAAAATAAAAAACAAAGGGTATCTGGGTGCTGGCCTATATTGTTAAGTTTGGGATCGCAGAGTCAGTTCTGGTTCACCCTTGGCAGGAGATGGACTTGCCTGACACACGTGGTTCATATGCCATCCATTTGTATTGCAAGGCCACACATCGGGATGTGTAATGTGCAAGGAGTTGGCAGGACAGATCCGAGATTGATATAGCAGAAGTTCTTCCAAATGTTACCCATCTTATCCCCACCCAGCAGAAATCATTGGCCACAGTCAGTAAAAAGCTTGGGCAAAGGTTTCCATTGTACGTTTATAATTGTTAACATCATCAAAAATAGTAGTGACAAGAAGTTGGTGGATATTTAAAGTAGAACAGTGTCCAGATTCACACGAGGCAAGTTTAGTGACAACTTTGATTAGTTTTTTTCCAAATTGAAAAAGTGGTAACAATGTACCAGTCCTTGTAGTCATTGAGGACTAGAATATGTTAGTTAATCCTGCAGCAACTTTCACTCTTCATTTATGTCTCTTATTCAATAATGTTTTCTCTCATTTCCTTGAGGTAATCTCATTTATAACATCTTCATATCAAGGGAAGTAACTCCACTCACCCTGACAATCTCCCTTTTTCTTTGTTAATTAACAGATCGTAACAGCTATTAGGGAGATGTGAATAAATATACTTTAATGTTTAAAAAAAGATTTTTTAAGTATTATTATTGTTTAGTTAATAAGCATTATAACATAGCACAAATAGCTGTATATGCATTTTTTATATATATATATATATATATATATATATATATATATATATATATATATATATATGGTTATTTTTTAACTTTTAATATCTGTTAGCATCCCATGGAAAAGGCCCGATATAAAAAGAACATTACATGATGCAATATTTGAAATATGCTCCTTTGGTAGTGATAATGTCGTGAAGGACATTATGTTTTTTTCTTCTAAGTTGTGTCTATCATAATTTTGATGAAAATGATCAAAAGATTTTAAAGCAAACTTAAGAACTACATGAAGATTCTTACAAAAATTCAGATACAAAAGTGATTCTGACTTCTGATTTTATTAATAAATTTAAAATTATACATTAATTACTTACTTTTTTTAATTAATAACTATTTGTGCTCCGTTTTTGACATTAATAACTATCTGCTGATGTGTTAAAAGTTTGGCATTCTGATAGATGTTCTAATCTGTAAACAAATATAGATCAACAAATGAAACAAATTGAACTCAACAAAGGTTTTAATTCTCCTAGCCATATTTTTTGTTTTTCATGTGTGCTTCTTGAAGCACCTTTAAAAGATTTGTACTCAATGAGTCGTCCTTTGTGAGTGCATCTGCCAACTGTTCACTACTCTGTACCGATGAGAGTATTACTTTCCCTTTTTCAATCATTCCCCGAACAATCAACATTTCCATCTTGTAGTCTGATGTCACTAATTCTTTTTATTGTCTTCACTGTTTCACACAATCTTCTATTGTCTACTTTACAGTGGACAAGTAAGGTAGTATTCCTGTTATTGGAGACAATTTCTGCAATTATTTTAGCCATAAACAATGATATATCACACCCTTTAATGTATGATAAGGTCTCTGCTGCTAATGTAGATTTGACCACTCTCTTTATCTTGTGGATTTCCACATCAGCAGACAGGCTGTTATTTTTTCATCAGTAAGAAAAACAAATTGTCTTCCTTGACTACCCCCATCTGGAAGATTAGCACATTTGCATCAGTATATGTTAAGATTTTTAAATCTCAAATTGGATGGCAATATGTATGTTTTTCACATGCCTTACGATCTTATTTGCTTTATTTACACGGCTAACTTTAGCATTTGTGATTGCTGAGCTGAACTGGCAAACAGCAAAACCTATGTCAGAGCGTGTCATATCAGCAAAATCCAATTCATTTTTCCATAAGGTACTTCAGTTTAGCTTTCTCTGCAGAGGTAACTGTATCATTTTTTTTGTTGAAGTTGCTGATGCCCATCCATGCTAATAGGCTCAATTCATTTTATTTAATTTTCTTAATCAGAAACCTGATTTCTACGTTTGTATCAATTAAGTTCAGTGCCTATGTACATGAATGCTGATGAATGTTCCCAACTTATGTCAAATGTACTCCTCAATTTTTCTATCGCACACACAATTCAAAATTTTTAGTTGCACCCGACAGTTGATAGTCAACATAAGATATCAGAATATTCCGAAGGCAATCTGTAGAATTCCAGAAGAAAACACATGGATCATATGTACTTATCCTTCTACCAAGATTGATCATCTCTTCTTTGAATCATAGAAACCAAACTCTAGGTGTATCTGCTAATCTATATCGAGTCTTTTCAGGTTTCCAAATTCGATTAGTTTTACATTTACATGGTGGCTGGAGAGAAATGTTTCTATCAATTGGACTTCCTTTTAGGAAAACTGTTTTTATAATTGATAGAATGAAAGATCCATGAATTTGAGGCAATAAAGCACAAAGCAATTTCGTATACTTTCTCTCTATGCATATAGGACTATCTGCCCTAAATACACTAGCCTCTTGAAATCCTTGAGCATATAGCCTAGCTTTTGTTTGCAACTTTGCATCAATAAGTCTTGATGTTAAAATCCATCTAACTGATACGCAATACAGTCCATTTGTTATATTCCGTGCTAATAGGAATATATACTTGAACAACACAGTGGATAAAATAAGTAAAGGTTTATTGTAAAAACCAGTCCAATAAGAATAAAGGTAACAGTTATGCACAAGGTCGTCGCAAGTCAATCCAGTAGTGAGCGCTACTGTTGGAAGGTCGGTAGTTCTCATGTAAGTCTGAGTTGTACTCAACAGCTTCCAGCTAGACTCTGTAGTTCGTTGACTTACACATACTTATAGGTAGTTACTAACTATAGTGTAGTCACTCATGGGGGTGGCCAGTTAATCCATTACATCACCATTATTCTCAACTTCATCATAAACATCATTTTTCTTCCAACTTTGTAATTCTTATGTTTGGCCTGGAGGGTGCCTTGCAATGCTTCAGTTTGGAATATTTCTGTTATTTGAGTTTCTGTAGTAGTATCATCTCATTGAGATGATTCTGGATTTAAGTTGATATCCTCATTAATTTCTCTCCATTCCTCAACATCTCTGTCAAAATCAATCACTTGTCTTCCTTTTCTATAGTCATGAACCTCCATATTCTTATTCAAAGTACAAAAGCTGTATTACCTTTGAAATTTGGAGCTCTTCCTCTGCTTTGTGCTACCATTAAGCAATGTTCAAATATTAAGTAACATGTTTGACTTGTCCGAAAAATGAAAACATTCAATTCAGAGCACATGGATTTTTTAAATTGCATACAGTAATCCACATTTGTTCGGGGTTTTTTTCACTTACATTGTACACACCTCCAAAGAAACATGATACCTAAGGTTGAAAATGAATTTTAAAACAATGAAAATTCTTTGTATCTTTTTAGTTTTAATTTCAAGCTAACAAATTAAATTTAATATTTTCAATAAGCAAAATACTTTGTTGTATTTCAAAATAAATTTAATTTGATTGGAAGAAGTAATTTTCTTTATTTTTCAAAAAATAAAATTTTATCTGAAGAATATTAGCTCAGATAAAATTTCAGAAAAGTCTATTTTTGAAAATGATGCAAGTTTAATTAATCTGATTTAAAACAAATATTACTTTTAGTTTAAAATATCGCAAAAATACATTTTTCAGTATGGAGATAGGTGTTTTTATATGGTGTTGAAAGTTTTATTGACAGCTGGAAATTTAACTAATTTTTTGTACATGGTATATATCTATAAAAATTACTTGACAATATAACATGAGCACCATTTTTATATAATTTTTAACTCCCCAGTATTCTTAGAAATTTGGAAAATATTTTCTGTAATCTAATGTTTTGCTGAATTTTAGGTACTTTGGCTTTAAATTTACTATTTTTACTGCTCTTATTTTCTGATAATGTTATGTATGGATGTCCATATTAAAAAAAACAACAAAAAAAAAAAAAAAAAAAAATGGACACATTCATACACACACATATTAAAAAAAAAACTTTAAAATACTGGGGGGGGTAGGAGCTGAATTGTAGTAAGTTTTTTTTTTCATTTATGATTAGTAAATATAGTTTTTACTTAACAATACCACATAACTGACCAAAACTAATACATAATTTTTAAAAGATTTAAAACAATAAAAATGGAAACAATTCTTGTAAAAATTCATTATTCATGGAGAAAATATTTTTCTTAAGACAATAATATATCTTAAAAGCTATATATATATATATGAATGAAAAGATTACTTAACTTTTTAAATATCAATTTTTATCCCAACATCAATGTTTATTAGTAAAATTTCCATTCTTCAGGGTTAATGGTTTTGAACGGTATTTTTTATTGTTTTTAAAGTGAAAAATAAAGCTCTTTAATTAAATAAGGTCTTAGTTTTATTGCATATTTTTATTTCACAATTCAGAGCACATTTTTGGAAACCAGGTGTCCTGGTTCACAAAAAGAAATTGATGATTTAAATTCTTTAGGAACTTCTAGTTAGAAGTAATATAAACATCAAGCGGCACAAAAAAGAATTTCTCAAAATTGCATAAAATTAAATGGGGGGGGGAGAGGTAATGGATGTAAAAAAAAAAAAAAAAAAAAAAAAAAAAAAAAAATCACTAGGATTTTCTAAAAACATTTCTAAAATAATTTAATTAATTCATGAATAGATCCTGATAATTTCATTAAAATCTGATAATTATTTCATTTTTGCAAGAATTTACAAATCATCGTGTTTTTCACTGCAAAACAAGCTAAAATTTCTTAATTTATGGCCACCCTTTGACACGAGAAGAAAAAAATTTTATCTAAAATTTTTAAATTTCTAAAAAGGATTAAAAAATATAATTTAATAATCAAAAAATCCTTTGGTCTTTCCTTTTAATAATAAAGATTTTGACAATAAAACCTTGTTTTTAAGTTTGGGGCATTTTTTCATAATGTATGTTCATTTTTTAATGAATCTTTTGAGGTAGCTAACTTAGAACAATTATGCTCTGCTATCAATTGTTAATGTTTCTGATTCAACAAGGTTTTCTCTCATTCGCTTTTGGTAATCTCATTTATAGCATTTTCATATCACGGGGAGATAACTCCACTCAACTAACAATATACACTGTTTATAACTAAAATATACACACACCTTGGCTGTATTGTGTTGTATTATTTTCTCTATTACTTTTCTGATGGTAGTCTTTTTTTATTTTTAAGAAGCTTTTCTGACATAACACATCTTAAGATTATTACTTTGCTCAGTGATAAAAGCATTCAAGTGGGATTATCACTTACATGTAAACAATTAAATACATTTTCAAATAAAAATAAAAATTGTAAATGCTAACTGTTGTGACCGAGTAAATGGTTAAAGAAATAACAAAATAAATGTTATCGATATATCATATATTAAACAGTAGTACAACAGAAGAGTATTACACGACTAGTGAGTGTATCGGTTGACCCAGCATTCAATCTATTCGCCTGTTCCCCCAAGGCTTTCTCTCCTACTAATCTTATGGTAGGTGGAAGAGTCCAACATAGACTCTTTAGAGGGAGGACACCACAACACTTACACATGTAGCCAACCAGTTTTCATTGAATAGTTTAAATGGATTTACCTGGTGAGATCTTCAATATCTACCAGCATAGAATCTTGTTCCATGTGTAGATCATCCCTGTCCAATAACATGTGAACCAAATCTTCATTAAGGCCTGTAGATATATTCAGAGAAATGTGAAGCATTAATTAAAGCCAAAAAATGAAAATAAAGGCAGAAAATTGGAACAGTTGAAATTCAAAATGATTCTTAAGGATTGAAGGTCAAAGACAAAAAAATGACAATGGAAACAATAAAATTATTTTTTTTTTTATATTGGCTACAAGTCGGCTCCCCACCCTCATGCTGCAATTTAGTCAAATTGGGAGGAGGGGGGACAATTGGTTTTGAGAAAATTCAAACCATCAAAAGAACAAAGAGCTGAGAAATATTTTAATCTGATTCCCAATCCCAAAAGACTTACTTTTGATCTGTGAAAGAAGATCATTGACTATGACTTGTAACTGAGCCACATTCATATCCAACAACAGTTTTCGGTGCAGTCTCTTCTGACGCCCATCACCAAAGCCAGGAATCCCAACCTGTAAAAATTATTTCAAAGTGTTTAGCCAATGTTACAAAACTAAAATCTTGGGTAAAAAAGCAATGAAAATTTCTGATCCTAAAGTAAATAACAAAAGTAAGACAAAGTTTTGCTCCCATCAACGAGAGAGTTTAGTCTCTATTTTGTGGTTTTAAAACATACACATGGATGATAATGTAAGCAAGCAGCTGTAAAAAGATTCTAACCGCCCCACCCCGATTTAAAGTTTGAACTTGAAAAGGTTTCCATTTTTATTAAGGTATTTTTCATCAAATAAGAGCAGCAAATTTTATATATATATATATATATACATACACACACACACATTATTTAAACACATATTGTTAAATATAATAGACAATGAAGGTCTATATTGTTTGATCATGAGCTGTTCTAAACTCTGTATGGTTGCTTTAATTTTGGGTGAAAATAAAGACAAAAATTGTCCAACATTTGGATATTTCTTTAAGCTGTTCCTTGATCTAAGCTTTCAGCTCACATGAGCTGTCTTCAGAGTGGTTATATGGACATTTCAACAAAGATAGTCACCATCAAAGAGGATATTCTGTTATGTTGACATAAAAGAATGATATGTGATGATAACGGCTGCAGATTAGCAGACGCAGGTCATAAATTCATGATGTGGTTCTATGATGTCATGCCATGTGAGAAACCAAAATATTAACAGGATCCTGTGTAGATGTCATGTATTGTGTTGTGACTAGTTTGAAATTTAATTTTGTTGAGTGTGGGTTGCTTTGTTTTAATGTAAATGGCTTCCAGTATCTGAAGGTTCTTTTTACTGTGTGTATGTGTGAGAATTATTGTGTTATCAATTAATGTCTGTCTAATATTATGTACATGGCTGTTTTTTTAAGAAATGTTGTTTAATAGAACTAAGATCAGAAAGGTGACAGGTAAGTCTGTGGGAGAGAGTGGTTGTAGTAAAACCAATATATGTAGTGGGTTTCTTATTAGTATCAGAGACACAATCTCTGAACAGTCATGTAAATTGATACTCTACGTTGGTTTTTTGTAGAAGGTTTGCTTGTGTGATTGTAGGCTTATTAGAGACTATGAGGTCAATTGTTTTTTTTTATAACATATGATGAGCTTCACTTGTTTATTATTAACGGGTTTAACATTTCTACCTATTATGTTTTTGAGTGTTGTTTCATCATGTTTGTAATTGTTATGCATTTGGTTACAATAGTATAAGTTAATAATGTTATGTTTATTTTGACGTACACTATTATTGTTAATATTATCAATTTTGTTAGAGATATTATTAAGTTTATTGAGATCCTTTTTAATAACGGAATTAGGGAATCCATTATTAACAAGTGTTTCTTTAATGTTATATAATTCTTTATAGATTATGGTTTTAGAAGAAGATATCATTTGTGTGCATTGGATTAATTTTATAACAGTTAACTTATATCGTTGGGAGCATTCAGTATTATGATTAAGAAGACATGGGTTAATGCTGGTGTGTTTCCTTTATAAAGGAGATCCCATTGCAATATCGTCTATTCAAGTATAAATATTACCTAGAGGGTCATGAAAAGGTACTTGAGCGGTACATGCTAATAATAATTGTTTTTAAAACAGTGGGTTTAATATTGATGGGTGGGAGGGAAGTGTGATTGTAGACATCACGGATAATGATGTCAATCGTTTCATGGACAGGGAGATTAGTAAATAAATTTTGTACATCTAAAAATGCGATTATTTGGTTTGGTTTTACAGCATGAAGAAATTATATAAATTCATTTTGTGGAGTTAATACAACATTACTTGGGAGGTAGAGAGTAATTAAATTGTTAACGGTTTTTGAAAGGTAATACACTGGTGTAGGTATTTGTGAAATGATAGGTTGGCGGCGATGATCTTTTTTACAAATTTTTACATTTCCATAAAGGTAGCCAGATTGATAGTCACCTATAATCTTTTGAAATTTATAAGATCCTGTTTCAGCATTGTTAGCAGTAATAAGTTTATTGATATGGTTTTTAAGTTGGGAGGTGGTGTTATTGAGCAACTTTTTAAATTTATTATGATTGACCAAAATGGCCGATAATTTTGAGTGGTACTCATGTTTGTTTAAAATAACAAAAGTATTAGTTTTATCAGCTCATCAGATAACAATACTGTTATTTTTTAGGTGTGTGGCTGCTTTTATTAAAGGAATGTTTATAATTCCATTCAGATTTTTATGATCTGAATTTTTAATAGATTCAGCTTTAAGTAATTCTTTTAAATCTACCTATGTAGTAATATGCTTGTTTTGTTCAAATAGAAGTATTTGTTGGTATAAAACTTCAATCTGCATTTGTTTAAACATTATATTAGGTTTCTGTGCAACATGAAAATTTGGTCCAAGATTAAGAAATTCCATTTCATTCACTCCAAATCAAATGGAGTTCCTTAATCTTGGACAAAATTTTTATAGTAATCTTTTCATAAAGTTAAGTAAACTTTATATATATATATATATATATATATATATATATATATATATATATATATATATATATGAATGAAAAGATTACTTAACTTTTTAAATATCAATTTTTATCCCAACATCGATGTTTCTTAGTAAAATTTCAATTCTTCAGGGTTAGTGGTTTTGAACAGTATTTTTTAATTTTTTTAAAAGTGGGAAAAAAAATGAAAATGAAAATACCCTTCAAAACCACTTCCCCTGAAGGCTGGAAATTTTACTAAGAAACATCGATATCGGGATAAAGATTGATATTTAAAAGGTAATCTTTTCATATGAGGTGATTTTGGATTTTATTGTGTATTAATTATATATGTGTGTGTGTGCGCACAGGTTTTTGGTGTAGCAATCTCTCTTTTCTACAAGTTTCATTATAGGACAATAGACAAGGTACTGTGATTAAGATTTTTATTTAATTTTTCTTGTGTTTGTTTCAAGAAAAGGAAACACTTGTACAAAGTGTGTAAAAACTGTTCAAAAGTTGAGCATATCCAAGCACTTTTGGCTATTTTTTTACCCATTATGAACACAGCCACAATGTACTGACCATGTTCAGAAAATAAAATATTCCTATAAATTTAGACACATACATAAAAAAACCCACACAATGTTAAAAAATAAAAATAGCTGAAAGCACTCAGATATGCAGAACCTTTGGACAGTTTTTAAACACTGTGTCTAGGAAAGAAGACACTTTTATTTTAACAAGTTTGTTTTTTTTTGTTTTACAGAAATAAAATTAAAACAAGACGTTTTTTCATAAGACAGAAGAAAACATCAGTCAACAAAAATGGAGTTAAAAAAGAAACCGAGACAAAAGTAGAAGTAAAAATAAATAACAAAAATATTACATACACAAAAAGCATTAAAATTAATTTTAATGACAAAGTAAAAAGAGTAGATCGAACAAAAGAAAATTCAGCTTTGGTGAAAAAGGAATGAATTCCCTAAGATAAAATAATGTTGGGGGGGGGGTCATTGCAGGCACTGATACTTAAGCATATCTTTATTTTTTTTTTACAAAGGAAATGTGCGCAGCCGTGAGATTTGAAACATTTACCATTTCAGCAATTGGTGACTTTTTCTTCATTTGTTTCTCTACTTCAAGCTGCATGTGAGCCATTGTGCTTGCCTGAATGGAAAAAATAAAATTACAGAAAAAAATAAAAAAAATACAAAAAAATAATTGATATTTTCATGGGAAAAAAGAAAAAAGATTTCTGCACAAATAGAATTAAAAAGTTTAAAACATTTTCGTGGATAAATAACAAATTTTTTAACATTTATCTTTTTAATTTTATTTTTGATCTTGGAAATCTTCACCAAAAACTGTTTCTTGCCTAAAATGCAAATGGAGAAGAGACAAGAAAAACTCTATTCAATCAAAAAATAA
The DNA here is from genome assembly GCA_964036315.1 of Acanthosepion esculentum. Lineage (NCBI taxonomy): Eukaryota > Metazoa > Mollusca > Cephalopoda > Sepiida > Sepiidae > Acanthosepion > Acanthosepion esculentum. The sequence continues at coordinate 124,686,166 of OZ038487.1, forward strand.
ATTTCATCTTGTGAATAAAAAATTATAATAAAAAAACATTGAAAAGATTGGCAAATTTCAGTTTCTCAAGGATTTCATCAAAGATACCTCAATTGGAAAGATTTTTAGATAAGAGATTTCAGTTTTTAGCCAGACACACAAACACTAGATTTTTAGCAACATCAGTGTTTTCATGTTTTTCATCAACTTTTTGGCAAAAGTTTTGCCTCTGAATTTTTGTGAAAATTAGTATAAAATAGAAATGATTTAAAAGCTGACAAATAGTCATGACATGAAATTCAATGTGACTTGTGCTTATCTGTATTCACTGAATCTTGTTGATCTTTTAATATTGGAGTTATTTTTAAGATAGCAAGAAACATACAAGTTTATAATAGTGTTAGTATTAAGATACACAAAAACGTTTACTAAAATATTTTGTTTTTTTTGGATGTGGTGGAAGGAAATGAGGATTTTTTTTCTTTTTAGGCAACTCTACTCTGGTTTAGAGTTTTTTCTTTTTTTTAATTAAATTTTTTCAACTTATTTTAAAATCAAATTTAAAAATAGTTCTGCCCACAAGCATTAAAAAAAAAAAAACTTTAAAGAACTGCTAATTAGAAAAGCAAAATATTTTATTTTTTGAAATATTTTCTTTTCTAAATGCTATTGAAAGATTTTCAAAGAATTCCTTTTAACAACATGGTAATTCTTACTCTGCTTTAAGGAAAGAAAGAAATAAAAACTCAAAATTTGATTTTTTTTTTTTCAGTTCAAAACAATTATTTTCATTAACTCATGCCAAGACATCAAAATAAAATTTTAGAAATAAATCCCATTAAAAACAATTCTCTCAACAAGAACAACTATACATTTTAGTAATCCTGAGAACAGTCAACATTATTATTATTATTATTATTCCAAAATTTGTTCAGAAAACTCATGCCATCATTTTTATCATCATAATCTATTCTACAATATAAACAGTACCCCCCCCCCCTCCCAAAACAGAGAACTGTCCGGTCCTTATAACTTTTGGAGTGGGGAATTGGCTAACAAATCTAAGGGGCCTTAACAACATGGCTACAGTAACCCTAGCATATGAGCGAGTGGCTGATTGAATCCAAACTATTTGGACAGTCTGGCACAAGTGAATGACAAAATCATTTATACCCCCCCCCCCTACACCATGCAAATGTGGACAAAGGAGAAACCAGTTGACATGTAAAAGTAGTTGATCATGATGAACATAGGAAAGCTATGAAAATTTGTTAGGACAAAAGATCACACTGCCCACCGAGTGTGAGATAAGATCTAAGTAATAGGGGGACACATTGCTGGAGAGGGGGACAATTACAAAATGCCGTACAAATTAGTGTAGCAGAAAAACTGTATAAGTTACAAAGAAACTAGTGTAGATTTCTTGACAAGTAGAAAAAAATGCAATCTGTAAAATATGCCATTGCTTGTGCTACATGCACTGGTCTGATCTGCATATTTGTTGGCACCATTTTTCTCTTGTTGAAAAAGATAAGAGCGCAACGTCTGCAATAAAGGAACCACCTACCACAGAGTCCAGCTAGACTTTTCGGGGTGGGGGGTCTTATTAGAGTAGATCATCGGAAAGTCTTCTTGATCATCACAAAGGAAACAATAGTCGGAAGGAGAGTCATGTTGGGTTAATAAACATTGGTTATTATTATCTTACTAATGAACGATGAAGGAAATCTCAGAAAGGAAACAGGTTTTCATAACAGTCAATAGAAAAGCTCTTAACACAGGTACCTCAATGTGGTACAATAGTTATTAAGATAAAACAACAGACCATTTCTACTGTGGTGAATTCAATTGTAATTGAGTGCTCCCTTTTCATAGCCTTATGGCATAGTAAGTTAGGCTGAGCCAAGGTAACACTCTGGCAGCCTATTCAATTTATTACACTGCAACAAGACAGAATCATTTTTAAAAAACCTTGTACAATTTGTGATCTACAGTCAATAACTTTTTCTACAAATATTTAGATTGACCTAATGTCAAAATAATTAAACAATAAAACAGCATTTTATATTGCAATTTACTTATCCCTTGAAATTTTAGCAGATATGAAAATATTTGTCAACTTCTTTAAAGCTACCATATTGAAGACAAACAAATATTTTCAGGATTATATATTATGGTCAATGAAGCAGACATACAGTTGGGTTAAGTGTATGTTGATTATTTAGTTGACAAGAGTCAGGCAAGGTACGTCATATTCTGCTTTAATGGAATGAACAGAAAGAAAGATTAATTAAGACAAAGAACATGGACAATGCAAGGAGAAAAATCTGAGTGGATTAAATAAAAGGTTTGGTTGAAAATTCACAGAATCTTATGGACTACAACAGGCACTTGGAAGGAGCAAGAGGAGGGGGAGGAGAACAAGAGGAGGGGGAGGAGAACAAGCGGAGGGGGAGGAGAACAAGAGGAGGGGGAGGAGAACAACAGGTGCAATGCGGAGACCTTGGTCATCATGATGGGAATGTGAGTAAAATTCAAAGAGAAATCAGTAGAAATCTTGTCACTTGTTATAATGGATCCAAAAGTCAACTGGAAATGAGGCAACAATCATAAAATTGATGGGGAGGGGGGCATTGATCTGGGATGTTTCAAAATTAGTTTATTCTCCCATCCTATTTCAATCTATGAAATCAAAACAACTTTACTATCTTTTTTATTTAAAGTTTTGGGCTAAAACCCAATAAGTCATCTGAGTTGAATTGTGGTGTTTTGTAAGATTTTACAAGCTGTAAGGAAACAATAACTACACACTTGAAATCACGTGGGGGGGTGCTTGATAACTCAAGAATGATAAAATGCCTCTAACTAAAACCAGCATCAATAGCTAAGAATTCAATTAGAATATTTTAAAATAAAAACTGATTGTTTGTATAAAAGTAAAGAGGCACATCCCAGAGAGAATAAGATCAAAACATCTTCAAATAAATCAACTCAATGTGTTGAGAGAGGGAAGAGAAACCAAGATAAGGCAGTGAAATGAGAAAAAAAAAAGTAAAAAAAAAAAGGGTTTTGGCATCCAGAATTGCTCCCAGAAAAGTGAGTAAATGAAATCTTAACAGCAAAAGAGATTTGTGCAAGAAGGCCAAAGAGCATGCAAGTTGAAGTGGCATTTTTGCACCAGAGATTTTAAGGCAGGACAACAGAACCACTATTGGTTGCAAATAAATTCTTACCATTTTGTAAGGATTTTAGTAAAGTTAATGAGAAAGGATTTTTTTTTTTAGAGTCAAGAACCCAGTTTAGGGTTATTTCATTTAAAATGTTACCTGCTTTGTTCTAAATGAAACAGAGTCTTTTTTTTTCTGTTGGGTGTCAAGCTGCCAAAATAATGGTTTATCCCAATTGGAACTGAGATGGAATCACAGTTCATGATGCCAACAGTTTAATCAGCTCACCCTAGATTTGCAACAACTGCACATTTGATCAAGTGGTGCCTAGAATTCAAAGAGCAACGCAAAAGAGGCCAATGCAATAAAACAATTAAGCATAGAAAAAACATTGAAAAAAAAATCTATCTTTAATGGAATTTATTATACGTTGAAGATTGACATTTCCAAAATGCAATTCCTCAAAGACATAATGAGTAAATCAGTTAAAATTGAAAGTACCATTTTATTTTGAAGAGATCAGAAAACATTTTTGTATTGTTAGAGTTTGTTATTCTTTTCACAGAACGAGATTAAAAAAACAACTTGATGAAAAACAGCTGGAAAAAACAAAAAAACAATCAATTTGCTCAGCATTTACAGCTCACAAAAAAAAAAAAGATAAAAGAAAGAAAGAAAGAAAAAAAAATTGTTTTGTATTCCTATAATTTATGTTTTTAATCTTTTATAATCTATGCAAGTGGAATTCAAATGAACTCTCAGGCCTAAACTCTAACAAAAATCATAATTGTTTTAGAATTGCTTTTTGGAAATTTCACTGGAAAATGTGAAAATTGTTTGACATACTTGAGCAAGGGCCAGTTTAGCTTCCTCCTGAAGTCGAACTTGTTTATGGAAGAAATCCTCCTCTTCATTATCACTATCTCCTTTCTTTCGCGGGGGCTTGCTTGGTGGATGCAGAGTAGGTTCCCGAAGATACTTGGGTTTCAACTGAAAGAAGAAATAAAATTGTATACACACACATACACACTGAAAAGTTCTGTCTGACCGAGAAACCCTTAATAATGAGGAGGTTTTTTTTTTTTTTAAATTCATCCTATTTTGTGAAATGGGTCAGGTTGAAAAGTTTTCAGCACATCCCATAATATAAAGGAAGCAACAATTCATCTAAACAGCTTTTCTTAAATTCAGCTGACAAAGTCTGTTTTCAATTCTTTTTATTTGTTTTCCAATATTCGAACATGTTGTAAATGAGAATCAAATTTGGGATAAATTGCCCAAAGTTAATGTTTTGTTTTGTTTTTATTCAAGTTCAACTTCCAACCATCTTTGGTCATTATCAAGAACTGAATGTTTTCAGTGTGGTAAACAAGATTTTAATGGAATGCTATAATTCATATTAATCCAAATATATGTACATCATGCAAGTGATGTCATGTAAAACACTTACACAAATCTAGACTGCACTAGAGAAGAATATATCAAATATGTATACATATTATTTTGTACACATATTAAATATTTTATACACATTTTAAAATATTATCTCCTGGGGTGAAATATATCAATTAATGCAAGTTGTTAATGTTTTATGAAAATAGCTTTGAGTATTTTGGGTCTTTCCTTGCAGTGAGTGCTGTATAGTATTTTGGTATTATCTATTAGTAGTCACCATGTGTTGATACTTGCATCTTGGTTGTTTGTGATGTGATAGATATGTGCATGAAATTCACACAGGAGGCCTGTCTAGAATGGCCATTTTGAATATCCTGAGAACCACTTGTACATTTTTCATGTAACTTGACAACTAACCTTACTGCACATTCATGAACTGACACTCTTTCATGAGGTTACTCAGTTTATATGTGCTTACATACTGTTCAACTGAATCACAATGATTGAGTGAATAAATTATTCATATTTTGTGCAGGTTTATTATTTTTGATAAAATTATGCATCACCCAAATTCGACATATTCGATCATTCACAGCATCTTATCAATAAGCTGCACATTTGGTTGATGGAGATTTCAGTTGTGTATCTTTTTACTTATCTTCCAATAAAAATGTTGATTTTTTTTGCATTTTTCAAATGTTAGAATAAAAACAGAACTCCGACAAAATTTTTAAAATGTACTGACATTGGGATATAAAAAGATTTGATTTAATTATTTTTTACTGCTTATCAACCTTTTTGTCAGTTATTTAAAACCAGAAAATAATTTTAGATTGTAAGAATTTTTTGGAGATAATAATGATTTTTAGTGATACAAGTTCTACTAATTATCCCATAGCTTGGGGACAAGAGGTGGGTTCATACCTTTCCCAAGTGTATATGCAAGTAAGTTAATATAATGAACCCAACTGGAATTGGAACTTGAATCTCAGATTTCCAATTCCAAGCCGTTATCCACTACACAACCCACACATTTAAGCTTACAGCACCTGGTATTTGCAAGTGGTCACCCATCTAAGTACTGACCAGGTTTGATCTTGCTTAAATTCATTGCATCAGAAATGGAAATAACATTATCAATTCTCTCTTTCCAAAACTTTCCTCCTAAGTATGAACTCCATTCAGGTACTGATTAACTTACGTTCAAATTGATTTTTAAAAAAAAGGGGGAGGAGCGCATAATTTTTGTAGATTAGCATTCATTACATTTTCCTCAAGCCTTGACATTTGGCAGAATAAAAAAGAAACTATCATTTTAAAAGGAGGGAGATTCTTGTTCATTATATAAATACAAAATGTCAAATTAATCCCCAACTTTTACAAGAGTTGTTTTTGTTTTTTACTTACAAATGTCAAATTTGGAACTTAGCCCACGTCATTGATAACTGTGTACTACTGATGTTGTCCTTTTCCAAAGTTGGAATTTTCTCCATTTTTAAAGCATATTTTTTTTTATTTCTCTTACAGCACATACACAAACATATGGAGATAATAATTATTTCTTAAATTAAGAACAAATGGATATATACATTTCTAGGCTATTTAAATGACCATCTTATTAACATATCTTTGTGCATGTGAAAGCTAATTAAAGACATCATGATGATGGATACATTTAATTACCCGAGAGAAGTATGTCTCGCAAGGCTAATTTAACAACTCAATTCAATTTGGAAGACCAATGATAGTGGTTCAGGTTGATGAATCTATTATTGCTAAAAGAACAGAGGTCATTATGCCCCAAAATAATGGATATTTTTCATTTACGACACCGCCACAAAGTTTAGCTACCTAGGCGTCTGGTCGGCAGCAATAATCAATAACATGGGCAGGTTTCAAACTTGACATTTACAAATAAAGACAGATAACTCTTTAAAAAGTCAGGGATTGATTTGACACTATATTATATACAGGATCCCCTCCCACACCATTTCATTAGTAAATTGTAAACAGAGACAAAAGAAATTTGGAAATAGAGATATTCTGATTAAAAACATTTGCATTATTATTTAAAGATAAGTATTAAACAAAAAAAACAAAAAAACATTTCATTACCTCTGATAGATTTGGGGTGGATGAGAGATGAGGTTTTTGATGCTTGATTGCAGATTCTTGGTCAGAACCACTGCTGTCACTGTTGTTGGGAATCGTTGCTGCATCATTCATAAAACACAACTGCAGGTTCAAGTCACCCTGGTGACGTGGCGGCAAATTTGGTTTTTTGTAAAGTCGATCTGATGTGTAGTACTCTTCATCTCCCCCCATGGCCAGTTTACGGCGTATCTCTTCTCTGTCATTGCAATGTGACTAAAACAACAAAAAATAAAAATAAGAACTTTTCACTTGAAAAGTTTACATTTTAAAGAAATATAGATTTTTTTTACTATGACAAGAAAACTAATTAACAATTTACGCCATAAATGTATATTTAGGATGAAAACAAATAAATAGACTTTGGTTCTTAAATATCTACAACCCCCCAGCAAATGATCTACAATCCCCCCCCCCTATGTTTTGTGTAGGTTTAATTCTTAATGTAAATCATGTTTCAACAAAATCTACATGAAGAAGACAAAATAGGATTTACAATCAATCATATGGATGATTGAGTTTTCATTTGAATGAATGTTCTCTTATCATGTTAATGATAGGTTGGTTATATATTGTTTTTATCAGATTTCAACAGCCAGGAAACAAATAATGTTTATTGGCAAACTTTCTCTGCCAACAAAGATAAATGCATATTGAGAAAGACAAAAGGAGTGAGTGAAAGAGAGCGAGAATGAAGAAAGGGGCTGAGAGAGGGAAGACAAAAGGAGCGAGTGAAAGAGAGCGAGAATGAAGAAAGGGGCTGAGAGAGGGAAGACAAAAGGAGCGAGTGAAAGAGAGCGAGAATGAAGAAAGGGGCTGAGAGAGGGTAGACAAAAGGAGCGAGTGAAAGAGAGCGAGAATGAAGAAAGGGGCTGGGAGAGGGAAGACAAAAGGAGCGAGTGAAAGAGAGCGAGAATGAAGAAAGGGGCTGGGAGAGGGAAGACAAAAGGAGCGAGTGAAAGAGAGCGAGAATGAAGAAAGGGGCTGGGAGAGGGAAGACAAAAGGAGCGAGTGAAAGAGAGCGAGAATGAAGAAAGGGGCTGGGAGAGGGAAGACAAAAGGAGCGAGTGAAAGAGAGCGAGAATGAAGAAAGGGGCTGAGAGAGGGAAGACAAAAGGAGCTAGTGAAAGAGAGCGAGAATGAAGAAAGGGGCTGGGAGAGGGAAGACAAAAGGAGTGAGTGAAAGAGTGCGAGAATGAAGAAAGGGGCTGGGAGAGGGAAGACAAAAGGAGCGAGTGAAAGAGAGCGAGAATGAAGAAAGGGGCTGGGAGAGGGAAGACAAAAGGAGTGAGTGAAAGAGAGTGAGAATGAAGAAAGGGGCTGGGAGAGGGAAGACAAAAGGAGTGAGTGAAAGAGAGTGAGAATGAAGAAAGGGGCTGGGAGAGGGAAGACAAAAGGAGCGAGTGAAAGAGAGCGAGAATGAAGAAAGGGGCTGGGAGAGGGAAGACAAAAGGAGCGAGTGAAAGAGAGCGAGAATGAAGAAAGGGGCTGGGAGAGGGAAGACAAAAGGAGTGAGTGAAAGAGAGTGAGAATGAAGAAAGGGGCTGGGAGAGGGAAGACAAAAGGAGCTGAGAGATCTACAGTATAAACAAATCTTATCAGTCATAACTTTGTTAATACAATATATGGTCATAATTGTGCTATTTTATTATTAATCTCTTCTGTTGCTTCGTGTACAGAAGTTTATTGTATATCTGAGTAAAGTTTGGATGAGAATCTGTAGAAATGGTAAATATATTGGACTATTTGTAAAACTTATTCTGACATGTTTCTTCCCTGTTGGCATCATCAGAAAGATGGATTTTATTTCAACAAAAACTACATTAAGACAAAATATGATTTAAAATCAATCATATGGATGATTGAGCTTTTATTTGAATTATTGTTTTTTCAAAAATCAGAGTTGAAATTAGTAAAATCACACTAAATAGCTAAAGTGAAAAAGAAAATCAAGAATTTATATGATTAATGTAAATCATGTTCTGCTTTTCTAATATATATTTTTAAAATTAAATCCATTTTTCTGATGATGTCAACTGAGTGATGAAACATGTCAAAATGGGGATTCAAAGTTCTCATACACACACGTGTGTATGTGTGAGAGAGAGAGAGAGAGAGAGAAACAGTATATATGGGGCTTTGTACTATCTGGTCTCCGGCATCCTCTAAAAATTGCAAAACCTATCTATCACAGATAAGAGAAAACTTGTGTATGATGATGAAAAGGGAACAATAAGAACAAAATTTAACAGACCTCAGCAAATCAAAATTCTTGCCTACTGCATCTAGAAGTTACTTAAAATCCAGATTCCATTAACAATCAGTACATTGCTATTATTAGGAAGCAAAGTTTAAATCACACCCATTTGGTTTAAGAAATTCATTGTAGTTAGAGATTTTAAACAGAGTTCAAATTTATTATCTCATTATTATTAACAGGATCCTGACGGTTTTACCAACAGACGAATGAATCTGAGTGAGATTTTGTGAAGAAATCTCCCCCCCCCCAACACACACACAGAATAATTACTAAAACTAAAATAGTCTTCTGGAATGAATTCAAAACTCATTTTACTTTTGTATCATGGACAGAAAAAGAAACATGGAAAAGATAAATTTAACAGTGGAAATATAAGAATGAATGTTCTCTTATCCTGTTAATGATAGGTTGCTTATATATCAGTAGAAGAAAAATAAAGTCTACAGTTTGGGTGTAGTTTTTATTTATTGCTTGGGTGGGGGTGAGAATTTAACCTTGAAATTTCTTGAGGAAATTAAACCAGATAAAAGGCATTAAGAACATTAATGAAAAAAAAAAAAACGTTTCTCAGAATATAGACGAAGGAGAAAGTGATGATTACTAAACACACAATTAGATGACAGGGTGAGTAATCTTCATACAGATTACACCAATTTCCCCAAGTAGATGGAAGTCTGGGTGCTTGTCTTGAAAAAAAAAAAAAAAAAAAAAAAAAAAAAAATTTTAAACGTTTGCATTCTACATGGGCCGGAACACTTAACACCTGTCTTTGAGCCAAGAGGCAGGCTACATAATGTTGTTATTAACAACAGAATTTTAAGAGCAACATATTAAAGGTAGAGGGTGGTTTACAGAAATTATATGGACAGTAATTTTGATAATGTAGGCTCACTCTGGTCATAGAAGTAAGGAAGCAGAATACAAATTGAAAACGGTGCGTAGGTTTAATTCTTAACACTTTCAGCTGATTAAACAGCAATCAAGATGCAAACTCTAAGTCTAGATACTCAAGTCCATTGTGTTCTATATTAAATAACCAAAACTCAGGAAAAAAAAAATCAAAAACCATCATAATCTCCTCCTTAAAAGTTAATAAAGTCTTTTCTTACCAAATTGAAAATACTGACAAGAAGAAATCAACAAGGCTATGTGATCATATATTATTAAACGAGCCGAAAGACAATTATGAAATTTGATGTCTAACAAGATGCCCAAATTGATAGGAAAAGCTAGTTATAGGAAATTAATATTATGCAAGCAAAATATAAAATGGTGCAACTTCCAATATCCTTTCCATATCTAATGTTTTTCATAACTTGAAATGTTGTCTCTTAAAATACATAATGAAATATAGTTGTAAACAGAAACAGTAGATAAGGAAAAAAGACCAAAAAACAAAGTAAAATATGTTAGACAACAGAGATACAAACCAAAGTTCATTTTTATCAGATTTGTACTTTAAAAAAATAAAAAAAATACAATTATTACTACTATTCTGTTTAAATTACCATATTTGTTAAGTACACATTTTACAAAAACATCATTTGGACTATATATTCTGACCATTTTAGCTGTATAGATCAAAACTTGAGGGCATGGTTTTCTATACATAATACTGATAAAGAGTTATGGATTCAATAGGAGGAGGGGCAAACATTTATTAAAAAAAAAAAAAAAAAGAAGAAGATAAATATACAAAATTAGGCATACAGCAAAAATTATTCTTAAAAATAAAGAAAATGGAAACAAACCCCCAGAAATTTCAATATGTGGATACGCAGGCGTCCCGCAGAAGGTCACTTCTTGAACCAACCCTATTTTTACTTTATACAAATGATCTGCCTAAGATGATTTGATGAATATCTATGCCAATGATACAATATATGGGTGCATCTCCAAAACTCTTGATGACTAGGATATTGACAGCTGACCTCTCATCCGATTAACATCTCAGTGCGTGGAAAACTGGCTGGTTACATTCAATGCTTCGAAAGCCAAATTAGTTACATTCTATCATCGCCAATTCAACCCTAAACTACTACCAGTCACAATGAATGGATGTCCCTTTGGGGAGGCCCTATGCCTTGAGCGACTATTGGGCCTTAAACTCACCCCAGACTTCAAGTGGAACTCATACAAAAGATCCATTGTTAAAGATGCAGGAAAAATGGTCAGTTCACTGTAGCGCTCTAGTAAGTACCTGGTACTTCATGCTATCCTCTACTTTCACAAGAGCCAGATCAAGCCTAAAATGCAGTGCTGCTGTCATATTTGGGCAGGAGCTACCCAGTCCTCACTTTCCACTCTCGGTAGAATCCAAAAGCATCTCTGTGTCCTTGTGGGTGACAAATTAGGGATGTGGATTTTGATTGGCTGAGTCGAATGTGGAAATGTTAGAGTTAGAAAATGTTTTCAAGGAGTTTTACATGTCAAAGAGATCAGACGTAGTTGACCCCAAGGTTAACCTCAGAAGGTCTGAGCCAAATACACTGCCACTAAAAAATAATAATCTGAAACTATTATTTAACACCTCTACCTTGAGTGGCCCTTGGGCCTTGTGCAGAATGAACCTCACTGTAAAAATGAAATTTTTTTTTTTTTATAAATATACACATATGAAAAGATACTGAGAACTTTGTGGCCTGACTAACTTCCTGAAATCTAACCAAACATTTATTTTGCCAATGTCTTCTTGGTCAAGCCATAAACTTTTCCGCATTTCTTCACCGGTTTAAGTTATAAAAGCTTTAATATTTTAAATACGTTTTTTTTTTCAATTTCCTAGTGAACAAAAACAAAAGAAATTGTCTTAGCTGTTATTTGTACTTCTCTTCAAGTGGAATTCATTTGTTTTTTTTTGTCAAGAACAAAACTCACGCTGTCCTTTTAGAAAGATCCACAAATATCCATATATTTTTGCCATATATTTTTTTTTTAAAATCTTTGATACTTGTATTTTAAGATGAAAATTAGCAAAAATCTGTTTTCTATTTTACTTTTCTCTGTAACAAATTTCTGTAGCAAGTGAAAGAAGTTAATGAGTTTTAAAAGACTTTCTGCAATGTTGGAACATTAAGGAAAACTCTAAGAGAGGAAAACAAAGAAACTCTACTTACCAGTCTCTGTTTTTCTTCTGCTGCCATTGCTAATTGTAATTCTAAAGTTTCCCAATCCATTTTTGGTATTGTGTTTTCCATGTTATAGATTTCACATTCTTGTTCATCACAGAGTTCACTCTTGCCAGAATTCTTAAATTTTGTTTTGTTTTCCAAAAGAGCCAAGTTTTGCTTTCCTCTTTTGGGGCTCAGTTTAAAATCTGTTTCTGACAAATCTTTGGGGTTTAAAGAGGAGCTCTTTTCTTTCTTGTTGTCCATTATACTCTCTGGGTCACAACAATCAACACTATCTAATTCATTACTATTTTCATCTCTCACATACTCGTAAGAATATGGCAACTCTTTCCCAGGTTCAATGGGAGTTGTCATAGCAGATTCAGTCAACGAACTCTCTTCACTCATTGGACTGTAGTCGCATAAGTTAGTTTTGTGAAGATCAAATGGCAAGACGTCGGCATCGATTTTCTTCAGCTCAGCAAATTCCTGGGCTAAACTTAAAAAGTTTACCTTCTTCACCCGTTTTTTGAACTCCTCATCAGTTTCATCAGGCTGTTGCTTGAGGGTTTTATTGCCGATGGAGTATGTATTGCATTTCTCTGTGAGGTTCTCTTTCTGTAGATCTTCTGCATGAAAGATCTCTATTTCGTTGTCCGCAAGATCTCGCAATGGGCCAACAACTTCTGAATAGTCAGAGTGAATAGACTCGCATTCTGTGTCGAGAATATGTTTAAAAGGTAATCCTTTATCTGACAGATGCAAAGCAGAAAAGTCGGATTTAATTTCCAGGGATTTGCTTTCAGGAAGAAACACTGGCAATCCGTATGAACTATCTCTACCTACAGCTTCATTAATGATGTCCGATTGGTTTGGAGGCATATTATTATTGTTATTGTTGTTGTTGTTGTTGTTTACATTTTTCTTTAAGTCTCTAATTTCATGTACATCTTTCAGGGATTCCTCTTCACTAAAAACAGGAAAAATTAAAAATAAAATGGTAGTTTAAACAACTCTAGATTTATAAGCAGGGATTCTTTCAACAGATCAGAATGAAAAAAAAATCTTGATAACAAATATGTATAAAATCATATGCTAACACTTTCTAGATGTTCGGTTTTGTTGGTGCAAAAGAAATTTGGCAGAAAAAAAAAAAAAACATTTTTGAATTTTGAAATTATTAAACTTTTGGAGCAGAGAATTGTTGCATTCAGTAAAATTATACAAAATTGAATATTACTAAAAAAAATTAATATTTTTAACACAGTAATACAACTGGTTTTGAATTTAATGAAAATAAATTTAAACAAATTATCAAAATTGTTTAGAGGACTATTGTTGAATTTATGTTGAAGTTCATACTTAGAACACCTACAACAATTAACAGCAAAAAAAAACAAAACATTTAGTCACAACAAAAATTTACCTTGTATTTTTCCAAAGTTAAATGTAACAAACAAAACAAAGAAAAGATTTTCTCTAAGTGAATGATAATTAAAACTTGAACGTTTGAAAAGAAACAAATTTCTTCTAGCTGCCGAATTCAAAGACTTCTTTTAAATTGAGCGTTAAACTTTCTAATGATAAGCACCAATATGCTGCAACCAGAAACAACAAGTACATAAAAGTCCTGCAAATAAACAAAAGATTTTGTGTAAGCATTGTAGGGTTTTGTCTAATAGCAGATTACAAAAAGAATTAAGATGCTAATTGTAGAGTCCAAGAAACTTAGGTCAAAATATTGAAAATTTACTGAATTAAAAAACCCTTAATTTCAATGGAATTGTTTTATCTTTGATCAACTCTAAATTGTTCAGTTACTATGAGAATGTAGATTTAGTGAAATATTAAGGAATCAATATTGTTAGTTGCAATATTACAAAGACAATAGAAAAAGGTTAAGTCAAAATTAGTTTGCATGCAAAACAGGAGAGAAGAGATGGAGCTTGACAAATTTGTGGTTGGTTAAAAGATTTTCAAGCTTATGTTAGAAATAAAGAAGACAAGTCATTGACAGAGAAACAAAGCCACAAGTTCTCTTGCTTAGGCTGTAGACATTAACAAGGCCTGCTGAAAAATATATAAAAGTGGAAGTTTGAAGGTTCTTTGTGTGTGTGTGTGTGGATATTTTGCATATTTGTATGTAAACAATTAAAACAGCAGCATACAAAAACTTGAGTTTCTACTATGAACCATTCTCTTTTATTTATTTATTTTTAATAGTGGAAACTGTTGTAAAACAAATTTCTCAAAATCTTTTTCTGGTTCAGAAGTAAGTTAGGGTAAGTAAGGATAGGAATGTTTAAAATGGTCGAGCTCAAGTCAGCCTTGTGCTGAGTTGGAATGACCAAAGTACTTTCTTCAAGAGTGGGGCTGTAAAACATGCCTGAAAGCTGTCATTAGGAAGTAATTTAAGCAGCACCACCTAGTGGGCATTTGGCAAAGCGAAGTGTGGTAATAAACTTCCTGGTTCTTTTGTTCCTAGCATCATGGGAAAATGTATTTCTTTTCATTCATTATTATTATCATCTTATATACTGATTTCATTTCATTTTCCCCAAAAGTCAAAGAAAAGAATATTCAAGGATGTTAATGAGGTAAAATAGTTTTCCTTGTATGTAGAAAGAAAAAGAAAAAAGTGATATTTCTTTATCATTTAATTCAAAAGTTGTGGTTGTACAGATTGAAAGCACGACACACTGAGCCTTTCTTGCACACAAACACCTTTTGTATTTTATATTGTAGAACATGATGTTGATAGGCATTACTTGGTTATTAAAAGAAAAAAATCCAAACTATTATATGTAGAATAGTTTATGTTGTCTAGCCAAAGCAAAGAGTCGTTTCTCAAACAATGACTTTGAAGAATATTAAAATCAGCTCAGCAGCAATAGAAAAAAAAAAGGAACCTTAAAAAGGTAGATAAGTCTCTTTCCTGGAGAAATACTAAGTCGGTTGATATCCGTGTTGAATGTCCAGATTTTATTACAAGATGAAGAGAAAAGAAAGACTGAAATAAAGAAGTTTGTATCATGAACAACAAAAAATGAAAAAAAGAAAAAAAAAAAGAAAATTTTCTTTGTTATTAGAATGAAACTGTAAAGCAAATGAAAAAACACAAGCAGAACAAACAAAACGCTGTTTTGTTATGCATACGAGATTTGATTAAAATTAGACGATCATGAAATAATGAAATTAACACTAATGAATCAATATAAAAGGTTTTAACCTAGATCCCCCCCCCCTCCAAATGGATTACATTTATTCCCACCCTACTACTCACCACTCATCTGTCGGAAACATTCTTCTGATTTTATATCAAGAATCAGTCTAATAAAAAGAATAATTCTTTTTTTAAATCCAACTAAGACAATTATATCTGCACATTAAATTGATATTTCAATAATTTTTTATTACTTTTATGATCTTTCAATACCTACAAAAAAAATCACTTTAGAGCCTGGCAACACTTACCTCATCTCCCAATTATTCTTTTAGCTTGTATATAATTTAAGTTTTGTTATATTTAGAAAAGAAGAGTGATCAATATGAGAGCATAATATATATTTATAGCCAACTCCTGGAAACCTTTATAGAGGAGCATTCACTATATTTACATCAATGCACAGGCACAACATTCCAACATCAACTCTACTCATGAAAGAAAATTCCTACTTCACTACTATGCAAATTAAAATTAATAGAAAAAATATTGAATCTTATTTAATAAAAGTGAGAGGGAAATGAAAAAAAAAATCCTAAATCAAGAATATAAGACAATGCCTATCATAATCAAAGGAAATAGGTAATTTTGAAAAGGCCCTAATGAACATAAGCAAACTTAAAATTGCTTAAGAACCCGATTCCTAAGATAGCATTAAAAAAAAAAAAAAAATAATAATAATAATAATGTCACCCAACACCTTCATCCTGGCCACTAAAACTAGAAACATTTTCAAGCTAAAACCCTAAGAACACAAGTTACTTAGAGAAAACATAACCATAAAATACTGAAAAACTCAAACAGACCCAAAGCCTAAGAAATTACACAAAATCTTGACCAAACTGATCACTTAAACTATGTTACAAGATCACAAGTATTCATTAAACTAAAAGATAACAAAGAATACTTCAGAGATAACCCAACAAAAAGTAAAATAGGAAATAGAATTGAAATTATACTAGAACAAATTAACTCTGAATGAAGAACAACTTCAGGTCTAAACCAACAGATTAGTAATAGACTGGTTCTGTAACATAAAAGATATACATCCATCTATCATTGAATCTATATTAGATAAGGTTATCTCCCTAGCAAAGAAATACATAAAAATTACAATCAACTAAAAATTATATATCACTGCCAGAGATTACTACTTTTCAACAACAAAACAGTATTATTAAAAAAAAAAAAAAACTTAACTGGTTGAAATAAATGTGTATGTGTGTGTGTGTCTGTGGGTTAGAAAAATATGACAAACTAGAAAATTTCTTGTGACACATTTCATCCAATAGGATTTCATCAAACTGGGCTTTGTTGATGTTGTCACAATGAAATCTTAACGAATGAAACGCGTCACAAGGAATTTTTCAGTTTGCATATTTTTCTAAATACTGTTTGTTGATATGTAAATTTATACATAATTATATCTCATCAAGATTGTGTGTGTGTGTGTGTGTGTGTGTGTGTATATATATATATATATAATTAGCTACCTATGATTATTAATAAAAAAGATATAGCACTGTCAAAAACTAAGAAACTGCAACAGATCAAAAACAGATAAAGTAGAAAATAAATTATAAAAATTTTCAAACAAATAGGATTGAAATCGACATTAAAACAAATCTCAATGAGATTAATTTTATCAAAGCCAAAAATGATTATGAAATAACAATCCAAGTTTTTTTTTTTTTACATTTACACCAAACAGAAAAAAAGCATTATATGGCTGTCCAACCAACTGTATAATAAAAATGTAAAAACAAAATATCAAACTTATTGACAAACATTTCCCAAAAATCAAGCAAACTGTACTAAATATTCAAAGGTACTCTAAAACTTAGCTGCATCAAAAACATGCTAAAAAATAAAGTAACATGAGGTCAAAATATGTTGACAACCTCCACCCCCTGACTGCCTGATCAAATTGCAAAGATTTACTCATTTTTAAATATGGAACATTTTTTTTTTAGTGTTATTGTATTCTTGAATTTTCAAACTGTCTGAATAGAGAAGAATATTACTAAAAAAAAGAAAAAAAAAGGAATTGAACTTTACATCAGTTGATCGTCTGGTTAGATTATAGGGAAAAGACATAGCAGTGCAAAGGTTATGAAAAGAAAAACTAAAAATCCAAAGAGGAAAATATTAAAATAGTGTTGGGATTTTTGTTTTTGCGCCAGAAATTTTAATCTGATAAAACTGATAAGAAAATAATACAAAAGGAAATCTTAAAATTTAAAAAAAAAGTCTTACCTTTTTTGACTAAAGACATTAATTGTGTCCAGCAAGTTCAAATTTTGACTGAAATAGAAAAAGAAAAAAGAAAAAAAGAAGCAAATTCAAATATTGAAAGGTCTTTAAAAATAGAATCAACCATATTGGAATGACCAAAGTTTCTCCCATGGAGGAGGAGGAGGATACACATTCAAATCCTACCAGATGGCACAATACGCATTCATCCTTATTCAACATAAGGAATTTGAACAGAAACATTTTTATGAAGTTTATGAATTGACCTTTCGTCAGATATATGGTTTTATTTAAGTATTTTAAATAGAGGAGCGTAATTTCAAAAGAAAAATTATTACTATTGATTTAATTCAATAAAGAATGGCTTCTCAAGCAAATCAAACAATTTTATTTGTTAAAAGCCAAAACTGACTCCTCTTTCCATTCTATTTATAAACTACTTTCGTGGATTAATTCAATCAGTTTAGATCATCATAAGAGATGATGATATCCCCAATAACATTTACACACAAATAGTAACACTGAAATTTGTACTTTTAAAATTGAATGATTAGTCATCTTCATTATAAATAGTAATCAAAGGTCTTTGGTTGTAAGAATAAGTTTTTTTTTTTCTAAGGACTCCATCCAGCTGAATACATAAATATATGATTAAAAGAAAATCGATATAAAATTCACTTAAATTTGTAGTGAGAGGTAAACATGATGGATACTGCTAATATGTAGGTTTACCAAGATTCTATAGATTAATTTTAGTAAGACTAATAGAAAGAAATAGACAAAAAAAGGTTTCATTTCAAGCAAAGGATTTTTAAAAGAAATGAACATCCGTAAAACATATCTATACACAAAAAAGTATTTCAAATATATAGTGCTATTCTTTGGTTATAGGACAATATAGAGAAAAATTGGTACCTTTATAAATTGTTCATAATTTAAAAAATATCAGATAGCAAACAATAAAAAAATTGCTCTAATTTGAAAAGACATTTTTGATTAAAAGTCAAAAGTCATCTTTTATTTATTTTTTTTAAAATGTCCAGGATTTGAAATATTGACAGTAACCATCCAACAATTTACCCTAAAATAGCTTTCAGATCAAGCAAGTGAATCAAGACATATGGCTTTTGAAAAATATTTACCAATCTGGGAAGTGAAAAATATCACATATTGATCAAAATAAATTTAGCTTTTTGAAACTGAAATTTAATAAGAATGGTTTATTTTACAGAGCAAGAACTCATGTTTAAAGTTTTAAATTTTCCTGCATAAAACTATTTTAATTATTTGCCATCAAACAAACCAAAAGAAAGCTGAGAAATTTGTACAAAGTATTAGAGTTTGAATTAGTTGGTTTTGCAAGGAGATGTGTCTCTATGACAAGGCAATATAGAAATGATCTATTTGGTTGATTTCCTTTGGAAAGTAATAGAAATGCAGTAATACTAATAGGTAGCCAGCATTGTACACTTATAAATAATGTTCTAGGAATTTTGATCTGAAATTATTGAGATTAAGTGTTTCTAGGTTTCAAATTAACACATGCCAACAGTGAGTTACTCATCAACAAAGGCAATCACTGACAATGATATAAATTCATTTTCATGCAGCCTTAACTTTTGATTTAAAACATTTCCAGAAAATTATTCTTTATTTTCTTATTTCTTTTTATTCATTCTACACTGAGGTGCCAAAAGTCATGGGATAAGTGCCTAGTTTTGTGTAGGGAATCTTTCATTTTGGAATTCATGGCTTCATAGAGTCTGCACTATACCTCAACTTTAGCATCAATCTAAAACAAGTGGCACTGTAACTCTATCAGAGCTAATTGGACAACTGGAGAATGTCACAAGCCCAGATTAGATGTTAGGTTCAGTGTAGTGGTGTTAAAAGGGGTCATATCCAATTGAATCTAAAGAAAAGTGAACTGAGCAACTGGATATGCATCTGGCACATCTGGCTGCACTAAATGTGGATAAGGATTAGAGCCAATGTTACTTGTCTGTTACGACAGGCAATTCTAGCCAGACACTGTACAGGGTGGGTGGTAATGCCCAGGTATTCCCAGTACACATGTGACACAATAGATTGGAGGAGGAGGAATGTCATGTCCACACAATTTTAGAAATGAACACACTATCATGCCTAGTTTGATAATTCCTATTGATTTGCTTTGAGCAGCCTTACCAATGTTCACATTGACTCACCAAATAGAGTACAACTGATATAAGTTTGGGTATTTCCATGACATCAAGGTTCAGTGGTGCCACCTACTGTTACCTTTACATACTGCAATCTTGTAACCTTTGGCACATCAGTGTATATTAAATGTATATCCATGGACACTTGATGAAAAAAATACTTTATAAACATTGCCATAATCTTTGTGCTCTTTGTAAGAAGAGTGGAAAAAATTCTGAGATATACATATCCTCTTATGTAAAACTGGAGGTATTTATTTAAAAAGTTTACCTTTGTGTAAAATGACAATTGGTAGAAGAATATATTTCAGTGAAAACCACCCAAAATTTTGATAGGAGAATTATGACTTCATTAAAAATTTTGGTATCTATGATTTCATAAAGTATTTTTTTTTTCTTTTTGTTGGGGAGATTCAAGGCAATCAAACCTGATTTATTTAATATTACAAAATCTCAAAATATCTTTTGGACACTAAAAATATTTACATAATTCCCTAGAAAAATTAAAAACATTTTTATGTTTTAAAATCTTTTCTTTTATGTTTTTCTTTGACACTTCTGAAATATTAATAAGTTTTTTTAATAATCAAGAAATATAAAATTTAACAAATTCAAGGACTCTGAGATTTCTAATGTGTGTGTGTGTATATATATATATATATATATATATATATAGATAGATATATATATATATATATATATATATATGGACTCTCTCGTCATTTTCGATGTATGAGTGTCTTCCAGTTCATTTATGTTTCATATGAGACAACAATCCTGCACAGGATTTGCAAACATCCCCACGAAGGACATAGTGAAGGGTTGACCATCATATGGGCTGATGGATTAGCCCAAGATTTAGTGTTAATTCTTAATTCTCTCAGATGGTTGAGACGATTCTTTTCAAAGTTAGTTAGCAGGTATTTCTCCAGTTTTCTAGGTTTTCAACAGCAAGTTCGAATTCCTGTATAGGGATATTTGCAGCAATTAAATTGTATTTAAGTTTATCCTTGAAGCATAACCAAGGACGGCCTACGTTACGCTTGCCATGAAAAAGTTGGCTATACATGAGGATTTTCGGCATCTGATCATCACTTATTCTGATAACATGACCAGTCCATGTGAACTGTGATTGCATCAGAAAGGATTCAATACCACTAACACCACATCTGATGAAAAGATCAGGGTTAGAAATTTTATCCTGCCATGTATAACTGCATATTGAGTGAAAAACAGCATTTATGAAAAGCATCATGTTGACTGATGTGCATCCTGCATGGCGTCCATGACTGACCCATAAAGAAGTGTGGTGAGAATGACTGCTTGATAGACACTGATTTTCATTTTCAGTGAAATCCCATGAACATCCCATAGGTGATGCTTAAGCTTTCCAAAGGCACTGGTTGCCTTTGATATTCAGTTAACTATTTCCTCATCCAAAAAGGTACTTGAAGTGACTTTGCTTCCTAAGTATGAGAATGATTTCACATACTTCAGGTTGTTGCTGCCAACAGTAATGGGAACGATTGGAAAGGTATGGGCAAGTGGTTTTTATTTTACACCCATGACCTGCTTAGGTGTGGGCCTTGGTTGATGGACAAATTCAGTTTTATTTATGCTTATAGTTAATCCAAATGCATTGCAAGCTGTGGAAAAACGATTGATGAGTGCTTGAGCTTCTTCGATTGAGTTGGCCACGATCACAGCGTCATCAGCCAGCAGACAAAAGATCACGAATAATGCTTGCTCAAGTCAGCGATTTTGATTTAAAACGTTGATGGTTAAAGAGGCCGCCACTTGTATGGAATTCAAATTTCACACCCATGTCAAGATCACTAAAAGCATGGTGCAACATGACCGAAAAGAAGAGAGAAAAAAGTACAGGACACAACCTTTGTTCTGTGCCATTTATTACGTCAAACTCTCCATTACATAGAACAGATGCTTTCATTCCTTTGTGAAACGAGATGATGATGATGATATTTAACATGCTTTCAGGTATGCCAAGCTTTTTGAGTACTTTCCAGAGCGCACCTCTGTTTAAACACTTTGGTCAGATGGATAAAAATGGCATAGAGTTCATGGTTTTTCTTGAACTTTCTCAGCAACTTGACAAAGTGAAAAAATCATATCAATGGTTCCCCGACCTGAATAAAAACCACACTGAGATTCAGGATAGATGTCATTAATGAGATATTTGATTATTCTATTGAGACTAACACGAGCGATAATTTTGCCAGCGATACTTAGAAGTGCAATGCCACAGGAATTATCACATACAACCTTTTTGCCTTTGTTCTTGAACAGATGTTTTATGCAAGCATCTTTGTAGTCCTGTGGAACAGAATCAACTTTACGTATGACTTTAAAAAACTCAAGGATTTTCTTAACCAGTCTTCCCACCATATTTAAAAATTTGGGGGGAGAATAGCATCTTTTCCAGGGGCTTTGTTTGAGGACAATTGCTTGATTGAATCTTGAATTTCCTTTAGGCATGGCTCAAGAGACAACTGGGAAATTTCTAATATAAAAAATATGTAAAAAGAAAGAAAGAGTGCGGAGGGTTCAACTGTTTGTTTCCTGCTTGAATCCAATCTTCAGATCATGTGGGTTGGATACTATATATATGTTCGTCATTGGAGCATTATGAGTAACAAGCTCAGTTATTGTCTTATTCGAATGGTTGTTGAATAGAACTAATTATGTACCAGGAAGCATTTTTTTTTTCACATCTATTGTGTATAGAATTGTTAACTTTTAAATCACTTTTATTTATGATTAATTGCTGTAGTGTATTTTGTATTTATTCATTAATTATTATTAATATTATTATTAAATTTATATCATACCGAGTCTGCATTGTTTTGTAGTTTATCTATTTCTTCATTATTTCTTTCATTTATTTATTGGGGGGGGGGGGTATCTAATATGTTTTGTTTAAGTATATTACCTTATCTGTGGTGTACATAATAGATATTTGAGTTTTTCATAGTGATACTTTACAAGATATTGGGTTTTAGATTTTGTTTTTTTAAGTAATGCAGTAAAAGTTTGTTTTCATGTCTGCATTTTGAGACAAGATCTGATCTTTTAGTAATTTGTCCTAAGAAAGTGATTATAGCCATTTTCTCCTCCGAACAAATTTCAGTTTTTAGTGATACTGTTGTGGTCTGGTATTTTTTTTCTTATTTTTTATATTTTTGGTATATTTTCTTTTTTTAAGTTCCCATCTATGTTTAAAGAGTGTTGTACTGTTCACTTATTTACTGTTAAAATATATTTTGTGTGTATAGTTTCTCTGTTTCAAGGATCCTTCAGTTACTTCTATGTATATTTTTCGTTTGTTATCTACTGTTTTTATGGTGGTTTGGTATATTATATTACCTTACAGGCAATTACTCGTTAGTTGGTGTGGGTGATTTTAAGGTTATTTTTCTGTTATTTTTTAATTATCTGTGTCGTTCTCGGTGCAACTATAGCCGAATTCTTAATGTGTTTCTGTTGAAAACTTTGTGGAGAATGCTTGATGGAGGATGGAGTTCGTGAAAGAGTTTAATGAATATTTTTCCTATATTTATTGGATATGATCCAACCCACATCACCAGCAGATTGTGTTCAAGCATGAAACAGACTTGCTATTTGGTGTTGAACTGTGTCCACAAGATATTTACATATGCTCTACCCTGGATATTGAGCACTTTTAGACCATATATATTAGCTTAAAAGCCACACTATCAGGAGGCATTTAAGCTAGCTCTTGCAGTGGGCGCTCTTGATTGGACCTTTGGCTTGTTTAAGAGTTTGAGAATCCCCAAGTCTTTGCATATTCTCAACAATGGAAGCTCCCCTGGCTGCCATTTGATCTGGGTTTTTATTTGCACAGGACTTTCTTTTCCTCGCTGCAACCTTGGCTCTTTTGATTGCAATCTGGTCCTCTATTGGCAGAGATTTCTTTTTGTGAGGCACACTGCTGCAGTATGCAATAGGCAACAATAAACTAAAGAACTTAAAACTGATCACTGCATTTAAGTATTGCATTAATATTTAAGCTTACCTTTTAAAAGTTCAACAATAATTCTTCTGCCACCACTTAATTTAAAAACAATTTGATGTATGTAGGTCCTTACTTTCCATACAAACAAATGTTTTTATTTCATGGTTGACTTTAGTTGTATTTCATAATTTTGATTATTCCCAAATTTATTTCAAAGTTATAACAATTGTTATACAAAAGTTTTTCACAAAAAATTAGATAAAAAAAAAAAAAATGCTGAAAACAATCACAGTAATGAAAACTTGAGAATCCAAAATTTTTGTAACCTGAGCTATTGAAAGTTAGAGAGTTGTGTCCCTTTAACTGAAAGGGTGTGACACATTGAAATATATAATACTACATTTTGTACAGAAAATGTAGTGTGTATATATATATATATATATATATATATATATATATATATATATATGGCAGATAAAACTATTACCTTTGGCTACCCTAAATACTTTTAGTAAAACACATTTCTCTGCACAAAGAAACAGAAAGAATACTGAGCTGTTATGTGATATCTGTCCTCCTGTATGGCAGTGAATACTGGTGAATCTTCTCAAAGATGAGGAAGAGACTTAAAGCAACAGAAATGTGGTTCTACAGAAAGATACTGAGAATACCATTGACTGAACATGTGAGCAACAACAAAGTTTTGGAGAGAATGAGAATAAAAAGGAAACTCATACTTAACATCAGGAAGAGACAGTTGAAATTTCTCTGGCATATAATGAGGAAGAAGAAATGTCATTAATCTGATACTCACGAGACAGATTGCGAGACGGAGGAAAGCGCAGTGTGTAACATACTTGATGGGCTTGAGCAAGTGGATGGTGGAACAGAGTTTGAGAGAAATAAGACAAAGACAAAACTTATTAAGAGCTACAAGGGGCAGGAAGATGTGGAGAGCCATGATTGCCTATGTCCTGAAGGGACACAGCACATAAAAGAAGATACTTTAACTATTCCATGAGATGGTCATAAATGTAAGCAGCAAATTTCTTTAATTATAGAATAATATAAGTAATTTTGGTTAAAAAAAAAAAGATAAAAATATTTATTATTTTTATGTCTATTTGTCCTATTTTTCTTGCAATTAAACTGAAGTAAAAAAAAAAAACTTAAGATAAACAAAAATCAGGCCATCCATTGTTCTTCTATGTACTGTGTCTCTTGAGATCTGTCATGGCTCTCCACAACTTTCTATCTTTTGTAGCTCTTAATAACACTTGTCTTTACCGTCCATCCCAATCCGGATTCATACAAGCTTGTACTGGCTCCCATCATTGAGAAAAAAAAAATGTATTTTTCTTTAACAGTCACAGAAAAGGGAAAAATTCTAGATTTGATTTTAATTTTTAATTGAAACTATAAAACTAAATAGAACAACCTAGAAATTTGGTTGACAAAAGTATTTTGTTACTAGAATGTCAGAGATAATTGTGTCAAAAAGTCATAAAAATAAAATAGATTTAAGCCAATAACGCATTAGCAAATAAACATTTCTGTAATAAAAATGAAAACAACAAAAACGGCATCAATTAAAAATGCTTACAAATCAAGAATGCATGCAACAAAAAATCTGAAAGTAAAGCAAAAATTGACCCAAAGTCATATTTATAGAAAAAAAGCATTTTTGGGCATTAAGTCAAGCAATTGTGTTTTGGTGGAGAAGATTTTCAATAACAAAAACATTTTTTAGTGTGTGTGTGTGTGGTGCAGTATAAATACTGTTACAAAAGGAAAAGCTCATAACTCCTAAAAATTTATTACATCAGCCTACAAATTTGTCCCATACTCTCTTCAATATTGTGATACAGAATAGATCAAGCCTCACACTCAAGAACTGTCCACAAACAATATTCAAGAACAGTGACATCTGCTGATGAAGGAGGCCATTCATGCATGGCAAAGAAGCAAGGGCAATGGTCTCTGCGCCACTGTTCTGTTACATGAGCAGTATGGATCATAGCTCCATTTTCTTGAAGTGTCCAATGTTCACCACCATAAGTGGCATTGCACCAAAGCTTCAGTGCCCTTCTAAGTGGTCCTCTACATACACTTTGTTGTTGACCTTTACTACTTGAGGCATGAAAACAAGAGAAGACTTTCCTCTTTCTGAAATGGCTGCCCAAAACATAACTGTTGCCAGATTCTGGGTTCTGAGGCATTTTCATGAAGCGTCAGCAACTGACTGATAACTTTTGATGATTGTTCAACAGTGAACAGTTTTTCATCAGTGAAGATGATGTTTCTTTGAAGCCTCTTTTTCACCAAGACTGCTGAAAGAAGTTCTCTCTCGGTTATCTTGTAGGGTGACATCCCTAGGTCATTTTGACACAGCCGCCACATGGTGTTGTCTGATGTTCCAGCCTCCTTAGCCAGTTTTCTCACTGAACTTTTTGTATTACACCTGATTTTTTCACACACCTGTTTAATTAGTTTTGGTGGTCTGAAGGTGAGAGGACGTCCTGGTCTCAGTCTATCATTGATGGAAGAAGTCTTGTATCGATCGATTGGCCTTTCGATAAACATTCTATTGATTCCAAGTTATTTTCCAGTTTTAAAATCTCAGATGGAGTCAGGCCATATTCATGTTATTCAATTATATACTTTCTTTTAATTTTTAGACATAGTATACATTGCTGGGCGAGTATCAAACCAAAAATAAGGTAATGACCCAAAAATCAGAAGTAGAATTCATCTGAAATTTTGTAACAGTATTTGGGCCACATTGTGAGAGAGAGAGAGAAAAATCCTTTTTTCAAAAAAATTAAATTATATAAAAAAGAAGTGGCAAATCTTAGCAGATTCTCATCAACATGTGTAACACAAATGATTCCATTCTCAGCAATCCAAAACAAACAAAAAAATAGTCTTAATAAATGCTAACACCTCAAAAAATTATAATGTACTTACTGTATTTAATGACATTTGCATATAATATGACTATATCATAGACTGAGGCTAGTCACAAGTATTGGTAGGCTACAATTAACATTAGCCTACAAGACCTAGCAGAAATGTTTTAAAATCATTTTAGAGAGAACAAAAAAAAAGTGAGAGTACCTATATGAAACTGAGAACTTTTTTTTTATTCAGAGAAATTGTAAAACAGAAAAGTTAACCATTAAGAGATGTGAAAGGTGCATTGAATTTTATCAAGGAATTATCTCAAAAAAATGAAAAAATAAACAGGGAGGAGCATTTTTCTTCAAGAATTAGTCCTTAAATTTAACATGGGGAAAAAATTGATTAAATGACTTATGAACAGTTTTGTGATAAGCTCTTAGTGGAAACTTAAATACCAAATCCAGTTAAAGATAAAAATTACAAAAAATACAAGCATTATTAAAAACTAAAAGTAACAAAAAAAAAAAAAAAGAAAAGATTTTGGACAATAAAATAAATAATATTGGGGGAGCAATAAAGGAATATTAACAGGTTTATGATGGATTTGCTCAATATTTCTCTTTAAAGGACAAAGAAATTTTATTTCTCTATTCCAAGACGAGTTTTAAATGAAACCATAGTTTTATTTTATTCCTTAAAAGTCTTTTAAAAATATTTTGGAAAATGTGATAAATTTTGTACAGTAGCATTACTGATCCAGAGGGAAACAAAATTCTAAAACTGGTCAAATGTTTTTTTTGTTTTTTTTAGGGATGATTCCAAACACTTTTTTGTCATTACTTTTGCTACAATAATAAATACATTGTAACAAATTGATTTTTTCTTATATTGTACATTCTCAGCCAAGCATGATCCAAAGATTGAATGAATTGATATCATCAGCTAATCAGCATCTATTTATATATTACCATATCTTATATTTCTAATCTATAATGATTAGATAGCTTGTCACAATTTTATTATACTAAGATAAACTAAAATGTTGATAATGAAAAACATATCAGTATTTTAGATCCTAACTTTTTTTCTTTGAAACATTTTTTTATCATTAAAGGGAAATAGCTGTTAATGAGAAGGGGTTAATTTTTTTTTTTAAATCTGAATCTTACGTTATGCTTGAAAATGATTCTTTTTGTCTGGTAATTTTGTATTATATATTATTTGTCAAGTTTAACTTCTTTTTTTCTTCTTTCTATTGCTTTGTTAAATAGGAAATTAGAAGAGAAATACTTACTGGTCAAGTGCCTTTTCTTTATGGCTATTATTCAAATGCAAATCCTCCTGAAAGAAATTTTAAAAAATGAAAAGAAAAAACAAAAACAAAATGAATATAATAAATCACTGTTTAATTTTATACTTATTTCTGATAAACTATATTTTCATTTAAAGATAGAGTGAAGACTTTAGGCAAGCCAGAATAAGAGGTTACCTATTTAATAAGTGAGTACATTAAATGGGATTAAAAAAAAAAAAAACTGGTAATTTTCAAATACAGATGCCCTATTGGGATTTCTTCTTAAAAAAAAAAAAAAAAAGAGAGAAAACAAAAACAAAAAAACCCCAAAAAAACAGAAAACCCAAGAAATAATTTCCAGTTTCTGAGATTTTATGCTAAAGCAATTAGAATCTATGCTTGGCGCATCCAAGGAGTACTCTTCCAATTTCATCAAAATATAAACTAAGAAAAACTGCATGTTATGGTCAAAGAATGTTTATGAAAATATTTAAAAATACTTCTACTCTATTCCTTATTCGATATCTTATTCAAATCAACAAAGATTTAATATAATGAATAATGAACAATTATAATCAACCATTTGTTACTGACAATCAAATTTTGAGAGAGAGAGAGAGATCTATCATAATATTATGGACATTTACCTTAATCAATAGTTTTATAACAAACTAACCATAAGAAATTAAGTGACAAATATCCTTCAATATCATCATTAACACCTGTTGTGTATTTTTGCTTGGTTTATATGAATTAATAGTAAAGCATGATGTAAAAGAAAAAATTTTAAAAAATAAAGATAAAAATGTAGGGGAGATCGTCATTGATTATCATCGTTTGACTCTTCCAATTATTCTTAATCCTCCAATCATAAAATTCTGTCAATATTTTAATTCAATTATTAAAATATCATAAGTTCCATTTCATCCAAAATGACTTGCTATTCCCTGAGCTTAACAAGTTTCATACAAACAGAATTCGATTGATGATGAAATAGAATCTCATACACAGAAGATCTGTGGTAATAAAACCCTGAGTAAAAGAGAGAATGGATTCATTGATTTTGTAGAATGTGGAACAGAGGGCTTTGTTCTGGCCTATAGAGATTCATAATGACCATTAATCTGTGTCATAAGAATTGTGAGTGTGTTCCACTAATCAAATCCAGTAACAGTGAGATAATTAATAACTTTCAGGCATTCTAAAGACATTCGTACTGCACAGTAATTATTCACAAGTCAATTGCAATCAAAATAACATTTATTAAACTGAAGTGCCAAACATTTAGAAACAACAGTACATTGGATAGTCCCCCCCCCCGCCACTCCTCTCTCTCACTTGTAGAAATGAACTCATCTGGATGATGTGCGATATCCTGGGTAAAAGTAATAGTGAGGCTGTGGCAGCCATAGATTGCAGATAAGACTTAACACTGACCACAGAATATGATTGTTGGGGACCAAAAAGAAGGAATCTCCAACATCACAACTGTTCGAAATTTACCCCTCAGACAACTGTATAACGAGAGAGTACACTTGTAAATTCTAGACAGACATCAACAGCAGAGAAAATGGAAACTACAGATAATGCAAGAAAAAGGCACCCCATCAGTGAATGACAAAGATGTCAAACGTGCAATGAATGCAACCAGTGTATCAAATCACATCCTAATTCAATGCTGGTGCCACTAAATCCATTAGTCAACAAGCTGTAAAGTGTGCACTTCCTATCACAGGTAGTGCACCTAACCTAGGTCATAGAACATTGCCACCAAATCATAGAAGACTGCTGCCATGTTGGCTGACCAAACTAATTGAATTTTAACTCTTTTTAGCAGATAATAGAGTTTATGCATAGAGAAGATTACACAAGGCTATAAATTCAGACTGTTAGCAGGTGGTATGCAAGCTGGTGATGATTCCATATATGAGAGAGAGAGAGAGAGAAAGATGGGAATTAAAATGACAATGATCTGAAGGACAATGCCAATTTTGATCTAGGTACAGTATATTCATAATGAATGGTAGTAGGTATTCTGTTAAAATCTTTGGTCTTTGGTCATCTTGTAATACTAAAAGGTTGTGACACATGCTGTAATATGGTTCAGTGTGATGATGAAAGTGCCTAAGCTGATATCATGCCAGCAAAATGCACACATGCTTTTGTTAAAGCTATTTTAGAAGGGGTTGTCTTTAAGATGCTGGATGGGTATTTCAGAAAATTGTTGCACATGTTGGTAGACATGGTGTGCTGGTGGTGCTTTCATGTTAGCAATGATCATTACTTCCTATATGCAAAGACCAGGTTCTAGATGACCACATCGTAGAGAGGCAGGACTACAAGACAGACCTGCCTCTAGCCAGTCTTCTACTCACACCTCAGTGCAGTCATGCATATCTCCAATGTTGTCATAAGAGAGTTACTTTAAAGTAGGTTGGAAATCAAATGGGGCTTTGCAGTGTTCAGTAACAAGAACAGATTTAGCCTTCATACAAATAATGATCATAACTCTTACTTGATACAACCTGTTCTGAAACAGTTTCTGCAACAGCAGGATAATGCCTGCTCACATAATGCCCATAATATTCAATATCCTTTGTAAGATGTTTGACAATTTCCTTGCTCAATTGCCATACCTCTCTGGGACATGATGGGGCAACACCAGTCTCATTCTGCTACAACTCTTCATATATTGTACCAATAAGTGCAAAAGGCATGAAATAATGTATGATAGGGGTAATATTTGCCAACTGTACGATAATCTGCATGCAAGAGTAAAATTTCTATCATTCACCTACAATACCTGTATTTTTAAACTGTAATAGTCATGATGTGGAAATTTTGTTACCCAACATTTTGTAGTTGGTATTTTTCAATATTTGCTAAAATAGGACTGAGCAAAATTTGAGCAACTTTTACGAAAGTATAACTGATTAAATTTCATGTATAGAGTGAAAAATTTTGAAATCCTTTTCAAAATGAATGGCAACAATAAGTCAATAGTTAGAAACTGTCAATTGAAATATTAGACAAGTCATAGCCATTGTTACTGCAGATAAGTTGTTTTTCCCCAGGGAGGGGGTATACAATATTCAAAAACAGTTATATGAATTTTTACTATCTAGTGAATACTTTAATGGGGACATTAGTGAGTGTGGAATCACCTCCCATATATTATATCATGCCTAACAGGGAAAAAAAATCCTTTCGAATAAAAGCTTGGTTCTTTATTGTAAAAGTCAAAATAAAATAAATTCTGTAGTTGATAAATGATGAAAGCAAATCTGAAAAACATGTTTAGAGCTAATCAATATTTTGATGTTTTTTCACATTACCCAGAAATCTTTACAAGACTTAGGCAGGAAACTCAATCAAAAATTAGAATTATGTAGCACTATAATATTTATCATTCCTAAAAAAAACTTGCAGATTCAAGTTCAACTGTTTTATTTCATTTTCTATGAAAATGTGATTTACAGAAACTGGCAGTTAAACAAATCAACACTTTAAAAAAAAAAAAGTGAGGAAGAGAAAGAAAGCAGAATTTATTAATGCATAAATGAAAACTTTAAAAAAAGTTCATTTTTATGGAAATTTTGAATTCTGTTAATGTGAATTAATTTTTATTTTTCAATAAATTTTGCTGATACAGGCATTGATTATTGATGTACAATCTCTAGTGGCCATTTTCTTAAGAGTATCTTGTGTAAATTTGATAAAATCATCAGATTTTCCTAAATGACATAAACAAAGCCCTCATTACTTTTCTCCATTTGTAAATTGCTTGAATTTAACCAGATGCCTTGTAGTCATTGAGAAAGTGCTATAACAAATTGCAAAACATTTTTATTATTTTTATTGCAAACACATTTACTTCAATGCATCATCTGTGTATGTTTGGGGGCGAGCAGGAGGCTAAGCTAAGAAATGACCCAATGATTATGATAAAATTTTCAAGGTTATCACATATGGGAATGTATTCAATACGAGCGTAAAGGCCAAATAGCACCAGGTTAAGTGTTGTTTCAGCTGTGTGCAGCCTAATGACGGTAACTAAAATATCACAAATAAAACCTCCAAATTCTTCAGGACAGATTGCTACTTTTAACATCTGGTCATTTTGGATTTATTAAGGAGCGCACCTATTAAGAGTACAAAGTATGAGGCAAGACCCTACTTGTTCCCTTAAACTGAGATTTTTTTTTGTTTTTTAAAATGCTTATCTCCCATTTCTTTATTCAGTCTGATAAAAGGAAAAAAGAAAAAAAAAATCTTTGATTTTGTGACTAACTTGAGTGTTGACAATTTGAATATTACAAGATATCAAAATTGTTTCTATCGTATGGTGAAAGAGTTTAATTTTTGTGATGAATAAAAAATATTTATATTTAATAATATAAAGTATGTAGGAAGAAAAACTAGAAAATGTTTATTCTTGTGCTGAGTTTATCAGTTGGCATGAATCCACTCCTGGTTAGATATTCAGAAAAAAAATGTATAACCCTCTTTTGGTGGAGTTGGGGGTGGGGGGTATCAAAATGTTAGTAAGTCTGTAAACATATTTCATAACAACTTAATGTTTTTTTCTATTCATTGCCTTTTATGTACATAAATATCAAATTATCAACTAATTTGTTCCATTGTAGAAGAAAAAGGAAGAAAAAAAAATTTTAGCATTGATAAATTGAATTAGGCATTTATAATTTAACTAAGTTGTTACAAACCCAGCATTTGTTTATATATTCAATGAATAAAGCTGATTAAGATGTCCCAAAATATTTTTTTCATCAAATCAGTTCAACTGTACTTCATAGGTTTTAGTGTTTCAATTGGCAAAACTTCACATGATGAGCTGGGCTTTTTGGCAAAATCTCCATACAAAAATTATCCTTCCCAATGTTTTATATCTTGTAAAAATAATGGTGACACAACATTCATGACTGCTGAATCAAAAGTTGCTCGTGATTGGAATATAAAGACCTGAGGAGTTACAATGCGTTAAGAGAGCCTCAGAGTAACGAGAAGAGTTGTAGCTGACAGATGATACGCAAGTCAATATCTGATCAGTATCAACTGAAAGAAGGGGGGTATGATATTGTAAGACCTTGAAACCCCTAATGATCTGTGGCTGAAAACATCACTAAAGATGTATGCCAAAGCATCAAATGGATGGATTTCACAAAATGACCAGCTCAAATTCAGTTGACATTTGGAATATGGATTATTAAAGTAGAAAGTTTTATGTTAAATTTAATATCTTTTAAATGTAATGTAAATGAGAAATGAAAATAATTTTGTGCATAAAGTTGATAACATGTACTCATGACTTGTTTCTATAACTTTACACAAAACAGAAATGAAAGGTTTTTTATTTTTATAAAATTGATTAAAATTCTTTACATGAATTCATTTTCTATACAAAACAATAGTAAACAAAGTCTAGTTTATACAACAGGCTGTTGATATTTCAAGCAAATAAAAATTTTCAGATTAAGAGAAATCAGGGATGAACATCACTATTCAAAATACATTACTCATCCCAAAGATTGTATAGAAAGATTAGGAAATGAAAAATATTTGTCATGAGTATAAAGATGGAACAAAACAATACTGTTCTTTTGTTGTCACACTTTTTTTTCTTTTAAATTTTTGTATTCAAAATGTACTTCATTTTTCTTATGTGACAAAGTGGTGGCAATTCACTCATGTGGTGAGTAGAGCCCCAATAAGGTTTGGCAGCAGTCAAACAGATAAATGTAGAAAGGTCTGGTTTTATGGTGTAGGACCAGATAAAATGTGAGAAGGTTTGCTTATATTTAATAATTAATGTAATTTAAAGTGGAAAAAGAACTAAGTTAATTTTGAGAAATTTGATTAGATCAAGGATTCTTAAAGATTCAAAACTGAATCTGGTTCTATAGCCAACAAATACACTTGAAAATTAAGCAGAAATTATGACAAGTAATAAAGTACTTCCTCAAATGAAATTTAAAAAAAAATATCCCTTTTGAAACAAAGTTGTTGACCTAAAGACATTAATTTGGTGTTTATTCTTTTTTTTTTTTTTTTTTTTTTTTTTGTAGGCAGAATTTCCGAAAAGAAAAACCCTGACAAAGCCAATGGTCCATGTGTTTTGTTTGCATAACGACATTTGCCCACAGTCTTATAGGAGGAATAGTTTTTGAAGAGGGCCAGTCTAGGACCCAAAGGACATAAGATTGTGAAAGTAAGTAATCAGGCCAATAAATCATTGATGACAAGCCAGTGGGTTGGGTTTTCTAAAAGACAAAGTGAAATTTTTATATTATATATATATATATATATATATAAAGTTTACGAAAAACTAGGTAATCCAATATTTATGAACCCTCAAAATAACACTTTCAAAGTAAAGCAAAACGACAGCATCTATTTCGGGCCTTTCATTCCAAAGAAAGTTAGTGACACTTTCTCTCATGACTTCCTTCTCTCTTTTTCTGTTTGTCTTTTTTCTCCTCTCCCCCTTCTATATAACTTCTGTTAAGTTAACTGATTAAATGTGTCAATGTCTGGACTTCCTCAAATAATATTAAATATGAAAGAATAGAAATTTTAAATTACATCTAACTCAATCATGTCTCTCCCCACTCACTTCGTTAATTTACATATGCTTAGTACTGCCCGTCAAAAATGTGTAAATTTCTTTTCATTTTTCGTTTCAACCTTTGGAAGTAAAGTCTGATGATCCGCAGTCCTTTAAAAGGGCTGTGGTGAAATAATTTATTACATGGAACCTTAAAGTGGTCTGTTTTTATATATATATATATATATATATATATATATATATATATATATATATATATTTATTTATTTCTTCCTCACTGGTAGCCCAACTCAGAGTTTCATGAAAAATGCAATCTTCAGGTGCTGAATTGAGACTGTTACATAATTTAAATATGTAACGGCCAGTCTATACTCAGCACCTGAAGATCGTGTTGTGCATGAAACTCCAAGTCATGCTACTGGTGAGGGAAAAATGTATTAATATGCAATTTATAGCTCCATTATCTTGCATTGAACATTATTTTATTAACATCAGCATTCAATGTATGATTATATATATATATATATATATATGAAAGGGAGACAGTAAGTGCAATAAAGACCATCAAAGTGGTAGAAAAGACATACAGACACAGGTAAATGTGAACAGAATATAAATCTTAGTGGTAAACCAAAGTTTCTCTTACTAATCTAAGTGAACAGATTACTGTTCTTCTAAAATCCTTATGGTTGTGAAGGAGTGATTCAAGGTTCAGACCCCTGCATGCTGCTTTGAAGAAAGAAAGATGATAGTTTGTACTCAACTACATCTTACTAAAGGATTCAAGTGTTTGTCATTATTACAAGACTTTGATTAATCTCAGGAATCTGTCAGTTTTAGTTTTCTGTGACATGTGGCTGCCTCGGGACTTCTTCAGAGTCTCCTGTCTAGGATATCACCAAACCAGAGATCAAAACCCAAGCCTCTAATGTTATATTTGGTTGCTATAATCATGATCATCCAATCTAGTGCTACATTGCTGTGATTGGGATTATCCCAGCCATTGTGTTATAGTCGGTAGACATGACCAAGAAGATACTAAGAGTCCAAGAAATCTCCCTCTCTCAGCCATGGTGTTATACTGAGAGAATCCTTAAAAACAAAGAGAAAAATAAAAAATAAAAAAATGAGGTGTAACAACCTATATTTTTTTTGTGAAACAATCAGGCAAGGCCAACTAAGATTAACATCAAAAAAATAAATTCTAAAATGCAAAGTAAAATTTACGCCTGGAAAGACATGCTGTGTTGCATGAAAACTATCAATAGAATAATGATGATGATGATGATGTTGAACAGGAAAAGAAAGGGGAAAAAAAACCCAACATCTTCCTGAGCAGAATCAAAGAGGCAGTTTTTAAAAGATCTATTTCCCTTCTTGGCTTCACTGTGCTTATTGATTTCTATCAATATTGATCCAAACAATAGAAGGGGAAAAAAACAGCAATCACATGCTTTACTTTCTCTTATTTTGTTACTAAGTCTTTTCCTAGAGAAATGCAAATAGGAGTATATCTCGTGTTTGATACAAAATCACATTTATTCAACCAATAATGGCTTTCAAGATCAGTTTTTTTTAAATTTGTGTGTGCATGCACGTTTGACAATGAATATAAAAAAAAAACAATAGAGAAAACAAAGGATCTTACTGTTTTCACTGCAGAGGCCAGGTAATATTTACAGCTGATAAAACATTCAATCCTGCCTTTATTCATTTCCCTATACTTTTAAAGGAAATGTGTCATTGAATAAAGAAAAAGAAATGGGTCACTAAAAAAATGACCCATGTAGTTGGTAACATAAAATTTCTATCCAAAGAAATCTTGTTTTTAACCAATTTACATATATGGAAGGTCAAATGAAGACTTCTTTTTCTTCCTTTGTATTAAGAATCAGCTGTTATAAAAAAAATTGAATAAATAATTGGAGGCGAATGAGGTAAATAAAATGGTAAATAAAAACAACTAAGAGTCTGAAACATTCAGTTTGCTGATGCAAGTACATTTTTTTTTTTTTACTAGAAATAGTTGTCAGCCTATCTAATTTAGCAAGCAACAAACTTTATTTTTGCTGATATAACAGAAAGGAAAAAAAAAAGCAAGATCAGACATCATTCCTAACCAACTCTAAAGCTGACTCATTTTGAAATGTGCTGCATAAATCACTCTTTAGATTTACAACAGTTACAAGAGCCAAATACCACGCCTTCCTTGTTGTCAGATTATGCCAGTCTGCTACCAAAAACTGATAAAAATCACTTCACCCCCATTTATTGTTTTAATTCTTTAAACTACCATCATAAATTTAGTTTTAACTCCCTTCCAGCACTATGCTTTTCAGCCAACTTTAATCTGCAAAAATTTAAATGCAATGTCAATTGCTATCAACTGTCCTCCTGATTACTCTTTTCTCTTTCCACTCATTACTAATGTTTTTCTTCCTAATTCTTCCACACCCAGTAACCTCTTGTGTCTTAGTGGCTTTTCTGTCTTGCCTGGGGTGAAACCAATTAAAAAAAAGAAAAAAAATCTGATTTTATGGTATCACAATATGAAGGAAGTACAGAAAAATTCTTAGCCTGACCTTCTTCCCAAAAGGTGACCAAATGATCAAACATTTGGATTTTTTTAAGAATCTTTAGTCAGGCTGGGAAATTTTCAACACCCGCTTAAATCTTAAATTTCTAAACTGCAAGGATTCCTGTGCTTATTCTAGACCTATCATTCCATACATATGCCATACAAGCAACTTTTTACGGTACTTTTATTCAACCAGTATTCTAAAAATACCAGAATTTAAACAATAATTCACAATATCCAAGAATAGACAAACATTTTTAATTTCAAACAATGGATTATTCTCAATTTACACTTTGATAACATTTTGCCTAAAGTATTCAATCTACTTTAAAAAAAAAAAAAAATCCACTTGATTTTTTAATGCTTTTCACAATGACATTTTCTCTTTTAAGGTCAATGATTTCAAAAGTAGGAGTCCTTATTATCTTACACAGGTCAGTTAAAATTACTTTAGGGAAGAGAAAAAGTGTCATATTCTCAAAAGTCATAGTATGATTATTATAAATGATATAGACTTAATGTAGAAAAAATTTGATTTCACTTCCAATTTTCAATACTTTTCAGAAATGAACCTCTTCCATCCCAAAAGAAAAACTAATGTAACCTCCCTCCTCTAAGCACTTCTGTATTTGTGTATTATTAAATAAAATGACAACTACATTATTTATATACTAGGATGCTGTGGCTAAATCAATTGTATATTCTTCATTGGTACCAATTCACAAGTTTCAAGATTTGTATACTAATTTTTATAAGAAATAAATCTTCTGTTGGAGAAATGGAGTTAACTATTCTTTCTAACTTTATCCCACACATTTGGCCTTCTGCCAGACTAGGCTAAACTTAAATTAAGATGAGATTAAATTTTAAATGAAAATATTGAAGTCTTGAGCTGTAAGCATAGATTTTTTAAGGGGGTATACTTTTCATTATTTTTAGGGAAAATTTAAAAACAAAATGTTATCATTTGCAAAATTTTAATTCATTAAAAATATGATAAAGTCCCACTATCAATATTAATTCAGTTTTGCCACAACTAACATTAAATACATAGCTTTATTTTTTGTATCTTTTAAACAATAAATTTATATCAAATTTAATAAAATTGTACTAAAAAAAAATATTAAAAAAAAATTTTAAAAAGTAAAACATCTCAGTAGTAATGTTTTATCAAAATAAATTCTCCAGGCAATTTCAAACAATTGCAAAGAAAGTTTTCTGAAGGTGTTAACATATTGAAGAAGGTCAACAAATGCCAAGTTTCTTTACACAATAATTACATCTCAGTTGACTTTGTTATGCTCCAGTCTCATTTCACATGACACTGTCATGATACTTAGGTCATTGTCGGAGCTGATATCACTGCTATTATTACAAACACACTGGGCTACCACAGTAACTGCCACAATGCTGCAAAAGAAGATATAATTACAGCCAAACACATAGCCACAATTTATTTGAAACCCTCTATTTACAGCCTGTAATTCTACTTTCTACCATCTAAGCCAAAATTATTTTAGGTATTACCTTAATACACAAAGCTCATTACTCTAGATTAGCAAGCAGACATTTCAGATAAATTTGATCAAAGCCAGACTCCTTTTGAGCAAATTCAACGCATTTTAAGCTTTTGACTCAGTAGGCTATCAAAGAATCTCAGTAAGCACGTACACACACAAAAGTAAAGATTTACAAGAGTTGGTATTGTGTGCATTATCACTATTTATTTATGTTTTCATCCTTATTGGTTTTACATATATTTTCATTTGTTCTTTTTCAGGTGTATAATTCATATGACAGAAGTGAAAATTTATGCGTTGCCTATTAGAATCTTTGGTGCCCAAATCTAGAACTATGGACAGAAGACAATACACACAGCTGGTAGAATAATTGTCTATACCCTGGGAAAGATTGATATTACTTGTTAACTTCTGAAAAATATCTCCTATTTAACAGTGATAAATTAGAAAGTTATTGAAGATAGCCAGTACAATGATTCTTCATGAGAAAAAGAAATTACTATAATGTGCTCTGATACCAGTTATGATTTTGAAAAGAACCATTAGCTAAGAAGCAACAAATAATTTAGATTTGCATCTCTTGGTGGTTGTTTATGTAATAAAAATATTTCCTCATACTAAAGTAAGATTTTGAAAAATACAATCTATACAAGAGCAACTAGAGAAAAGAAAAAAAAAATGGCAATGTTTAACCTTTGAACCTACAAAAATTTTTTCTCTTGGCATCACTGTTACTGTGTACTACCTCAACAATGTTTGTTTTAAGAAACTGTTTAGAATTTTAATAACAATGTTACACATTATTTAGTTGTTAGATTGTTTATTTACAAGATTAATTTTATGAGATTAAAACTAAAATGCAATATTTATTGTTTACCAATTTATAAAAATATCAAAATTTTTTCATTACTAAATTTATAAAGATTTACAAAATGTGAACAAAGTATAATGAAATAATTATTTATCATTTTATAAAGATTTATGTCCCACTCATTTTATGAAGAGATAAATATAAAAAGAGATTTTTTTATTCATTATTTTATAAATGTCTGAACATGAAAATTTAAAAAACACACACAGTGAGCAACTGTAATTATACATTTTGGGTAAAAAAAAAAAAAAAAAAAAAATTTTTTTAAATTAATTTTTCAAGCATTTCTTTCATTAGCTCTTGTTACATGAATCTATTAAAACAGGTTTAGTGCATCTCTCCCTATCAACCAAACATTCTTTTAATTTTAAGGTGAACAAGGTTTACCGTGCGTATAATTACAGAATGTCTAATTTTTACCAGGTATTTCTAATGATTAAAAATCCTTGATTCTAGATAACTATTTAAAAAAACAAATGGAAAATAAAAACACGAAGTACTCTGAGATACAAAATAATCTGAGAAAAAAAGTATAATATCCAGAAAAAAATTTCTTGTTCCATAGCTCAGACATTTTTAAATAAAAATATTTGTTTTCATATTTCTTTATAATATGGTAAATAATAAATATTTCATTAGTTGGTTCACATATTTTAATAATTTTGTAAAGTTTTATAAATTTATGAATAAAAAATCATTTTCATATTTTATAAAATGGGAAATGATAAAAATTGCATTGTACTTGGTTCACATATTTTATAATCTTGTAAATAAACAATCTAATAACAAAATAGTCTAACATTTTTTTTTGTTATTGAAATTTTAAATATAGCTTTTAAAAACATTAAACACTCAAGTATACAGTAATCACAGTGTCAAGAGTAAAAGTACCCTTTTGACACACTGTTTTTTTCCAAGGGTTAAACTTTGCCAAAAATTTCATCATCTACACTAGTATTCTCTGATTCAGCAGATTTTTTTTTTGTTTTAAATATAGAGTTAAGCAAAATTGTTCCTTTTATTCTAAATTCCACTCTACCTACACCCATGACTAATTTCCTTAATGACACTAGTTCCGTTCAACAATACTGGTCATCAAAATGTACAATTTTTTTTTTAAAGCAAACTTTTCTGTACACTGCTTTGGTTTAGCTATATATCTTTTATAAAAATTATTTCATTATTAAATTTTCTTACCACATCTATCTTCCCCAGGCTAATGTTTAACATCCGCTGTAAATTTCCATAGCAAAGATCAATTAATGCGCACTAATTCTTTAAGTGTAGATTTATGAAGTTTCAAATAAAAAATGTTGTTGGCTAATACTGACAAGTGCTAGACACTTAAATCATTTTGTATTAATAGTTTTAAGGTATGAAAACAAAAAGCTACAATCTCTCTCTCTCTCTCTCATATATATATTATATATATAAATGTAATGAGAATGAAAATAAATTCTAACATTCACAGCATTAATTCAAAAAGAGCTCAATACCAAGAGTAGGGCAATAATTAATTTTTACATACAGACAAAAACAACTTGCTCACTACAAAGACGCATTCTTGTTTCGATGCGACTGCATCTCGACTGGTGAGAACCAAAAATGCTTATAAGCAATTCTATTTACAAGCAAACCATTCACGGAAAAAAAAAAAAAAAAGCCATAGGGAGAAACACCTTAAGAGGAAACAGAGAGGGGTAAAGAAAAGAGAGAAAAAAGAAGGAAAGTAAAGAGGGTGACCGAGTAAGACAATATTATTTGTTGATAGCAGTTTGGGTGGTGAAGGAATGTTGAAGCGTTAAGACAAAGTGGAAGTGTTTGCTACAGCTTTTGATACTGTGCAACAGTCCGAAATCTAAGCAAAGTACGCCAAAACTCCCGAGAGAGAGGGGGAGGAGAAAATAGAAAAGCGGAAAAACAATGAAGGAGAAAGGAGGAATAAGTATAGGAGAAGGCCATAGTAGTAATTGAAGACACACCTTTTTTTCCAATGAAGGGTCAGGGATCTTAAAACAAAACCAGAGCTGAATTACACAGATTTATGAAGT
This sequence comes from Acanthosepion esculentum, assembly GCA_964036315.1. Lineage (NCBI taxonomy): Eukaryota > Metazoa > Mollusca > Cephalopoda > Sepiida > Sepiidae > Acanthosepion > Acanthosepion esculentum. The sequence continues at coordinate 124,727,697 of OZ038487.1, forward strand.
TTCTGTTATTTGTTCTGGAATAAATGTAGTATGTAGATTAATAGATGGTTATTTAAGTGGGAAATTTTTGGTAAGTTAAATATATAAGTTATTTGGGGTTTTTATAATAAATTTTGGTTCAGAGATTAAGATATAATTAAAGACATATAAAGCATGCAATGTTAATATACATTTTTTATGAACAAATTTTGACCTATTGCCAAACTGTAAAACTTGTAGAATAAGTATGGATATAAATCAATTTATCTGATACTGTTGCTAGTATTATATATATATATATAAGGAAATACTAGATATCCTGTTGAGTCAGTTTATGCAAAGGAAATCATTGTTACATTATAACTCTGAATTACATCCGGGAAAGGAAGATCCGGGAGAACATTGAAGAAGTCCAAAATTAATGGGCAGGACAAGAAGGGGTAGGGGGAAGTAACAGCTATTAATACAAGGTAACACAGTTAAAAAAAAAAAAATAGATTTAAATATTCATAAAATCTGACTTTGTCCATTTAATTAAGTTCATCGTTTACTTGCAGATCACAACTTATTATTTGTAATCAATAGCTCAAATTATAAATCAAAACGGTTTTTCTTTTTTTTTTTTTAAATCTTATGATACTATCATTGATACAACAAACATGTTTTTACCTATTACAAAATCTGACTGACTACTTTCAGTTTCAATAAAATTCCTTAATGGATTTTTGTTAGTTGCTAATCCAAATTTGTGCTATACATCCCATAAAACTAAGATATAGTCGCAAAATTAATTAAGAGGCAACTGTGACATTGTAACTCGTGTGACAATAAAATCAATACGGAAAGCAAATCCCAGCAACAGATTCAATGAATAAAACAAAAAAACAATATGTCATTGAAATTCAAACTCAATATTTAATAAACTTAAAATTTAACAACTATGGTTGATTGAGTAAAATGTAATATTAGAATGTCCCTGAAAACGCCATTCAAAGGATGATTAAGGAAAGTTGTTTAAGAAATAAAACCAAAAGAATCAAAATTAGGGAAAATCCAGTTTTGAGATAGAATGATTTATACACACACTAAAGGGGGATTTAAAAAAAAAAAAACAAAAAGAAAAAACTAAATGGTATTTTGTTATGTAGTTTGTCAATGACAATTTTATTAATTACTTCATCCCTGCTTTATGAATTATCTCTTATCTTTGACATACGAGAATGAATATTCTGATAGCTTCACACTCAGAGTCTTTTTTCTTTTACACTTTTTGTTGACATTAATTAAATTACTAATTATTTCATTTGATTGATTCGTTTTATGTGGCTATTGCAGACTATTTAAAACCAGAAAATATTCTTTTTAGATTGTAAGATTTTTTTTGAGATAATAATGGTTTAGTGATATAAGTCTTACTAATTAATCCATAGCTGGGGGGAGAAGAGGTAGATTCATACCTTTCCCAAGGGTATTTGCATGTAAGTGAATCTAACGAACCCAATGAGAATTGAAACTCGGCTCTCTGATTAACAATTCCAAGCCATTAGCCATTACATCATCTGCATACAAACTTACAGTACCTGTTATTCCCAAGCATTTACCCATCTAGGTACCGATCATGTTTAACATTGATTAAGTTTGGTGATCGTATGAGATCCGGCGTTTCAACATGACATGGCCATAAGCCTTACTGATTATTAACTAATTAATTGGTGCAATCCTACTTTGGAAATTGTGGAGCCAAAATGCTAAGTTTCCAAGAAAATATATGAAGACATAAAAATGAATTACAAAAACATTCTTTCTTAATTATCAGTTGTATGAGATTTAGGGACCTCCCACCTCATCAAAAATGATTTATAAGAAGATTTTATCATTAGGTTAGGAGACGGGTAATTGGAGGAGGAGTTAAAACGAAGGGAACACACTGAGTCAGGACAAACAAACTGTGCCAGTTCTGGACAACAAACTTCAATAGATATCACCAAATGGTTTATACCGATCAGTTTGGTTTTGTCAATCAGTCACTTTTATTAGTATGGCTATATCTATTCAAACTATTTTGCAAGTGCCAAAAAAAAAAAAAAAAAAAGTTGTATTTTTTTGTCAAGACATGTCTTACCTTCTTTCAGTGCTTATCTCTTATTAATTGATTAGATTATCTTGCTTTTATCTTGATCTTTATAATCCATTGAAACTTCACAGTGCAATGGTCACATGATCAGTTCAATGATCCTAACAGATGATCTATGTAAAGAAGTCACCTTATGATATAGAATAGCCAAAAGCAAGTGTGAAAGAAGTTGGTAGAGAATTTATACATATTCTTTAACTATTGACTATTAGCAACAAAATATTTTTATCAACTGTAGACATTACATTCTACAAAGAAAATGCACATTAATTGACCTTACTTTATACAAAGTTTTCTTATGAGAGGAAAGAAAGATAAAAAAAAAAAAGAAGTAGGAATAGTCATGACCAGTTGTTGCAATTTATTTAATTAACTTTAATCATAAAATACAAGTAAAGATTATTTCCCTCAACACTAAGAGCTCAGATGGATACTACTTATGAGCTGTCAAAGGCTGAATGACAAACGTTTTTCAGCATGACACACAATTTTGTTTCATGCTGCACAGTGTGGATCTGGGGCGGGGGGGGGGGATATTAAACAAGAAAGAAAAATATTGATTGATTCATTAAATAGAAATTAATCTATAAAAAAAAAGAAAGAAAGAATGAAATACAAAACAACACACGTCAAAATTCATTTAATTCTCAAAGAGCAACACTTGACTTAGTTGGTCTTACTAATCCTAATAATTATGTCTTTTCATTAGATGTAATGGTACACACTAGTCCTAAAAGATATTCAACAGTGCAACAAGTTTAATCTTCATGAAGTGTGCTTCTCATTCTGTGGCATTTTTCCAGACTTGATAAAAGAAAAAAAAAATACACCTTGTCAGATAATGAAAGAGGAGCCCCTAAGAAAATTCAAATAATAAAAGGATAATTATGATGGGAATTATTAAAATACAGAATCATATATATATATATATATATATATATATATATATATATATAAAATCACCCAGAGTTTAAAGGCAAGTCTCAAAAAGGTCATCACTCATACAGAATTTGTTGAGAAGCTAAATGAGTGGATGGGGAATGAGCAATTAGAATTAGACAATTAGAAAATGTTTAATCTTTTTGCTTGAAAATATTGCAAGAACAATTCATTTGATTTGTAATCTTATACTCAATGCATTGTGCATTGTTTGAAAGTCATTATGTAAGGTTCAGCCTTAAGTGGTGACAAACAAGCAAATTAACACACACATCTCATTATTTATACAGTTAGTGTATTTTGTATCACTGTGGTTACCACTCTCCTCCATCTCACAATTGTAGTTCGTGGTGACATTCTAAGCAGAATAGTGCAATAGTTTGCCAGTTCTTATTGCACAGGGATTTGTGGTTACACCATCCCTCCTCTCAGAAGTTAGAGGCAGGACCTACAAACCAGCAGGTGGTTTGAATTTAGAATTTTTCTTCTCCTAGACTGGTTGCTAACCAAGGCTATAGAGCCCAGTTTGTCCTGCTATTTACCCATAGGTGTGGAGAAGAGATGAATTCATACCTTTCTCATGGGTATTAACACGTAAGCGAATGCAATGAACTTGAATGGAATTCAAAATCAGTTCTCAGATTTCTTAGTCAGAGCCGGTATCCATTGATCTATAATCACTCCTTCATTATATATATTATATAAAAATACTGTTCCAGTTTCCTGCAGAAAAAAAACTTTTAGCCTCTTTCTGGATTACTATTTACTGTGTAGACAGACAGTACAAGCATCAAAACAAATGTACATTTCTATAATACTAAGGAGAGAGAAAAAAAAATTATATATATATATATATATACACACACACACACACACACATTCAAATGTATACAGCCTTACAGCTACTTTTGTTCTGTATATTTTGTGAATGGATTAACAAAAACACAACCTGAAATCAAAATATATATTTGGTTTTTCCCTCTCCCAACCTTTTGCAATCAGTAAATTTCATTATCTTCACATGAAATAGGTTGACAACTGATCTTCATCAATCAGTCAATAGGCAAGATGTTCAAGTTTCAAGCTATCATTGTTACATGAACAAATAAATGTATTAAGTTTTAAGATGGCAACAACCCAATGCTAGTTATAGAGAAGACAGTAACCACAATTTTATACTAATCCATTTTCTTGGCTTGTTCCTCTTTCATGTCACAGAATGGATGCTGTGACAAAACTGGAGTAGCCATGACTCATTAATATCTGCCTTGCTGAAAAGGACTCAAAGCAGAATCAAATTTCAAGTGAAAACAGAAGTGGGATGGATGACAGGGGGAGGAAATGATGTCAATAAGCCAGAGTGGGAATTCAAATTAGAGAATAAGGAAATAGAGAAGAGATTATGGTTGCTGCCCCAGTGACCTGATGGGTTATACATTATGGTGTTTACTTTTATTAACAAACAAGGGTGAGTCTTTGGCCATTTCAATTCTTTTAGATGTAGAAATTATCAAGTTGCCAAAACTTCCTGAAAATCTCATTGAAATAAAACCTACAGAAGCAGATCTCAAAATAAGAGAGGTTTTGTTTTTCAAGATTTTCTATTTATAACCATTACAGAATCATTGTTACTTTCAATGCATTTATTTGTCAGTCATTCCATTAACTAAGGTGTTTAGTTACATTTGAAAATGATTACAAAATGCACCTGGGATTTGAGAACATATCTTTGGTGAGCCATAAATAAAAGATGTCCTAATTTAATGTTACATGGCATACAATTGTTTTTAGCATTTTCATTTCTCTTTCAAACATATCAAGAGCATTAACATGGCAGACAAATAGAAAAAGAGAATTATGCTCATGGCAGCAGCAGCAGCTACCAAAATAGCCATTTACTTGAAAGTTTCTAGGTCCATTGTATTCAAGTTCATTAACAAACTGGTGATCAAAGGAAAATACTTTCACAGCAGTTAGATATTATATGCTTTGTCCAGACATCATCATCTATAACCTCAGTAAATGAGGGAGGGCTACAACCAAACAGCCTCCTATTAGGTGGGGTGGTGCATAAGGTCACCAAGTCCTACATGATGAGGAGAGAGCAAGTCATGGCAGACAAAAGTGAAGAATACTGTGATCCAATCAAAGCACTTGCTGACCAAACTCAAAGAATCCAAAGAACCTGGTGGTTCTTCTAGTGAACAAAAGGAAAGACACATGGTTCTGTACAGCCCGCCCCCACCTGGACATACCCAGAGTGATGCACATCATGTTTATGTCAATATGAACCTTGAGCAATGAGAAATGTATCATGCTGCCCCCACAGAGCTTCAGGATAAATGACAACACCTACATCAATGTGCTGGACATGGTAGTCAAGCACAAGATAGAGAAGATGGGCAAGGGGAGGATGCAAGTGCTCAAACAAGTCTCTACTTCTTTATATGGTAGGCATGTTACTCAAAATCATTTCACTGTCATAATGTGGCCTCCTAGCTCACCAGATTTGAATCCTATAAACAATGTCAGGGGAATTACCAAAAGGGAGATCGGCCAGTGCTCCCACAGTATCAAGAATACCCAGAAGGCAACCTTCACATATGTAATAGCCAACCTGTGCAAGAACTCCTTAATCCGGGCATGCAGTCATTTCAGAGTGTAGGCTTATCAAATAGCCTTTTTCTTAGTTGAACACATATACAAATTTAAAAAAAAAATATATTCTTAATATTGTTCTATTGAATATTTTTTTCTTTTTTTTCATATTATATTTTCTTCTCAATTACTTAGAGATCCATATACACTGTCAGATTTTATTAGACAATGTTTGCACAATAAAACTGGTATAAATTAACCAATGTGTGTAAAATTTTCAAGATATAGTTATATGATAAATATACCATGTGAATTTCAGTTTAATCATGCAACTCAAAAGCTGCTTATAAATGTAATAGTATATTATTATTAATATTTTACTTTAATTTTAGATATAAAGTTTGTCATGTTTTCTAAGAAAGATACAACTTTAAAAACAAGATATTGAATGATGGGAACAGTATTGGAAATTGTGAAAAGGTTGAACAGAGATCAAAGATTATTTTTTTTACAATGATGTTCACTCTGTACAAGGTCCAAGATCCACTCAAAGTAGAGTATTACACAGTAAGAGGCACAGTTTATGGGGATATGTGAGGAAAGGTAATGGTTAACCCTAGACTTGAACAGGTTAAGAAAATTGTAGTTATTGGGGAAGCATCCTTGAAGTTGAAGAGCTAATGATAATAATAATAATCAAAAAAAGAAGATGAACAAGAAAGTTTTCAAAGCTGGTATTGTCAATGTAAACAGAGAGAAAAGAAGCTGCTGTGTTTTAAGAAGATTCATTAAAGACGTGAAAGCAACTAAACCATCATCTTTAAGTAAAAACATCACAAAAGGAAACATGTAAGTTGAGCAAAAAAAATTACATGAGAAAACTGTTTCTTTTTTTCTTAATGGTAATTTTCAGTGATCAATTTAAGGCTTGGATGGCTGATTTAGCAACAGTAAGAAGGAGGTGGAGTAATGTTTTGGGGTTTAGTATTATTGACAGTAATAAAATTACAGGACCCTTCAAAGTTGATGATTGTGTCAAAGCAAGCTAAATGAAAAGAAATTAAGTTCTTGGACAAGATGCATTTTTTCATGAGTACAGATTACAATCAAGAAGCTTCAAGCTAAATATTATATTCATGCCAGATAAAGCTAATTCATATTTTATAATGCTGACTATTGCCCACCTTGCCAAACAAATATAAAAATAAAATGATTTCAAAGACACCAAATTAATGGAATGGCCTCCAACTTTATGAGATATTAATAAAGACTTATAGTCCATCAACAAGATGTGTTTTTTTTTAAAGTGGAAACCAATATTCAAGCATTGAATCTCAAGAGGGGTGGAGGGTCTGGTCTAATGAAAGCAGTTGCAAGTAATGTTAAAACCAAAATAATAGAAAAGTTAACAAAAATCAGTGAATGCAAGATTGAAAAAGATTACATAGAATGTCAAAGAGCTTAGATTAAGACGTAAGTGTAAGACAATTTATTCAGGTAAATGGGGTAATGTGTTAATCAAAAGATGTTTCCATGGCTTATAGATTTTGGATTTATTTATAAATATAAATTTACATTGCCATTTGCATAATAAAACTTGACACTTCCAAACAACTTGTATATTTTTTTAAAAATAAGGATAGGTATTGTAAGTTGAAAGACGATATATTCCTCATGTAAATATATCTTGTAAATTTTACCAACATTGGTTAATTAATAGCATTTAGTGTGAAAACATTGACTTGCTTCATATAATGTGTCCTAGTTTTACTATTTGTTTTCTTAAACTGCCTAACATTCACAACAAACCTTGTATAAAACATCCCTCAGATTGAACTGAGGACATTAACAACTACCCTAATGTTATTTTCCAAAGCATGTAAACAAATTGACTGAATGAAAATTGTTTTAGTTCAGATGCTAAAAACAAAATTGTGTTTTAAAACTAAAAGTTAAATTCAACATACCATCACACAAAAAAGTCAAAATTCCCAGTGGGATAATGTTCTTTTACATACTTTAATAATTAGGCTTTTCTCTAGCCAATAATTTATAGTCTGCTTTCAAAAATACCTTTCAGTTATGAAAAAAAGAAAGATATATTTACATGAAATACTAAATGAAGGAAGAAAGGACACTGTTACACTAATCTCAAATATTTGGTACAACATTGGGATTCTAGCTGATTGTTATTTTTAATAAATCACCACTTTACAAAAGAGTGACAAAGTTTTGTAGTTAAAAACTTCAAAATAATGTCATGAATGCTACCAAAAAACTGTTACATAGTGCTTTCTTTTTTTTTTTGTTTATTCATTTTTAAACCTAATTTTTTTTTATATTTTAAAGACTTTAGTGGGAGAATGTTGCTCATATGTATTTACTGATTTAGAAGAAATTATCTTTTAAAGGGAAATTGAAAAAAAAAAAAGAAAAAAACCTGGAAATATCATAGAAAAGTCATACAGTTTAAATGTTCATGTAAGGGGCTAATATGTAGAGATTTTCTTGATTTACTAATATCTTGGATAATTATTCATAAAAGAGAAAAAAAATAAATCAAGTATCAAACACATTCATCTTCATTAAGAAAATAAAAGTTAATGCTCTTAATCAAAAAGAAAAAAGAAAAAAAAAAGCTGTGTGCATGAGTATGTACACACATGCATGTACACACACACATGCACTCACGCAGAAGACTTTAAATGGTAGATCACCAATGAAATGAATTTTAATAGAATATTCTGGGATTTTATTGTAAAAATTATTGGATACATTGATAAAAATAAGTATGAATTACACACATTTTTCTAGTAAAATATGTTTTGATAATGGATAAGTTTTATGAGAAAATAAAATGGTGACATTAATGATGAGAAGAAAGTTAAAATTAAAAAGAATTTTTTTAAAAATTTGGGCATAAAAAATGTCAATTTATTAGATTGGAAAACTTAAAATCATTTTTTTTTTGTTAATTAGTTGGTTTTTTTTCTTCAAGAAAACAAACAATATTCATATTAATTATGACAAAAATGTCTAAAGTGGAAGCATGGTTATGGTAATGGTTAGCAAACTAACCTAGCAGATTTTTACTACTCTAGCGAGTTTGATTCTAACTCGGTACTCATGGTTTTGTGTTAGACTAAGTCAGACTAGGTAAACAGCCTAAATTTAAGATCTATCAATATTTTTGCAGATGTTCCATTCAGTCAATGATCATCCAACTCCTGTTTTTAATATCTTAAAACCTCTGACACAATATCATACAAGACGCATGATAGATAATATGACATCGAGTGTAATGCAACCAGATGCAAAATCACAATGCAATAAATGATACAGAATGTTATAGTACAATGCACAAGTACTAAACCCCTTTGTCCTCAGGATAACCCGTAATAATATTCCCTGTGTATTGCTCTGAGAAGATGACTAGTAAAATGTTGTGGCATGGTTTTTAGTCTATCAGAGAACAACAAACATTAATAATTATATTTAAAACTATTTCAGACTGAGGCAAGACTAGAAGTAAATGGGAATGCCAAATGATATTGAGCATTTTGAATGTTGATTTTCCAACCAGATAATTTTCCTAATGAGGAGTGAGACTATCTTATTTAAAATTCACCTTAATAAATATCTAGCCAAACATTAATTCCAATGAAAAGTAAAAGAATATAAAAAGTAATAAACAGCATAAGAATGCCTGCAATAGAAGGGGATATAATAAACTAATCTCATAGGTCCTTACTAGTGATACTGATTTACTAATTGTTGCACTAGATTAATTGTCGTTTCATTCTAGACTGAATATCAAATATCTACAATAAGAAAATTATCATTTCTGGAGTGCCAGCAAGTTGTACACACTTCACTATTCTAGTGAGCTTGAATTTGTGTCCATAGCACAAAGAGATAAATAATTATTATGAACAGCAATACAAGTAATAGACAGTTTAACAGAATAGATATCAAACTATTTTACCATTTTGTATACTATGGGGCTAAAACTAAATATAGTCAACAACATTTTATTACACAATAATAATTTGAATTAAAAAAAAATTTAAAAAAAAAAAGGAATATATATATAATTTGTGTATTTAGGCAGCAACTTCTCTTGTAGGCATGTCTGATTAAATAAATTACAACCATTATGTCTGCTTATTTTTTACCATAATCCTTTCATATTCACAAATATTTTTCTGTGTATTACAATCAAATGATGCAATGATGTTACAGTGGATTTCTTGCATCATTTGAAAAATATTTGTGATTATGAGAGGATTATGGTAAAAAACATAAGCAGACATAATGTTTGTAATTTATTTAATCAGACATGCCTACAAGAGAATTTGCTTCCTATACAAATTATATATATATATATATATATATATATATATTTATTCTGTAAAATCCACAATTAACACAGTGCAAAATATATCAATAGCATCTGCTTCACAATGCAATTTTCACTTTGAAATTTTCTGTATTAGGCCATGAAAGACATCAAATGTGCCTGTGCAATGTAAACACCATAACATATAACAAATGCATATCATATCACTTGTGTAAGAAGTGTGAAATACAAACAGAAATTAACAAGGCTGGCAGCAGAATAAAAGATTTCTCCTATTTCACTGGTTTTGGGTTTTTTTTCATTAAACAAAATAAAAACTGAAACCATTTACATACATGCACATGCAGAGAAGAAGAAAAGAAAACTTCATGTGGAGGGGATGAGAAATACACCAAAGCAAAATAAACTGAAAAGAATTCAAAATATTTTTCTGACACAGACTTGGCCTTCAAAAAGGACTTACCACTCTCTCCTTGCAGGAAATTGTTAGTGTTCTTGTCCCAAGTTGATGAAGAATGGTCTACGTATGCCATGGGAAAAATTAGCAGTGAAAGATAATATTGGTTTTTATATTAAATTCTAAAAAGAATGTTCTCTTTCACTCACATATGCAGATCATCATTAGCATTTGTTTGAAGCTTTCTGCTAACTGTTTAGGGAGGTCTCACTTGAAAAAGTAGATTTTTCTCTATTTAAAAGGAGGCAATACAAATAAAAAGAAATTATGAACCATCTCAATCATTTAGAGCTCCAATTTAGAATTTCTAATAAAGAAAATCTAATTTTCCCAAAATGTAGATCAGCTAAAGTGACTAATAATGCCAAAATATGGTATTGATGCAAATTTATTACTATTTAAAGATGGTTGGTTAGAATTATTATAAAATATTAAATTTCTCTTTTCATACAATAAGATTTGTTTCAATTGAATGTACAAAATAGAAGCAACAGTAAAAATTGAATTTTAGATTTAACAAAATCTTTAAAAACGATTTTTTTTAAATTAAAAAAACAAATTATTTTACAGTGCTAATTAAATTGACTACCATTTTCCCCAAATATAAATGGAAATATTTCAAAAACAAAAAAATTTGCAAGTTTAAAAAGAGGTAAAATTTAAACTAATCTTGTGATAGAGTAGGAGGGGACCAAAAAATGAAGAAAAAGACACTTTAAGATATTTAAAAATGTTTCTAACAATTGTTTTCTTTTTAAATCCTAACCAAATATTTTTGTTTCTAACATTTACTGTGACTAGAATTAGACAATTTTTTTGTATACATTAAAGAACAAAATTTTAGTGGGATTCAAAAGAAAAAAAAATTCCAAACTTACAGGCATATGAAGATTGTTAGTCCAGTCTAAGCACTCTAAGCCAGCTGTATCCATATTCAAAATTGATCTCACAATCAACCCAATTATTTCCAATTAATGGATAAATTGAATCCACTTTCTCTGATTGTATATTCAAATCTTAATACATCAGCTGCAATAAAAAAATAAATTTAACTTTAAAATAAACAGCAAATTTTATATAGATTTTAATATTAAAAATACAATTTAAATTAAATCCATAGAACAGTTGAAGAATAGAGTAGTAACGCGAATCACAAGAGTTTCAGTTCAATTTTAAATACTGAATAAGTGAACATGATTAATATTTAAGTTAAAAGAAAAAGTTATTTAAGCAAAATGTGTTATATCTTTAGCAAGGGATAGAATAGATGCTACAAATAAGTCAGAGTTAGAACCAGATTATAAAATACATCTCATAATGCCAAATAATCACAAGTAAAGGCAATACTGTCAAAGTTGTCAGATAAGTACAAGATAATGTGATAACATTTAAATTTCTTTAATCCTTTTTCTCTTTTTTTTTTTTTTAATTCATTGAAACAATCCAAGTGTCATGATTTTTGCACTGAGACATTTCCTTCTTGAATAAAGAGGAATGAATCATACCTTAGAGTCACAATAACAACATACTAAAGTTTAAGTTGACTATTAAATGTCAAGTACTGAAGTTAATTTTGTAGGACAATATATATTCACTATGGGAAAATTTCATTCTATAGGCCATGTCCAAATTTTAAAATCCACACACACGTGTGTGTGTGTGTGTATATATGTACGTACATGTGCTACACTTTTCACAGAGTGCAGTGATCTTAGGCAGAAGCACTAATTTGTTTCCAAATCCTATCAAATTTGATGGGTATTATGTTAGTATGTATATAAAAGATTCAGTCAGAGTTTGTAAAACTATTAGTCTATCTTTTACCTATCTGAAGAAAATAGGTCATTATTTACTAAGGTTAACCAATTTGATTATTTTCATTTCTTTAAAACATTTCACCTCATATACTATTTTTAATATAAAACACAACATATATTTATCAGTCAAAATCTGATTCGCTCTTCTTAATGAAATAGTCCAATGTTATGAGAATGGGGACTAAGGGATTACTTAGCACCAATAAGAAAATATCTCATTAATAAATAGGCCTGATTGGGCTGCTAATAAATATTTTAATTTGTTTTCTTTTATATTAGCTTTTTCTGCATATTGATAGCTTTTTAAATCAAAATTCTTTCTCATATTATACAACTATAATGTTAATAATCTAGATAAAAATCTTAGATTCCTCATGCAGAAAATGCAACCAATGCAATTGCAAAATTACTTAAATGTTGCCATCATTTTTCAATGCTATGAGCAAACTAACTTCTAACATTCTACTTTTTTGTTTTTTTTTAATTATGATTTTTTTTTAAATCTACGTTATACTTAATTCAAACAACAATCTATCCTTGTAACTTCTTTTTAAATAAAACTTGTTCTGAACACTTGTTGCTATTGGAAATATGAAGCTAGAAAAGAACAAAAGAAAGCTTTGCAGAATGGTGCCATAATGAAAAGCATACACAACCTCTAAGGAAGCAGAAAAATGGGTCTTTCCAGAAACCAAAAAAGAAATCAGGACAATGACTTTTACAAAAATACATTTTGTCTGTGTTCCCAATATATCAAGATTTTTTTTTTTTCCTTTTAACTCACAAGTAGAGACAGTGAATAAAAGTTAAATCATCTCCAGCTTTCAAGTATTAGTTACAATGTGTGGGGGGGGGGACAAAGAGGTTACTTGCTGATATGTCAAGCTCACTGTAAACTGCCTGCCAGGTGACTGGCAGGAGAAGCTGAAAAAAAAAAAAAAAAAACCTATTATATACAGCGAACAAGTATGTCCAGACAATGCGAGAACACTTTAATGAACTGCTCACAATGTCTGTAACACTCTTAATTTCAGTCTAATAGCTACTTGATAATGACTAGTGTCCAAATTCACTGGTGATAATGTGCAACTCACCAGAATAATCTTAAAAAAAAGTTAAGAATAATAACTAAAAAGGAATTGAATATCTTACATAAGATTAAAAATCGTGATCACTTATATTTTTCCAAAAGGAGGTGTAGAGCTGGCCAAACAACACAGAATATATAATACAAATAAAATTTGTCACTTAGCTGATTGATGTTATATTCAGCACTTTGACTCCAGAGTTTTGTAGACAAACCTTTTTGCAAATTGTTCAGTTCACTCATTAGGAGCTTTCAGCAATTAACTGTTTTTTCTCATTTATTTTTTATCTTTATACTAAGTGTGATGTAATTGACTTATGTACTAGTTATTGGTGTTAGGTTGATATTTTTCTTGTGTGAGTGAGTGAGAGTTACCTTCTAAACTAATGCAGATGGAAAAGTATGAATCCTGTTTTCCTCCAATGCAGATCATCACACCTAGGATCTGCCAAATGAAGTACATAGGACTGACTCATCCTCATTCCCCTCGTATTCCATTGGTAAGGAGGAAGTTCCACTCACACAGCTCCTTCTCCCCAGAACTTTTGTATTATGGAACAGACTTGCAATAGTATGCTTTCCCAATCACTACAATTTTAACCTATTCAAGCTGAAGGTCAACTGTTATCTAATATATCTTAATATATACCTCTTGTTCCCTCCCTGTACACCCTTACAACAACCTCATTTAGTAACCATCTACCTTGAGTAGTTGCTGGGCAAACACTAGTTTAAAAAGTACTTAGAAAGGACATGGACACTAAAAAGCAATCTCCTCCTGCCCCCAGAAATGAATGACTCACAATGATAGCTTAATGATCACCTAAATCATAAATTTTTTACTTGAACTTTCTAAAATACCTAAGCATTCTTATAAAACCAGTATGCTGCATGTGCATTGAATATCTGTTAGCAAGCAAGGTTCAGGAGAAAAACATTCGTTTAATTTTTGTACCCAAGTTAAATGGGTTTTTAAGTATTTAATATATTTATTCTGCCTTAAAAAAGAAAAAGAAATGGTATATATATTGTAGGAGTAAAAATTCATCAAAAAAGTAAAATATTTTATTCATTGTGTGAATTCTTGTCATAAATTGTATCTAGAGAAAGTTTTAAATTGCAATTTTTTTATGTTTGCTATTTTCAATCAAAATTCAACTCTGAAAAACTTAGAAGTGAATATAAAAATCAAATAAAAACAAAAAACTGAAGTGTTCCAAAAAGTGTTCCAAAAGTACTTCAAATGAAAAATAAGAATTTCACAAGCTGTTAAGTAGGTCAGATAAATTATATGTAAGAATAAGAACAGCATTCATTTGTTAGTTTGAGCAGCAGACCAGCAAAATTAGGACTTGAGAAAAAAATGATTTATAACCATTTATGATTAAAATTTCCATTGAGATTTATAAGGAACAACAAAAAAAATCCACAATTAAAGCCTTATTATATATTGAAAAAATTACTGATATAGTAAATATTAGAATTTTATGTTTTTCAACATTTCTTTGGGTCAACTCAGTATTAATGATCTTTTCAATCAATACTAAAAAGCATAATAAACAGAACTATTGTTTATTAACCAGCAGACAAGAGAAAGACTATTTTTATACGGGTAAATATTTAGAGCAAAATAAATTTGCTAGAAAATGTTAAAAAGAAAAAAAGAAAAGAATAAATGCATATGAATTGTTTAAAACTGGGAAAAAGGCCCAATTCAGCCAAATTTGAAAGAAAAGAAAATCACTCAGCTTACTGTAAAAGCAACATTTAAATAATTCAGAGTGATTATTACATAAATATCAACACATTTATTAAAGCTCTAATATACTGAAAATGGTTATCAATAAATTTTGTCTTGAAATAGAAAATTACGATTTATTGCATGAATATTTAACATATAATGAATAAATAAAAAAATATACTTAACATTAATGAATTTAGAGATATCCATTCTTCCTCACTTATATTAAAATCTGTGATCAAGTTTACAGTTTAAATTTTGGTGCCACATACATGATAAATCAGTAATCTTAAATTTCCTTTTCCTGGCAGTAACATTCGCCCATAAATGTAGCAACAGTGTGCCTATAAAAATCTGATAATTATATCATGGACGTGATTACAAAAAAACACATCAGAAAACTTCACTCAACTTTAGTATCAAATATATATAGAGCCATAATTTCAACCCACACCAGCTCCTCCACTTTAACAAGCACATACCTAAAGTGTTGAAATATTTATTTATAAAAATTATAAAGTATGCGTCAAAGTTTTCCCCGAGGCTTGGCTGATATCTTCCTGCCTCTGTCCATAACAAAAATTCTACTCTGCAAAAAGAGGATAGATCACAAATATGAAACTGCTTATATTTGTTGACCATTGAAGAAACCCATTTCCTGACAGCAATGACGCATTTGCCATTCTCTTGTAAATGAATCTTCAAAACAAAATATAGAGAATGACATTCATGCATAAAAACAGACAATGAATGTCAACCAAAACTAAAAACTGTTTTCTTATTAATGATAAATTAACTTTTTAATTTTATTTTACAAAAATGAATTTAATAATAAATCAGCCCCTTTACATTTCAGATATATTTTATTTCCAATTTCTCAAGTGAAAATAAAATTTAAGTAGAATATTACATATTTACTGATTAAATACTATTAATTATTGTTTACTTAAATTGTTAAACATCAATTTTATTCAAATGCTAAATTGGTTATATTAATCAAAAAATGAACACAAGCATTGATGCAGTCTCATGCAAAAAGATGTTCACATATTATGGGGGGGGGCACAAATACAGTTAACTCTTCCTCATAATGGAGATGGGAGTGACCTTCAAGTTGAAGTAAAACTAAACTATTTTTTGTGATAAAATATCAGAAATTAGAACCTTGAAAAATATCTCCAGTTACTCATTTTAATAGAATTTTTTCCATTAATAAATGGCTAAAACAAAAATTCAAAGGATCAAATACATTTTACATTATGCAATCAAAAAGTGAACAACTGCATTGAAGTTCCATCGCGAATTCAATTCTTAACCAAAGAACTTTTAATAAAAAACAGAGTATTTGCAAATGGTTTAAATATGATCACAGCAGCAGCAATGGTGACAATATATGAATTTCATATAAATCAAACATTTCTCTTTGGTAAGCAATTAGTTTAATTAAATAAAATATTCACTTCTGTTAAAGATAAAAAAATGATATTCCAAAAGTTATAGAAACATTAATTGCTACTTGTAATATGTTATATCAGAAATTATATGAAAATTATTATTCTAGTTTGCTGAATGAAGATGTTTTTTTTTATTAAACAAAAGAACTCAGAAGGTAAAGGAGTTGAAATAGTGGCAAAATGACTTACATTAATTTTCTTAATGATAATTTACAGAATTCTAATTATCATTTACAGAAATAGTTTAAAATCCAATTTTCAGTAAATCTGTTTATGGAGCCTTAATGGGCATAAAATACAACGCATGTAACTTTAATAAATTGCTATATTTTTACCCTTGTGAAAGGATTTACATTTTTAAGGGAATTTAAAAAAAAAAAAAAAGCATCGTCCTTGGATTTTGTTTTGGGAGTTATGTCCCTTACAACCAATGATGAAAGGTGACCCTTCTTTAACCCACGTACATACCAGAATTAAATTAAATCTCATTAATTTTCACATAATTATCAAGAAAGAAAATGTTTGTCTTGTAATTAGTTAAATCATTTTCAAGAGAAAGTTAATGTTTTTAGTTAAACAGACTATTTTTCAACTTTCGAAATCAAATTCAATTACTCAGCACATGTCACATTCACAACAATTGATTTTTATTTTTTACTTTTTGTGGAATATCAAACTTCATAGGAATTTTTTCATGATTATGAGGAAAGAATGTCAATTTCTGTGAATAAAAGGTTCTTCCTATCATTTATTTGTTGATAGTAAGTAGAAATATAATAAAAACAGGTGTATGGATTTTGTTTTTTAAATATAAAAACGAAAACCCACTGATAAAAAAAATAAAACCATTTTCGGCGCACAGGCATCTATATGGACCATTAGGAAAAGTAATAATTGAGTCTTAATAGGAAAAAAAACTTAAAAAAGCAATTGTAATATAAAATGTGTCATCATGAAAATGTTTGGGGGCAGGGAAGATGGAGCAAGTGGGATAAGTAGAATGACTATCAATGCAAACAAGTACTTAATTTGATTATTTCGTCAACAAATAATAATAATATTAACAT
This sequence comes from Acanthosepion esculentum, assembly GCA_964036315.1. Lineage (NCBI taxonomy): Eukaryota > Metazoa > Mollusca > Cephalopoda > Sepiida > Sepiidae > Acanthosepion > Acanthosepion esculentum. Next base: position 124,745,330 of record OZ038487.1, read on the forward strand.
TAGACCTGAAAATGTTTTCATTATTGATCATCTCTAGCATTTACTAAGTGCTATAATGAGAACAAGTTGGTTGATTAGCATTAATAATCGTAGCAATGAATGCTTCCGGTTTTTAAATGAAAATTAACACCTGGTGAAGAGATTTTCTTGTGTGTTTCTTTTTTATGTGACAACAGCAACAAAAAGAGAGCAAAATTATATGACGATCGGTAAATTTGATAATACAAAGAATATAGGAAAACAGCAGATGATCAATTTAATTGACAATAGATTTTTAAGAACAGATCGATTTTCTTTATCTATGGGGGCTAGTTTTCCTTTCCTTTTTTTATTCATTGATACACATGAGAGAGAGAGAGAACACTATCGATCTGGTGAATAAAATTACCGGTTTCAAGTAAAATTTGATAAAGGAAAAAACAATTAGTGTTACAAAAGTAAAAAAATAATAAACAATTTTTAAATTAATTAGATAATCATAATCTATTTTTAGATTTCATTTAATTGCAATAAAAGAAAAAAAAACTGAAGACAAAGTCTGATTTTCTTCCGTGTCGGGGTATGAATGATTAATTGTGCGTGTTTAGACTTTTTCCCTTCAGCCTTGTTGTAAATTAAAAGCTGGGTTAGTGAGCCTTGATGACAAATAAAATAAAAATGATTTTCAGATAGATCAAAGTAAAATTTCCCCTAAAAAAAAAAAAAAAAAATCTCCCAGAAGTATTCGATATCAAAATGATCATAATCGATATTGAATAATTACTACGACATGTTACATCTTCTTTTGCTTTTCTCTATCTGAATTAGGCTTGCTGCCGAGTGATTTCTTTGTTGAGGCGATTTTAAATGAATGGGTTGCAGTTGCTAACTACATGTCTGGTCCTTCCTCAGAAACGAAATATGAAAATGACCAAAAAACAAACAGAAAAATAATGATTTCATACTAGAGTACAAACTACAAATTGTTCATTTTTTTTTCTTTTTTTGTGTAATGGTAATTTGTCAGTAAGGAAAGATTTTTTTTGCAATTTTCTTCTAAAACTTTCAATAGTTTACGCTTCATTTCAAGTTACAAAACCGTTTTTCTCTCTTTTCTTGGTATTATTATTCATTCATAAAGAAAATTAAAAGTTTGAAGGCGAGCTTTTGAACAGAGCAATTAACGACGGCATGGTCATGTGACGCAACACACCTTTCTCAAAAAAGAAAGAAAAGATGAGGATGGTACTTTTTTTTTAAAGGGGCTGGACATATAATTCACAGTATTTTTTTTTTTTTCTATTCCCAAATTGGAATTTTTTTTTTCTTTTAAAGAAAAAAGGTTATCGGCAAAAAATTGATTTTGTTCACAATTACAAAAGATGAAAGAATATGAACAAATTTATACTTTAGTTTATTTTTATCACACATTATAAATTCTGACTAGAGATTAAAAAAAAAAATTAGTATGAAGGATTTTACATGGAGAACTAATATTTAAATTAAATTAGAAATATGACAATTGTTACAAGATAGTAAATTTTAGACAATTTCGTTTTAAACATGGTAAATTGGAAGTTTGAAATCGCATTATATTTTAAAAAGCATTTAAGAAAATAAATTTAACTAGATACTTTTTTTTTTCTGAAAGACAATTTTAATAAAATTCATGCTACTTAAAGTTACAGTTTCGAAAATAAAGATTTAAAAATGCTTGGCATTTTAATATGAAGAGAAAAGATTAGTAATAAAATAATAATAATAAATTTTAGATAGAAAATGAAAATTTAGGTTCAGTTCTTACTCATAAAATAAAAATAAGTGTCCAACATTTGTGTAGTTAAAAATTAAAATTAAGAAACACAAAGACAATGAATGTATTCAATTGTATTCAATAAAATAAAAAAACCTGATGGATTTTGTTAAAAAGTTCCTTTTTTGTTTTTCTACCAATTTATAAAAAAAATGATGTTAAGAATGAAATAAAGAGAAAGTTGAGGCTTTTTTTTTATCTTAAAAAAATGCTTAATTAATGAATAAATTTTAATTAATGAAGATAATATCCGCTTTGACCTGTTTTTGCTCTACATTATTTTTGGTAAATAAAAGGAAAAAATGCGGTCGAAATTCCTTTGGTATTGAAACTGAAACTTGAAATTTCACGCAAATATTTCATCATTTACTTCTAATTTGGTATCGAGGGCATTGTCACAAGTATATGAGTAGATAAGGTTCGTTAAATTCAACTGTAAAAGGTAGATTTACCAACAAAACATAGATTAATGTAGGTTAGAGTGCCTTTTTTTTTTTTCGTCAGTTTCCAATGAATGACTGAAAAAATACAAGGAACGTATTTTTTTTTTCGGTTAACATTTACAAGATGATTGTCAAATACGAAAGGAAACCAAAACAGAAAGCCGGATATTATTCAACATGATAAACACAAAAGGATAAATAAACATTGTTTTAAAACAGCGGAAATTCCTTAAAATGAAAACTAAAATCAAAATTCTGTTAAGTGTACTCACCTCATGACTTACCACAGCCGACATTATCATCATCAATTTTACCACTAGGAGGCGCGCCAATCACACACACATTATTATTATTATTATTGTTGTTGTTGTTGTTGTTGTTGTTAGTATGTCTTACTCTTATGTTATTATTCTTATTCGTTTTTAACATTCTTCCTTGTATTATTATTAGTACTATTTCTATTCTTTTTTCTGTTCGTTTATATCATTCTTATCTACCTTATCTTTTCATCTTATTCTTATTCTTGTTCCTGTTTGTTTTTGGCATTCTTGACATTCTTATGCTCGATTACTGTCACCGCCCCCGAAACATTAATTTTTTTGACGTGTTGAAATTTCGTCGGGACAGTTCTATGACATAATACCAATAATATCGCAACCTTTCTTTGAGTATCTAAAAAAAACAATTTCCCCCCTTCTTAGGAAGACCTCCTCTTGAACATTTTAGGAATAATACGAATCAATTCAATTCTCTTTTTAAAAAGGGTTGTAAATCGATTTTAGAAGTACGCAAATAAAAATATGTGGCTAATAAAAGTAGAATTTGAAAAAGAAGATAATATATGATCGACTTAGAAAACTAAAATCAAGTCTATGGAATTATAAAATAAACGGGACGTGAATCTTTCTGCACGTACGTTACAGATCATTAATAATAATATTCATTCATTTTCAATTCATTCATTAATTCGCAGAGAGATCCTAGAAAATATAATAACAATAAAGAAAACGTTACTTAATTGTTAGTTTCCACTGCAATAAGAAGTGATGAGACATTAAAGATGAGTTTTTCGTCGAGTAGAATTTATAAATAACAACTTATTGATAGATTAGGTAATTTTACTGAGTACTACTGCTAAGTTTAGTAGTAGTACACTTACACAATGATTTCAATGGCAGATTAAATTGTCTATGACTGGATTGTGTTGTTGACTACTATTTCATGTTGTTGCTAATGAACATGTACAACATTTTACAGTTTTTTATTTATTTTTGCTTCTTATTCATCAACACGAGACAAGCCTTTGACAGACATCATTTTTAAACTACAAAAATAACTTGTTCTTTTCTCCCTTCTTTGTGTATCATCAGACTTACCTCCTAGTACCTTTCAAATGCACGTAGACACCATATACATAATTAATAATTATTTATACATACACACATATCTTCTTATGTATGTAGTGTACTTACTTACATATAGTAACTTACGTTAACTTTTTTATTCAATTTTTAAATGTATATAATAATACTTACTGTAAGTAACTTACACAACACAAACTTACACTACTACACACACACTTTCCATGTGTCTAATTCTCTATTTGTGTAAAAATGAACACAGACTGTTCAGGCATGTATATTATGATAATTTTATTTCTTTTTAAAGACACTCAAAGATAATTTTATTTTTTTAATAATTTCATTTTTTCTTTTTTGTCATGTCAAGATTTCACGAAATATTTTGTCAAAGTTGATTTTTTTTGGAAACACTGAATAATAATAATAATAATAATAATACAATTGTTCAGTCATCACAAACTGTTATTCTCGTTCCAATCAGTGGAAACGAAATTAATGACTATCAATATTATTAGTCATTGATTGATTTTTTGATTGTTAGTATAAAAAAAATGAAGATACACACCAACAACTTATTGAACCAGAGAAAAAAACAATTGTTAACGTTTTACTTTTGGCCTTTTGTGGTTATAAACAATAATGAAAAAACATTATTCAATTTATGTTGAATGAATTCAAACGATTTTAAAATCGATTTTCTATTTTGAATTTCGATTTCAATGAAAGGAAAAAAACTTGGGAAATATAATTCAATTTCTTGAAACAAAACGAAATAAAATTAAAATAACTTTCAAGTATTAATAATGTAAATTAAAATTTATAAAAACCCCAGCATAAGCTGAAAGGAAATCAACATTATCAAAAAAAACGTGATAAATTGTTATTCGAACTGTTTATTTTCCCCCCATGTCTCATATTGCAATTACGTTAAAAAAAATAATGACAGTTTGTTTTAATTTCAAATTTTAATCATTTAAATGTTCACGCTGGAAATAACCTTCATTTGTAGTTCTTTATTTAGTGTGAATGCAATAAAAAATAAATAAATAAAATTCGCATAGATTTTATAAAGTTTTAAAAGAAAAAAAAGCCTTATCAAGTCATTTGGGACAATGTCAAAAAAAACTACACAAAAGAAAATCGAGGGACAATGCGACAAAGTGAATCCCCGTTTTTTGTACACTAAAGGCAGGTGTGAAAATTAGTTTATAGCTTCCTTTTTTTTTTAGTCTGACACAAAGCTAGAATATTGGAAGATTATGTTACATTAATCTTCCAACTGATAAACTTAGTTCATCAATTCAATTGGAAGCTGTGTTGGATATATTTAAAATTCTGTTCCGTTTATAATTCTGGCTTTAGGCCCCAAACAAACACCAAACAAATGCACTGGTGGGATAGAGTGATGAACTACCAACCTCATCTCTCAAGCTTTTTCGACTTGAGAATTTAGTCTTAGAGAGATAGTCCTATGCAGGAGTATTAGCAAAAAAAAATCTATCTTGGAACAATGACTTTCTTTTCTATCACGATTTGAACCAAGCACACAAAATAAAATTATTTCCAAATAATTTGCTCACATGAATTTTTAGAGACAAAGAATTCATTTATGTTTTCCTTTCCTACGAAAATATTTTGTTAAAAACTAAAAAGGAATGTCTTTTTTTACTCACATAATTTTTTTAACTAGCATAGTACCAACCTGTAAAAAAAGAAAAAAAAAACAAAAACAGGCGGATTTGCCTAGACTGTTCGCCCTGCCTAGGATCAAATGTCGCCCCCAAGACATTTTATTTATGAATACGATCTTGGTCTTGCCTATCTTGCTAATTTCCACACGACAAAAGAATTGGGAAAAGGTAGGGAGGGAGAAAAGGAAGTAGGTAAGCAAACAAAGAATGAAATGTAAAAGTTAACAAAGCTTCTCCTTCTTCTTCTTCTTCTTCTTCTTCTTCTTCTTCTTCTTCTTCTTCTTCTTCTTCTTCTTCTTTATTTTCTTCAATGTGCCGTGTCCCTTCTGGACGTAGGCGATCATGGATCTCTACAATTTTCTGTCCTCTGTAGCGTTTAATAAATTTTGACAATTTGCTATCTCTTCTAAACCTCGTTCTGTCATTCATCAAGTACGCTAGGTAGGTTATGCGTTGTTTTACTCTTTCTTGTCTTCAATCTGTCTTGTGAGTGTCAAATCTTCCAAGCCCTCTTTCCTCATTATGTACTCTAGAAACTTCAAATGTCTTTTTGATGTAAAGTATGCTTCCTTTTTGTTTGCATTTTCTCTAAAACTTCGTTTTTGCCCACATGTTTGGTCCATGGTATTTTAAATATCCTTCTGTAAAACCACATTTCTGTTGCTTGAAGTCTCCCCTTCATCTTTGAGGAGATTGTCCAGCATTCAGTGCCACATAGGAAGACTGGTATTACGTAACCTTTCAGTACTTTCTTCTTTGCTTCGAACAATTTTTTTTCTGTTTCTTAATATTTTGCTTAGCTTCTGGAAGACATTTTTTGTCGCAGTTAGCTCCTCCTCAGTTTCCTTAATCCTTCAACAGGGGTCTCTCTCTCCTGACTATAAATACTGGCTGGCCCTTCTCTCTATCTCTCTTTTCGACCCAGGCCTTGGGCCGCAACCTCGCGCTGAGGCGAGGAAAAACTTTCTCTTTTTCACTTAGGCCAATATGTGACATCTCACAGATACAGCGTTTCCCATATTCTGGGAACACGCTCAGGACAATACGCGTACGTACGGACACTCAACACACACACATAACTTCTCCATATACAAACACTATGTAACTTTTCATGTCTTCGTGTATTAATATATGTGTTTACCTACAATATATTTATTTACCCATGTATATCGGTCTTGTTTCTTTATCTTCTTTGGACTCCATTAGAGTCCAACATTCCTATGTAGCTGGACCGACTAGCAGGAAATCTTAGCCCAGAGATATCATCTTCACACCCCGGTCCTCTACCCTTTCGCTATCCCAATGCTCCTTCGGATTTCAGTACCGCACTTTCCGTCCTCTGTTAAAACACTTCCCAGATATTTAAATCGTACTTGTTTGATTTTTTTCCCAAGGAAAACAAAAAATAGTAAAAGGAAAGAGTTAGAGAAAAGCATTGACAGGCTTAGTGTCTTCAGTCATTGATCTTTTCTTTCCTTCTTCTTTCTTCTTTTATGTGCTATCTCCCTTCAGGGCGTAGGTGGTCATGGTCCTCCACATCTTCCAGCCCCTTGTAGCTCTTAATAAATTTTGTGCTTTTGCTATTTCTACCGAACCCTGTTCTACTATCTATTTACTTAAGCTCATCAAGTATGTTTCGCGCTGCTTTCCTCTACCCCTCTTTCCCTCTATCCGCCTCGTGAGTATCATGTTTTCCATGCTCTCTTTTCTCATTACGTACCACCAGAAATTTCAACTGCCTCTTTTTTATGTTAAGTATGTTTCCTTTTTGTTTCCATTTTCTGTAGAACTTCGTCGTTGCTCATATATTCGGTCCATGGAATTCTCAGTATCCTTCTGTAGAACCATATTTCTGTTGCTTCAAGTCCCTTCTTCATCTTTGATGATATTGTCCAGCATTGGCTGCCATACACGAGGACAGATATCACGTAACAGTTCAATACTCTTTTTGTTTCTAACGAAATTTTTCTCTCTCTTAATACTCTGCTTAGCTTTTGAAAAGCATGTTTGACCCTCCCAATACGTCTTCGGATCTCGGTGTCGCACTTACCATCCTCTGTTAGAACACTTCCCAGTTCTTCCCTATGCAACTATTTTGTTAAATGATTTCCTTTTTATATTTTTATTTATTTTGTCGCAGTTAGCTCCCCTTCATTTTCTTAACGCTTCACCAGGGGTCTCTCCCTCCCGGGAGTATAAATACGGGCTGACCCTTGGTCTCTCGCTCTTCTTTTTTCCACAGGTCTTTCCACGGCTGCGCCCACGTGCGTCCAACGGACCTCGCTTGAGGTCGACAACCGTTGCACGTGGTGCGAGGTATTTCCAGTATGTGAACTCTCACACACAACTAGCGTTTCCCATGTTCAGGGAATACGCTAAAACAAGATTCACCAAACCGTACGGTCATTCCAACTCAAACACACACACACACACACAATAACTTTCCACACAGACACTAAACGTTCTATACATGTTTTAAATGTATTTGTAAATTCGTGTATCAATCTGTTTTAACCTATTTGTTAATATATATTTGTTCGCATACATATATCTGTCTCGTTTGTTCCTTTGGACGCCATTAAGTCCAACATATTTTGTGTAGCTGGACCGGTCATCGAAGTCTTAAACCAGAGATAATTCATCTTCTCTACTCCTTCCATTCTCACACGGCCGGTCCACAACAATTTCACATATTCATTTTAACTAGCATATTATCCATAAGAATTACAGGCTTATTTATATACGATCGGTACGTTTACCTAAAATCAGAGTATGCGATCTGTCTAGGATCAAATATCGCCTCTCAGTCTAGAATTAAGTAATGCTATCTTGCCTAATGATGCGAATGCTGATGAATGCAACACTTAAACAGAATTAGACCGGAAAAGGACAGTGTGGTTTTGTCAAGGACACGAGAACAAGAAATGCGATATTTATGATTATAATATATCAGAGAGAGCAATGCAAATGAAGAAGGACGTACAGTTATGTTTTATCGATTACGCAAAAAACATTTGACAAGGATCTATTTAAACTACTAGGAAAACTCGATCTATTTGGAAAAGATGTTAAAATAATCGGGAACTTATATTGGGCGCAAAACGCCTGCATACAGTGTCGGAGTTAGCTCCTCCTCAGTTCTATAATCCTTCAACAGGGGACTCTCTTCCCTGGCTATAAATACTGACTGACCCCTCTCTCTCTCTCTCTCTCTCTCTCTCTCTCTCTCTCTCTCTCTCTCTCTCTCTCTCTCTTTCGACTTAGGCCTTGGACCGCTACCTCGCGCAGAGGCGAGGTAAAATCTCTCTCTTTCCACTTACACCAATATGTGACCTCTCACAGATACAGTGTTTCCCAAATTCTGGGAACGCGCTAAGAACAAGACACGTACGTACGAACACTACAACACACACACACATAATTTCTCCATACAAACTCTATGTAACAGTCCATGTCTTTGTTTAACTTGTTTTGTTATTAATATATATTTGTTTACCCATGTATATCGGTCTTGTTTATTTCCTTTGTCTTCTTTGGACTTAATTAAAGTCTGACATTCCCATGTAGCTGGACCAGCCAGCAGGAAATTTTAACCTTCTGATATCTCTTCACATCTTCACCCCCACGTTCCTACAACAGATAGAAAATATACATGAGTAGAGACACAAAAATAGAAAAGGGTGTAAGATAAGGATGCGTTTCCTCTCCTGGTTTATTCAACCTCTGTAACGAGGTTATCCAAAGGGGATCTGGAGACCCTATAGTGGGTTATCAGTTAAAGTGAAGTGTATGAGTGTTGAAACAGATTAGTTTGATTTGGCCATGTTAGATAGCCCACCATAAGAGGGATATAAAACAAGAAAATTAAATTGTAAAGTGAAACAACAAATTTATATACATATAAATCAATTAAGGTCTCTACAAATAAAATTAATGTATTTTGGTTGATACAAGGTCGTCAAAATGTCCGTAGTAGTCCTTGCAAGAATGAGTTTATGTGTACGTAGGCAGGAACGTATGTGTGAATGTATGTATGTATTTATTAGCGTTATCGTAGGGTATGAATGTCTCTGAAGTAATCGCTCAGTCTTAAAATGTTCCGTTCGTTTATCAAATATAAAAGTGGTGAGAGAGAAAGGTAGAGATAATAATAATGATCGCTTGACGTTTGTCAAGGGACGTGTTAATACGCTGGTCTCCTTCTCTCTGGTGACAGGTTAACTTGCCCGTCTTTTATTTTGTTTGTAGGGCTTGAAAAGTTAATTTGGGAATTCACTCCCGGATATGATTCGGGCCTTTCCATTGGAGGACGAACAAACTTCGCGTCGGCTCGCGAAAAGGTTCGTAAAAGAATTTGTTTCTGAGAATTGAAGATTATTTGAATTTTGTTGTTAAATATTTCCTAGTTTTCTATTGGCCGAAAAACATTTCGCATCAAGGTATGAAATTTCACGAGTTTTGTTTTGGATTCGTTTTTGCGTGTGTGTTAAGCAAATTTTGTAAATTCGAGTCTTTTTAATTTCTAACAAAATCAATGAGTCAGTGCTTAGCATTTGAATTTTAAATCTAGATCTTATTTTGTTCACTACAACCCTACCTGGATGTATTAACAATATAAGATACACAAGTGACACTATGTTGATGGTAGACACAGAAAGAAAACTCCAGGATCCCTAGACAAGGTAGTAAAGGAAAGCTAGAAAAAAGGACTAACCATCAACTGCAAAAAGACAAAGTATATTCATCGGCAAGACAAAAAAGCCCAAGATGCCAACATGAAACAAGTTGAAAAATTGAAATATCTGGGAAGTGTACTAACAGAGTAAGGGAAATGCGACATTGAAATCGGAACACGCAAAAGAGGAATTCCAAAGGTTAAGTAAAATACAAACAGGAAAATCCCGTTGGAAGCAAAGAAAAAAGTGCTGAATATGTGATATCAATCCTCTTGTATGGCAGTGAATGCTAGACAATCTTCCCACAGATGAAGAGGAGACTGGAGACATTATAGATGTGGGATCTACAGAAGGATACTGAGAATTTTATAGACAGATTGAGTAGACATCGAGGGAGTCTTACAGAAAATGGTAACAAAAAGAACACATATACTCAGAATCAGAAAGAGGGAGCTGAAATTTCTTAGACACATAGCCAGGAAAGAAGGATTGAAAAACTTAACACTCACGTGGTATATCGAGGGGAAGAGAGATAGGGGAAGGCAGCAAGCCTGAGAAGCTTGTGTTAATGGATGGCGGAATGGTAGCAGTCAGGAGGCTTAGCAAAGGGAGAAACACTGCTAAGGGCCACTAGTAATAGGAAGTTGTGGCGAGCCATGATCACCCCCGTCTTGAAGGGACACGGCCCCTAGAATAGGATGAATTTTCCCTTCCAAACGACAAAAGAATTGGGAAATGCTAGTTAGAGAAAAGTGGGTAAGTAAATGTAAAAAAAAGAAAAGCAGATGGTAAGAAAGAAAGCTAGGGAAAAAGAAATATAAAAGGAAAGATTTAGAGAAAATCATTGTGGGTGAAATTTTATTTTTTCTATTTTTCTTTTAGAGCGCGATATACAACAAATATAGTAAGGTTGATAGATACTTCGATATTAATATATAAATTGTGCTAATAGAGAAATAAATGAATAAAAATAAATAACAAAACCAAAATTTCACCATCTCTAAAAATAGACGGATAATAAAACTCGCCAAGCATGCAAAGTCATAATTCGACCAACCAATCAGAAAGCTTTCACAACCAGGATGTAATAAAATAAATAACAAGAAGACCAAAATTTCACCATTTCTAAAAGTAGATAGACCAACCAATCAGAAAGTTTTCCCAGCCAGTATATAGGCCTCGAGAAAACGAGAAGCCGATCACTCTTCTTGAACAGAGTTGATAAATTCATTCATTCTCAGATGCTGCGGTCATTGGAAAATACTCAGAGACGAAATACGACATTTGCACATTGGCGACCTTAGATGGCTAATACGTCCTTGCTACATTGAAAACAAACATACCTTCCTTCACCTCGTTTTCAAGCAGCGGTTACTACATTTAAATACATCCATTCATACGTATTTTTTTACTTCTTCCCGGACTCTTTTTCTATTTCTTATATGCACCGGGACTTTTACATTTGAACTCTTGAAACTTCAACTTTCACCTTATCCGTCAATATTATTATATTGTGACATATAAAGATTTATTTTCTATCAACACTGTGCATTTTCTTTCAATCACCAAACAAGGCCAATGTACACCCAAATCAATTATATTGATATATAGTGTGAACGGACGTTGTCGTAAGATAAACAACTCATTTATAACTGATAACCCTCCTATCGACTATAAGATGACAAATTTAAATTTTGTAAGTAATTATTATTCATAAGAAGTGATAAAAAGAAAAACTCATTGACTGTCACACACACACACACACACACACACACACACACACACACACACACACACACACACTTACTCTCTCTCTCTCTCTTTGACGTGAAAGCATTAAACAAAAAGTAAACATTACGCTTACAAAATCCACTTAACTAATCTGTTGCAGATTTGAATCAACCCGCAAAAAGAAAAAGACGAGAAATAAAAACATTTTTGTGTATTTTACAACTAACGTTTTCGTAGCGTGATATAAGTGTTACAGTTCATATGTTAAAGTTCATTGTTTGTAGTTATTTGCTAAGAAGAAAAGAAATGTGATTTCTTCACGTGTAAGTGTGAGAAAAAAGAGAGGCATGGGAGAAAGTGAGGAGGAAAGTATAAGTGTCACGTAGCTTAGCAAGGATGAATGTAAGTGTCACGTAGCTTGATGAGGAAGAAAGTAAATGTCACGTAGTTTGGTGGCGGGTGAATGAGTAAGAGAATCTCTTTTAAGCTGTGCGCGTCGTATGTTGCCGTTCCTTAGCTTTACTGACTTGTCTGGTCTAGAAGTTTTGCTTATATACTTTTTAAAGGGATCACAAAGCATGTTTTTTTTATTACTGGCGGGAACGTGACCTATTGGTTGAAAAATGTTAAATATTTATTTTCAAAGGATTTATTAACCGGGAGGATGCGCCGATCCTCCGACTCAGTCTTTATTATTTGATGATTGACTGTCTTGGTATTTATTTCCGTCCTCGCTCCATGAATGATTAAATTTACGAAATTCTAAACACAGAAGGTTAAATTGCTTGAAGATTCAGAAATGGGTGTGTTCGATAATTTTTCATCCACAACAAATAATACAAGACAGAACGTAATGGTTCAAAACATAACATTTGAATTTATTTGTCTTGATACATGCATATAAGCTAATGGTTTGAAAGAGTTACGTCTCTTAGATTTGGGAAATATTTGTACCGGAGCTCACGAAGTTGAATTAATTATTAAACTGTAGTTTTAGAAGAATAAAGTTTCTGTTGCATGTTAGGAAATGTGTATTGGAAAAGTTGGTAAGAGTTCAGAAGAGTTAAGAGTTCGTACTTGCGTGAATGTTGGTAATGTTCTTTAACGTCTGACCGCAAGGTTAAGACGAGAGTTCTTGAAGGTCACCTTTTGGCAGCAAGGAATGAGACGCGAGAGAGAATGGCGAGAGACTCGAGAGAGAGTGGAAAGAGAGAGAGAGAGAGAGCTTAGTCGTGTTTTGTTTATATAAGATGGTGTATCACATGATCCGCTCCTAGAGTGGTGAGCGGGAAAACAGGTTTGTCGCGTGCAGGCGATTTGATTGGTCGGAATTGACCAACCAGTGAGCTAGTTTTGAGGAGGTTAGCCAATGAATGCTTGTCGTATGATCTGTATGTATGTATGTGTGTGATGGTGATAATAATCACCACAGGGGAAGAGTGCATTTTCCCGCAGGCAAATATGGATGATTCCATCAATACTCCCCCGAGATTAAAAGTTGCAGGTACGAAAAACTTTTAATATGTAAAAAAAATATTGTCCTTGTAAGTGGCAAATATGGATGATTCCATCAGGGTATTTGGCATTTTAAAATGACACAAACTTTCGAAAATACAAAAGTCTTCAACCTCTACTTTCCTGAAAACTCGTGACTGAATATCAGATTGAAAATAAGTATTTTTAGTGAACTTAGTTTGGTACATGAACTTATCGATCGTCGCTCATCGATCCAAAAACACTTTTCTCTTTCTCTCTATTTTTTATTGCTTCACACAACAAAATCACTTGTGGACAAGCTAGTCAATGGGAATTTATTATAAGAATCAAAAAGGAAGAAAATCATTGTTCGGCCTGGTATAACCCAGGCACTCTGCTTTTGTTTTGTTGATCTTTCGTTTCATAATGGAGTTATATCTCTGAGTAAATAATAATAAACTCCGTAACATTTACATATACAAGAATTCGTGTAAAAAAAGCAAAACAAAAAAACAAACAGCAAGGTGCGGAAATAACTAAACGAGTATTATTTATTATCTGGTTGTTATGTGGTGTTGGAGAAAAGAGACAGAGTAATAATGAGTAAAATTGTGAGTTTTGGGGTCAAATGTAGACCAATATGGATTGGAATGATAAGATAAAGAATAAGCAAAGTGTATACAGTCTTTCTTGTATGTTTTTTTTATAGATTTTATAGATGTGTGTACAGATAATTTAGTCAGAAAATACAAGAAGTGTCTGGGGTTTTCCTACATCAAATTTTTGTTGAGTGCTCAGAAATAAATATTACTATTGTAGCCTGAAAAACAAAAAGGAGCCGAAATATTCGTTGGCGCACGTGTTGCCGTAGTGAGAATGTCACGTGTTTGTGGGGTCAAATCCCATTAGTTTAGAAAGAGTGAATTAATGATAATTATAATTGACATAATTATTCTATTATAATTATTTTTGACATTATAATTAATTTATTTTTTATGGACACGACACAGTGACAGTTTAATTCATTTTTTATTTCTTTATGGACACGACAGTTTCCTATCCCGTCGATACCAAAAAACGTAGTATTCTTGGTGTCATCACTTGGCATTATTTTGTATCTTCACGGCCATCGTAGTGCGACATCAGCAAGTTGAGAGGCAATCCGATTTTACAATGATTTCGCCCAGTGGTCTTTGCGATTCCGCTGAGATTTCAGATGTGAGAATCCACGGCCGTAGCTGCTGAAAACCAACTTCACAGCACAAACCAACAACCTCTGCTGAAAGCAATGGGTTTAATGAATACAAATTGAAGAATTTAAAAGTACATAAGAAGTAAAGAATTATTAATATTTCTATATAGCCTGGCTGATGATCCTTCGACAGGAAGATTATTTTAGCACTCAGTTGTAATAATCCAAGGACTTGGTCCTGACATTATATTCTCCTCAGTCTGGGATTGTGTCCGTGGATTCATTAGTGACAAAGAAGAAGCAGTGGTGGTGTGTGGGTGTGTGTGTGTGTGTGTGGGGGGTTTAGAACTGTTTGTGTCGCACCTATGCTGTCATATTTTTACCTTCTCTCTGTTTGGTCCCGTCTATCTCTAGCTTTCATCTTTCACGTTTATATAAGGAGATTTGCGCACACCTGGATATGATTTATTGCATGTTTTTTAATGAGATATTCATGACTTCCCTTTGTTCAATAACAGATGACCCTCTTTGGAATGCGCTCAAGCCAAACCCCTTGTCTGAATTTTGGTAACAATATGAACAGTTAGGAGGGTACTCTTTTTTAATCAATTCACCCCAAGCAAGGCGATAATGCCACTAAGAGGCGGGGAGGGGGGCTACGGGGAGAAAAAGTTAGAAGGAATCGGAAACCCAATCCTAAACGGGAAACAAGGGATAAACCTCTACTCCTGTTCAAAAGACTGGGGAGGAGTGTGAAACAGGCGATATTTTATATAAACATAGCAAGATGTCTCTTCTGGAATCTGGGGAAATTTCAGAAAACCATAAATCTTTGTTATATTGCTCCAGAGGCAACTGATGAGGGTGGGGAAGATCTGGTCTCATTGAATTTTAATGAATTCTAATTGGCTTATTTTAAATTCGAATCTTCCTAAAGTTTTCTCCAAGCTCATTTCATGGCTTCTAATTATTATTATTTCCAATTTTACTTTCCTTATTCTCCTCGACACTTAATTTGTTTCCAAGAGTTTTTTTTTTCGCTATTTAATCTTATTTCCTGGTTGAAATAATAATAAGACATTCTCATGCAGTAAAGCGTTGAACCAAGTGTACCACTCTCTTATATTCCATGTCAGAGCTCCAATTATTTAACTCAAGCGGAAGTGCTCACGTTGACATCCACAGCTCATATAAAAAAAAAAAAACATACATTTCGTCCGGTTCCGCGTATGAACTTCCGGAATACAATTAAAAAATACCAGGGTCATAACACATCTTTTTTGACCCACGCAGTTTTCGCAGCAGCCATTACTGAAGTAAAACGTTAGTTTAATAGTGACTCACTATTAAACTAACGTTCATTTCATCCACGAAGGTAGATTCGACCGACAAGGCTGCCATTAGTAACGGACCTCCACGGCAGTCAGGATTAACTAAGACATCAGCAGCGATTTCCACCTATTTTTTCTTGTTAACTGTATGACCACTGTTACATTTCTTCATGCAAGAAAACGTTGAAATAGAGTTACCACCCCGTTATATCAGAATAGCATACATGGGTATGTTCTTTTCTGGTTTTGGTAGGATTACAAGAGAATTCATAGGATTGGTGAAGCAACAAAAATCTTACTCAAGGAAAAAATGTATTAATTCACTTTCATCATGTTTAGATTTTATTGCAATTCTAATCATCGCTTTTTAAAACAATAAACATTGCCGAGGAGTGAAGGTAGTTAAAATAATAGTGGTGTCAAAGAAAAAAAATGTCCTTTTGACACATCATTTTTTGGCGTGCATTAAGGTTAAAGATTACCAAAATTACTTTCCTTTTTTTATATGCCATGTCCCTTCAGGATATGGATGATCGTGGCTCTTCACAACTTCCTATCGTTTGTAGCACTAAGCAATGTCTGTCCCCTTATTATTCTTCTCGCTTCCTGTTCTGTCATTTGCTTCACACGCTCATTAGGTAGGTAGTATATGGATCTCCACAACTTCCTATCGTTTGTAGCACTAAGCTGTCCCCTTACTATTCTTCCCAGTTCCTGTTCTGCTATTTACGCAAGATCACACAGTTTCCTTATTATGTGTCAATTTCAAATGTTTACAAGTGACCTTTTTGTTCTCATTATTCCTTAAAACATCCCCATTGCTCTCATGATCAGTCCATGGTATTCTCAGCATCCTTCTGTAGAACCACATCTCTGTTGGCTCAATACTCCTCTTCATCTTTAAGGAAATTGCTCAGCCTTCACTGCTACATTGAAAGATTTATAACAATCCAGCATTCTTTTCTTTGTTTCTAATGAGATTTTCCTGTTTCTTAATACTTTGCTTAGCTTTTGAAAGGCAACTTTTGCTATTTCACTGCACCTTCAGATTTCTGTCATATTTTTCCATTGTCTGTTATGACATTTCCCAGATAGTTACATTTCTGAACTTGCTTAATTCTGATGTCTCTAGTATTTACAAAACATAAAGAAGTAGAGATGCTGTCATTAAATTAAAAGCAGTAAATCTTCTTTTTTTTAAAATGATTTCACCCCAAGCAAGGTAATAATGCCATTAAGGCATAAAGGATTACAGAGTATGAAAGAAAAACATTTTTAAGGAGAAAGAACAATAAAAGATCAGGAATTAAGAAGACAAAAAGTAATGATTGACATCGAATTTAAATATTTGCACATCAAACTTGACTGGAAAGCAAGAAGCCAGAAAAGAGTTCCACAAGTGAGAAGTGCGAGAGAAGAAACTGTTAACATATAAGTTAGTTGTGACAGAGAGAGAGAGTCTGGGAAACACACACACATATATTTTTTTATTGAAATTGGAGTAGATCTGAGTAGCAAAATTAGATCAGAGCATTTTGTTTACTGATGGGAAATCTGATCTAGGGCAGAGGTTGTACCCATTGGATTTGGGTCATTAGAAGACAATGGAAATGGTCGAAATAATTTTTATTGGTTAAAACTTGGAATAGAGCTGAGTAAGCAAGAAGGACCTTTAGAATTCACATGATTTTGGTTGAAGCAGCCAGAACCTCGTGATGATCGCGTGCGAGGTGGTGGGGCCGAGGGTCGGTTATGACCAGCCGGGTTTTTCTATATAAATGCGTAGTTATGCTGGAAAATTGGCAGACGGAAGAGAGAGACGGGAGAGGCCGCGATCGGTTGGTGCATCATCGTTGCATGCGTGCCATCACGCGCATGGGCACCTGTGTTGACCGTTACAGTTCACGGCGCTACATGAGAGAAAATTCTTGGCGAGACTTGAGAAGAGAATTAGCCCGGGCAGAGTTGGGCTAGAGACAGTGGAGAGTTGAGTTGGAAACTCAAGGAGGAGAGGAAGTGACGTCAGAGATTGGAACGAGGCGTCCGCTAACATGTACTGTTGATATAAGTACCGCTGCTTCTGCTACCATGAATATTACTACTACTGTTACTACTGCTGAGGAGGAACGCCACTATAAGCTTTAAGCCGTGCACAGAAATCTTATCCCTCTATCACAAGAGTCATATATCGTTCTGAGACGATTTAACAACAAGTTAATCACAATACACTCTCTCTGTCTAGAATCCAGTGTATGAGTTTTACGTCAAATACTTTTCTTTTCTGTAACCCATTTCTTTTCTATACTATTCTTTTCTGCTATATAAAGACATTCACAATTTAATGATTGAATAGTTCTTTGTGCGGCTTTCTGCAGATATTAATTTTTTTTTGTTGCATTCTAAATTTCTTAGCACAGACTCTCCAGCCGTGTCTACATCTTCAGTCGACTGTGAACGGATGAACATCACTTCTGCTTTCTGGATCAAACAAATCACAACATGGGCAGGAAGCAGGATTAAACCAGTGGGCCGGATGAATGATCTACAGATGCTCAGGGGACCTATGGCCACTCCCTTAAGTTCGGTTGGGATCGAGTAGACACCTCAAGCCAGATAGGTTGAGAGGCTGGGGCGAAAGTGTTAGATAGTTACATCTAGCCATTTCAACTATAAAATGATGAGACCTAGTTGCCAATCTAGTACTGTGTTTAAATTCGTAATGTCGAGAGACTAATGATGAAAACTCATCAGAAAGACATTAAGAGAAAAGTATTAATAATGATGGAAATTCTAGGTTTTGTTATCAAGGCATCAAAATATTGCTACAACCTGGTCTTGAGAATATTAAATAGCAATCACTAATATGCAAAATAATTCCTCAAAACAGAATCAACTTCAAAGATCAAATTAAAATGTGCATATGTGTGTGAGAGAGAAGGGAGGCAGTCAATGTTTAAAATGATATTTTGTACACTGCAAAAAAAAACAAAAACACTTTCCTCAATGGGGAACATCATACAGTAATTAAAATTGAAGAAAAAGAAAAACAACTGAGAAAATTAACATTTTCAAACATATGGTCTGATGCCTGTGTGGCCATATTAACGTTCAATTGATAAATCCTCTAACAATATTCAGATAATAAAAAGAGAGCCAATTTTCAAATAACATGTGGGTTGATATGTGACCTTCACTCCATCTTTTCATAAAACCAAAAATATCAATAAAGCTTTTTTTTTTAATTGAATGAATAAGAATTTAAATAATTAATTTTCTACTGAGCCATATTAAATTAGATATTTACCAACAGGACCCATGAAAATTTCACTATTTTCCTTTTTCAATTTTCTCATGAATAATAATTCTTAACTGAATGCTTGAATAAACTTCTTGTGAGTTTCACGACTATAAAATATCTGTGAAAATTCTCCTATTGCATTGTTATATATTCGAGCTTAACAATTTTAACCAAATATTGCAATAACAATCATGAATAGGAATGCAGGTCATTATTTAAAGAAGTAAGAGGGTACAAATGAAAATATTAATAATTGAAAATTTGCCATTTTAGTGAAGCAGACGCTAAGCACAAGAGCCTTATCGTCTCCTCTATCTACTTCTTATTTCTTTTTTCCACTAAGTTTATGGCTGCATCACATTGAAACACCAGTACACATACAATCACTGAATTTAAGCAACATTGAGCTTAGTGCCTAGATGGGTGACTGCTTGAGAATAAGCAGTGCTTTAAGCTTGGATTTGTGGGTGGTGTAATGGATAATGGCTCCGAATTGTTAATTGGAGAGTTGAGATCTAATTCAGGTTGGGTTCATTATATTCACTTGTGTGCAAATATCCTTGGCAAAGGTATCAATCAACCACTTCTTCCCTAAGCTATGGATTAATTTTACCACTAAACTATTATTATCTCTAAAAACAAATCGGTGTACTTCCTTATCCAGTATTTTCACTTCATTCCACAGGGTCTGATGACTACCCCTTTCCCCTCCATACATGATCAGTCATGCCTGATTTCATTCTCACCTTTCACTATGGCATTTCAGTCTACCCTGTAAATTAAATAAAGGGTTCAGTTTGAAATTCCTTGAAGGTTACCTGAATCAATATAAACCTGATGAATGTTAGAAGGCACAGTGCCAAAATGTTGTGATAACAACAATAAAGATGAGGACAATAGTCTGAGTGTAAATAATGAACTGCAGTAAACTAGTATATTGCAATGGGTGATAGTCAATTAAGTAGTCACCCCAACTGAATATGGACCACTTTCATATGATACTATACTTTATAGTTTCCACTATAAAAACATACATTTTCCTGACATACAAAAGCAAAGATATCTTGCCAAAGATATCTGGAATTTGACCGAAGCAGTTTGTTCTCTTTACGCCAACTTGAGTAAAGCTAAAACAATGCCAGATTGTTTATTTCCACTTTGAAAATTGCTATTAAAAGATTGAAGAAGTAAATTAGAAAATTTTGGTAAAAAAGACTGAAGTACTGCTGAAGGTGGTTGTAAATGTAAGGCATATGAGTTACGAGCAAAATTGTTTGAAGGGTTTATTGATCAATGCAAGATTACCAAAAAGCCTTTTCCTTTTGCAGGCTTGAAAATTATATGAAAAATAGTTTAAGCAAAGTCCATGCAGAAGTGAAGAAGAAAAACTCCATTTTCCTAAATCATGGATGAAAGAAAAGTATAGTGTCACTGAATTTCAAAACAAAATCTTTTCAATCTTGAAAGATCAGTGTATTGTATAAGTTAAGAATCATTTGTAAAATATACAGAGATATTTCATGAAAAAATGTTTTCAATCTTGAAAGATCAGTGTATTGTACAAGTTAAGAATCATTTGTAAAATATACAGAGATATTTCATGAAAAAATGTTGGTGCTGATTTATCTGCTATAAACAGTGAGCAAATGCCTCAGTTAGAAATGGGGGATCAAAAAAAAAAAAAGGGGTTATATACTTGAAATCATCAGCAGTGATATTATTGGTGTTGTACTGGTTAAAGATACTCATTTGCACCAAGAACAGAAAAAGGAATATAACAAAACTGAAGCTGCTTAAAAAGTTAGCAAAATATGTTGACCTTTGGAAGATCGGAAAGAGATGGAGGAAGATGCTGGCCAAAGACCTTTGGAAGATGGGGAGAGATGGAGGAAGATGCTGGCCAAAGAGCTTTGGAAGATGGGGAAGAGATGGAGGAAGATGCTGGCCAAAGAGCTTTGGAAGATGGGGAAGAAATGGAGGAAGTTGCTGGTCAAAGAGATTTGGCAGATGGGGAAGAGAAGGAGGATGATGCTGGCCAAAGATATTTGGAGGATGAAGAAGAGCCATTATTTGATCTTAAGCTTTCCAAATGAATTCCAATTTAGGTTTTGCTGGAACTTGAACCAGCAGAACCAAAGATGATGGCTGGTAACATTATTGTCTTTACAGGAGTTTGCAACAATTTTGAAATAAACAAGGATGCAATATTCCTTGACATAAAGCAACAAATTCTTAACAAGTGAAACTGACATTATTCATACCTTGTTGCAATTCATGCCTATATACAACAACAACAACACATGACAATCTGCGAAGAAAAAATAATGAATAAACGACATTAAAACATTCTTTATCAGGTTTATATTTATTTGTTGTAAAAAGATTTTAATATAGAAAAAAAAATGTTTTAATTCCCATTCAATCATCTTTATATAACATTCTTTCATTTAAATAAATATTAAATTTTGAAAAAAAAATGTCACCTTCCATTTGTTTAAGACCTGAGAGTTGGGAAAATATATTCCATGAAAAAAAAAAAAAATGATATTCAGGTCTTTGGTTCTTGATGCAAAAACAAACAAAAAAATTAAAGATTATACAAAATATGACATATAATTAATATGATCAGATAACTATTTAAGGAAGGTAAATGCTAGTCACTATGCAGTGTTGATTTTATGTCCACACTGTTTATTGCTAAATATGCCCTTTCCTCATAAATATAACAAATTTTAAAATTATATATATATATATATATATATATATATATATGGATAGAAAGAGAGAAAGAGAAAGGTATTCCCAAAAGTGTCTTCAGTTTATGGACTTATAATTTTGCCATGCTTTTTTATGAACATTATTAACCTAAAGAATGAAACAAAAAATACATTTAAACATTGAATGCTTTTTTTCTAAACTAAATTCGAAGATTTATTTTTGTTTAACTGCTAACACATAATAAAAAGAGCTTGTGAATTTTTGCTATCATGGATTGATTTGTTTTTTTTAGGGTTTATTGATCATTTGTGGGCTATGTAAAGATAAAATATATTTTGCAATGTAAGAATAATTCTTTTTTGTGTTTGGGAATATTGCATTAACAATTTTTGGGAGATAATATTTTTTCAGATACAAGTCCTGCTATTTAAACCATAAGTTGGGGGGAGATTATTCATACCTTTTCCAGTGTAACAAACCTGACTGGAATTTGACCGTAGTCCCCCTATTTCTCATTTCAAGCCATTATTATGCCACTTTCCCATTCCTTTTGCTGGGAACACTTCAGATAAGAAGAAGCAGTTTTAGCAGAAGTGTATGTGTGTTGAAATTATTTTACTATTACAACAACATTGTTTTTAAAATCAATCTACACTGGTTCTTTGATTATTGTGGCTATGCTTTTGAAGTTAGCTGACTCAAATATATCAACATACTACCTGTCAAAAATGAAGGGATTATTTATATATAGATCAACATATCTGCCAAGGATCAGAGTATCTATCTGCTCTGCCTAGGATCAAAGTGTCAATCTTCAACCCTAAGCTAAAGAACTGAGTTTAGTACCTGTGAATTCTGCCCAGTATCAAAGTGTTGCTACCCAGCAGTTTGACTTAAGATCAGTGAATAATTTCTTGGTTTTGATCTTATTAACATCTTCAGGGCCATTTTTTTTGTGACAAATATGGGATGAGAAAAAAAAAAAGAGATCAAATTTTAGTATATGTTCACTTTCAGCCATATTTTTGTTATTGGGTGTGATATAGCAAGAACCACTGTCGCAGCAACTCCACACTGCATCATTAGGGTGCTTTCATGACACTTGTTGCAAGGACTGTAAACTTTGTCCTTGTCCAAATGTGTATATGTAGGCACGCTACATAAAACTGACCATAGTGTCGAAATCTACCCACAGGAAAGAATAGGGAATAGACTGTTCATTTCTGTCAAACTCTCCGCCTCGGCGGAGAGGAACTCGGACGAAGCATTGCCGCAGGGCAAAGTTTCGTCCGTGGAGGTAGACAGTCCCTGAACCCGTTATTATGGGTTCACAGGGTATATTTTTGGCCAAGACTACGGGCTAGAAGTAACCACTATAAACCAGCCTTATGCCACATACACCCTTGTGGGGTGGGGCTGTTAAATATTAACAGGAGAGTATGCTTAAATATTCAATCAGAGTGTAGTATCTGTACACAAGAAAATGTATAATAGATACCACACTGCATTTAACAAGTTCAAAAAAAGAAATGAGAAAAATTAACTATAATCACAAGTCCTTCTCTTTAATTGGTGCATTTATTTTATTATTTATTTACTATTCCTCTTACAAAAAATTTATAAATATCATTGATTTATTTTTTAAAAGGATAATTATATTAAAAGTTAAAAATATGAATATTAAATTTCATTGTTTATTTAAAATATTTTAAATTTATTCCCAGCAATATATATAAATGTATATGGGTGTGTGTAAAAATTCAAATAAAATATATCTGTAAAAAGATAGTCAAAATAAAGAGAAAAAGAAAACTTGTTTGCTAACACATTTCATGTTTACCTTGATAAAGTCCTTCAAGGGATGAAATGCACTGATAAAGAAAGTTTTCCATTTGTTTATATATAAATATATATATATATATATATATATATATATATATATATATATATATATATGTATTAGGACCTTGAATAAGTTCTCGCTGTTTTCCAACATATGGCGTTCCCAGAACTGCATGTAGATTCAGGTGGTAATGCAGCCATAAAGAAGTACTATAAGTGAACTTGAAATTCAGTGTATATCATTTCGCTGAAGTGTAAACAACTTTGTTTTTCATAATCTTAAACATGTTGCATTTTGTGTCAAAGAAAGTGTATTTGCAGGGAATTTTACTGCACTACTTTATTTAAAAGAAATGTGCAGCTGAAACACACAGAATTCTTGTTGAGACTTACGGGGACCATGCTCTGTTGAAAAGAACATGCTGAGATTGGTTTAGACGCTTCAAAAATAATGATTTTGATGTTGAAGATAAAGAACGCTCTGGTGCACCAAAAAAGTTTGAAGACAAAGATTTGGAGGCATTACTTCATGAAGACTCATGTCAGGCGCAAACTGAACTTGCAGAATCATTAGGAGTTAATCACACAACAGTCTTGAAACGTTTGAAAGCATTAAGAATGATTCAAAAGCAGGACATTGGGTGCTGTACGAGTTGAAGTCAAGTGATGTTGAATGGCGTCTTGTCATGTGTGAACACCTGATTCAACAGCAAAAAGGAAAGGATTTTTGCATTGTATCATGACCAGCAATGAAAAGTGGATACACTAAGATAACCCTAAGCGTAGAAGAGCCTAGCATGCATCAACATCAGTGGCAACACCGAATATCCATAGTTCATAGCTTCTGTTTTGCATTTGATGGGATCAGCTGGGTGTAGTTTATTATGAGCTGCTCAAACTGACCAAAACCATCACAGGAGATCACTATCAGCTACAATGGATGCATTTGAGCTGAGCATTGAAGAAAAAAATAGCCACTATACGAGCAGAGACACAAAAAAGGGATTTTGCAATATGACAATGCTAGGTTACATGTTGCAAAATGGGTGAAAACCTACTTGGAAATGCTTAAACGGGAAGTCCTACCCCACCCGGTGTATTCACCAGACATTGCCCTGTCAGATTATCACTTGTTTCGATCGATGGCACATGGCCTGGATGAGCAGCAATTTCAGTTTTATGAAGATGCCAAAAAATGGGTCAACTCATGGTTAGACTCAAAATATATCGTTTTTCTGACGTGGAATTCAAATGCCTCCAGAAAGATGGGAAAAAATAGTGGCGATCGATGGACAATACTTTCAGTGACATGTTTCTTATTAATTTTTGTAGGTAAAACTTTACTTTTTATTAAAAATCTGTGAGAACTTATTTGTTCATATATATATATATATATATATATATAACAATTCTCATTAAATATCTTAAAAAAATGCACTTATTAACATCTTCGGTGCCATTTCTTTTGCGACATATATGGGCCAAGAAAAAAAAAATGGTGCAGATACTCCCAAGTTTAAATAATCTCACGAGAAAACAGGTATTAATGACAATGGTGTGCAGAGGACAAAATGAAGACAAAGCATAAACTTTGGCACTGAATCTGTTAAACATTTTTGTTTCTTTGCTAGCTTAGTTTGGTGTTGCCAACAGTCCAGCTGTGAATAGTGATGATCAGTTCATCAAAATATTTTCCTCAATAAGGGGAATTACACATAAGCAGCTAAATAAGATGATTCTTAGTTCAATGATTGAGGACCACTTTTGGTGGCTATAATGTAATAGGCCATGAATTGTTTAACATTTTTTTTGTGGAGGAGTATTTTAATATTACTTAGCCTAAATATATATGAAAAAAAGAAATGGAAGAAAAATCTTTCTTGGTTGTCAAACCAACAGTTAAACAAAGAGATCTTAATTTATTTTAATAAAAGACCGTTGTTTACACCTCTTTTCCCTGGGCTTGAGACTACATTTACTCCTCTTTCCCTGGGATCAACATTGCCTTTGCTCCTCTTTCCCTGGGATTGACATTGCCTTTGCTCCTCTTTCCATGGGATCGACATTGCCTTTGCTCCTCTTTCCATGGGCTCGACATTGCCTTTGCACCTCTTTCCCTGGGATCGACATTGCCTTTGCTCCTCTTTCCCTGGGATCGACATTGCCTTTACGCCTCTTTCCCTGAACCTGAGACTGGCTTTACTCCTCTTTCCCTGGGCTCAAGACTGCCTTTACTCATCTTTCCCTGAACCTGAGACTGGCTTTACTCCTCTTTCCCTGGGCTCAAGTCTGCATTTACTGGCTTTCCTCCTCTTTCCCTGTGCTTGGGACATGCTGTTCTTTCCAGTGTTTGAATTTAATGTAATTGATATTTTGAAATGGTTATTTACCCTAGTAATAACCAGACACCAACTGATTGTGCAAAAAAAAAAAAAAATCTTTTCAATGCCTTATCTAACAACAGTAAAGGTTTTATTTCAACACACTTGTGATTCTCGAGCCAGAAAAGACCAGAATCAGTATCATTTAACTTTGGTGATCTAAAAGACTTTTCATGATGATACCAAATCCAGATATTCACTCATCTGGAACTTTCTATATGATAATCATAAAAGACCTGATGCTAAGAATCTAGAAATGGATATACTAATATGTTCGTCTCTCATATGCATCATCATTGGTGAGAGCTGAAATACCATCTGTTCAAATTGTTGATTTTAAAGGCACACTAACATATCAACTATTGATTGCACTTTCCTTATCATAGAATAAACAAAAAAATGATTGTATTGTATACTGGAGGGAGAATTTGTGTTTCCCATATGCAGAGTTCAAGACAAACCATTCCTGATAATCCATTTTTTAGGTTCTCTCTTAGATTTTTCAAAATTAAACAATCCCTAAATGGCAAATTCAAAAAATGCTTTTTGAGAATTTCAACCGAAGAAATCTTGCCAATTCACATTAATAAAAAACTTCACTTTCTCTTAGTTTCTTGAATAACATTCCTGGTTTTATGTTTTACCTAAAACCGAAGCATTATATGGAAGGAAGTAATTTTTCTTTTCACCTGATATGACAAGGTTTGCACACTCTTCATCAAATATGGTTCCTTGATGTCTTTCAGAAAATCACAGAAACACACAAATCAGCAAGGAACTGCTGATCAATAAGAGATTCTATTATCCAATAAGGAACAAACAGTTACATTTTGGTTAACAGAAAATCCATCTTTTGCTGCAGACTCCAAAATTGAACAATCGGAAATATGTGTTCATTTCACAAGGATCAAGAGTATATCCTGACCAATTGATAATCTTTGTAACCAATCAATGATAATAAATATTTTTTTTGAGATTGGTTTAAGATTCAATAGGTGGGGGTCAAATGAGATCATCAGCAGTTTGCCCAACACAGTATTAATGAATTTCTAGCAAAGTTCCAAGATATGACTATGACCCGAACATTCAAGTATCGTGTCACAACCAACAATTGGAAAGATTGGTGATAAGGAGAAGCACAAATGTTTGACAGAAAGAATGTAGCCAAAATCACAAAGCAATGATTGCTTTTAGCAAAATAGCGTTCATCTCTTATCTCTGGTAGGCTGACTGACAGCAAAGGGGATAAATTCATGTAGACTACTTGGCAATCTTCAGATGTTTACAGATTTTGATCTGAGTTCAATTCCACAGCAATTTTCTCTGGTTGATCGAATCTTTCTTGGTTGTGCTGAAGGTTTTACTTTGAAATTTAAATTGGAGACGTTGTGATGACTGCAAAACAAAAAAATATTCTTAGAATAACATATAAAGATGGAAAATATATCAAAACATCCCATAAGCAATGTTTAAATTTATAGTCAGAAAAAATATTATTAAAAGTATAATTTCCAGATTATTCTGTTATCTTTCCCAAATGAAAGTTTGATTCATTCGGGAAAGATATCAGAATAATGTGGAAATTATACTGGGAGCATTCAGATAGAAAATTAATTCAGTAAATATACAAAAATAGAAATGAGTTTAAGACAAAGATGTGTCTTTTGCTAGATTTTTCAACCTTTGCAGCAAAGTTATCTTGAGAGAATTAGAAATCCTACCAGAAACACTCTTAACAACATAAGATATGCAGATGACACAATGTTGATAGCAAACACCCTAAGAACTAGCTAGAGATGACAGGAACCTTTGGAGGGCCATGACTGCTCACATCCTGAAGGGACACAGCACATAGAAGAACTCATCTATCAGGATGGTTCTATAAACTCCAGAATTGGTGATAAACAGGAGCAAGGTTTAGAGAATATGGAAGTTTTTTTTTCTTTTTTTCCAGACACCATTTTTCAGATTTTGCAGATGTGATCTTTCACTGTATAGGACTATATATTATCCATATGGAATACCATACTTTTACAGCTAATCAAACTGAGTCTTTTTTTTCTCTTCAAAACAGTGCTTAAACATTCTTGCCACTGACATGAGATGCCTGCTATAATCATAACAGACAGGTAGCAACTCAATGTAGACCACCTCAACATACTTTGCATGGAGGTTCATTTTGGGTTGTTCTTTAAAGAGTAGCCATCAACAACAGATGTTTCAGTGAAAATTAGCAGATGTAAATTGATGATAGAAAATTTTGCCATCAATATAAATGTTATTCATTTGATTTCTAAATGACTACTGGCAACTCTAGAATTAATGAGGTTATATATGGGATGAACTGATATTATATTTTCATCATTAAATATCCAATTTTAAAAGAAAATACCAATCTGTCAATATCTGAATTGGGATCTTATGGGATGAACTGATATTATATTTTCATCATTAAATATAATCCAATTTTAAAAGAAAATATCAATCTGTCAATATCTGATTTGGGATCTTACTCATGGAATGACTTGATATTTTTCTGTCATTAAATCCCTATATGCAAGCTGGTGGCATGCCACTAGCGTTTGCCGCTGGTGGCCTGCTGGCGAGATGCCGGTGTGTTCATCTTGGAAATGTTATCACTGGCAGACTGCTAGATTCATGCCGGTGGCTGCCACAAGAGGACCACTGGCATTTCCATCAGCGGCCTGTCAGTGGGCCACTAGCAGCTTGCATTTAGGGTTGTAATCAAATTTTAAAAGAAAGATATATTTTACAATTTCAAGAACTGTTTGGACAAGTGAACTGATTTCATTTTTATTGTTTTTGTTATTACTACAATGTTTTGGCTAATTCATTGTACCGCCTTCTTCAGACATAGGTCGATCTATTTGCTTACAGATTAAACACCCGATGAAAGGATTGGTCCTAAGACTGTCCTAACAACAAAATCAATGGATTCTGCCTTCCAATGATGATTCTCAAAGTCATACAAAGTATCATCACAGACTGCAATTATATTTGATTTCCTACCAAAGAAATTTGCTCACATTGCAAGTTACTATTGAAATATATTGTAGTAAGATGTCAATGGTTGTGTTAGTAGGTCACAGGTCATTATAACTGAGGTTTGAACATATTGGCCTTGTTCAAAACTGTTGATCAAACCAGATTATGTGCTTTCTCTCCCAGAAACTGTAACTAAGGTTTGCATAGTTGCAGTACAAACCACAGGTTAACTCTGTGAGTGTTAAACAAACACAAATGTGCCTGAGCAGCTGCCTGCAATTAGGATTAGCTCATCCTTCCAGCAGGCAGGTATACTCAGACATGAGCAGTCAACCATATATACTGCAAGCATTTTACCCAAGAAAATTGTGCCAAGTATTATTTTTTATCCCAAAAATGTAAAGTATTTATTAAATATTTGACAAAGCATTTAGAAATAAGTTAATGTTCAAATAGTGTCATATTGCAAAACGGTTTCTTTATATTAATATTTTATATTGCACTTTCATCTTAGCAGCAAAATAAACTCAAGTTTGCAAGCGCTAATGATTCTCTTGTGACAGGTGAACGAAGAAAAACAAAGCTTCATTTTCTTATCAGATCTTATTTCAATTTGCATAAATCATAATATTAATTATTTTCAAAATTATATGATAAAGTTGATTGTGGTTAAATATTAGTTATGACTATTATGTTTTAGATATCTTTCTGTGTATTAGTAGTCGTAGTACATGCCCTGAATAGCAACCGGGTTTGCTAGGCATAGCCACCCCATGTTTGCCGTTTGTTCTCTATTTATATTTGTCTATCTAATTTGCATACGATGCTACAATGACATATAAATTCTAACTGTGTCAGAAGTTTTGCTTTTAATTTTATTCATTCTCATTTGATGATAGAGATTTTGGACCACAAAAGAACCATTAATAGGTTTGTGAATACTTAGATAATTTGTTGCACTAGAGGCAATAGGTCGGAAAATAGTTATGACTGAGCATATTTATATACAAATTAAGGGGAACTATGTCTAGAAACATGACACACCTTATTAGACATAGGTAATATCTGAAATATAGTGATTTTCTAAGTGTAGCTTAGATGTGGCAAAAGGCCGAAAGTATGGTGCACCCAGGGAGGATCGAACTCACTACTCACTCATAATTGTTCTAGCAGAACAAGCTTGCTAACCATTACACCATGCCAAGGTATGTGTAATAACTGAAATATAAGTGGTAACTAGTTCTGTATATTTCTTTGAAAAAAAAATTGTTATCAAACAAAAAGCTGTGTCTGGCAAAACTTACAGTTCTTTGAATGGTATTCGGTAAGGCAGTGTTTTACTTCTTCTCGTGCCTCTCGTTGCCTGTGAAATAAAAGAAAAATAGAAAGATAGACTGATAGATTTTACTGGAGCAACTAAGAATTAAAAAATTTAAATAATATTGTTCAAAGGAATTAATTTTCAGATGTGAAAAGCCTTTGGCATTAACATATTGACAACATTGGTTTTACTTAATCAACATTTTGCTTGGTGAGTACTTAATGGACAACTATTTCATAATAACTTCAGATTAAAAAATGAAAAATAAGATTGATTTGATTTTTTATAGCTTATCAGCCTTTTGCAGGTTATTTAAAGCCAGAAAATAGTTTTAGATTCAATAGGAGTAGATACATTTACCTATCATCTGTTTTACACTCCTTCCCTATCTTTTGAACAGGAGTAGAGTTCACTATTTACATTATTCGAACTATTGTCCTCATCTTTGTCGCCATATTTAATACAATGTTTCGTCCATTGTATGCTCCAGCCTTCTTCAGGTGGTTGGAATGTCACTGGATCTAACTAATGCCTTTATCCAATGTGCCATGTGTCCTTGAGGAAATATGAGGACAATAGTCCGAATAATGTAAATATTGTACATAATACCTCATCTCAGAAATATAGACAGATACTGAAAGGCCGAAACGTTGTAATAAATATGGCGACAAAGATGAGGACAATAGTCCGAATAATGTAAATATTGTACATAATACCTCATCTCAGAAATATAGACAGATACTGAAAGGCTGAAACGTTGTAATAAATATGGCGACAAAGATGAGGACAATAGTCCGAATAATGTAAATATTGTACATAATACCTCATCTCAGAAATATAGACAGATACTGAAAGGCCGAAACGTTGTAATAAATATGGCGACAAAGATGAGGACAATAGTCCGAATAATGTAAATAGTGTACATAATACCTCATCTCAGAAATATAGACAGATACTGAAAGGCCGAAACGTTGTAATAAATATGGCGACAAAGATGAGGACAATAGTCCGAATAATGTAAATAGTGTACATAATACCTCATCTCAGAAATATAGACAGATACTGAAAGGCCGAAACGTTGTAATAAATATGGCGACAAAGATGAGGACAATAGTCCGAATAATGTAAATAGTGTACATAATACCTCATCTCAGAAATATAGACAGATACTGAAAGGCCGAAACGTTGTAATAAATATGGCGACAAAGATGAGGACAATAGTCCGAATAATGTAAATAGTGTACATAATACCTCATCTCAGAAATATAGACAGATACTGAAAGGCCGAAACGTTGTAATAAATATGGCGACAAAGATGAGGACAATAGTCCGAATAATGTAAATATTGTACATAATACCTCATCTCAGAAATATAGACAGATACTGAAAGGCCGAAACGTTGTAATAAATATGGCGACAAAGATGAGGACAATAGTCCGAATAATGTAAATAGTGTACATAATACCTCATCTCAGAAATATAGACAGATACTGAAAGGCCGAAACGTTGTAATAAATATGGCGACAAAGATGAGGACAATAGTCCGAATAATGTAAATAGTGTACATAATACCTCATCTCAGAAATATAGACAGATACTGAAAGGCCGAAACGTTGTAATAAATATGGCGACAAAGATGAGGACAATAGTCCGAATAATGTAAATAGTGTACATAATACCTCATCTCAGAAATATAGACAGATACTGAAAGGCCGAAACGTTGTAATAAATATGGCGACAAAGATGAGGACAATAGTCCGAATAATGTAAATAGTGTACATAATACCTCATCTCAGAAATATAGACAGATACTGAAAGGCCGAAACGTTGTAATAAATATGGCGACAAAGATGAGGACAATAGTCCGAATAATGTAAATAGTGTACATAATACCTCATCTCAGAAATATAGACAGATACTGAAAGGCCGAAACGTTGTAATAAATATGGCGACAAAGATGAGGACAATAGTCCGAATAATGTAAATAGTGTACATAATACCTCATCTCAGAAATATAGACAGATACTGAAAGGCCGAAACGTTGTAATAAATATGGCGACAAAGATGAGGACAATAGTCCGAATAATGTAAATAGTGTACATAATACCTCATCTCAGAAATATAGACAGATACTGAAAGGCCGAAACGTTGTAATAAATATGGCGACAAAGATGAGGACAATAGTCCGAATAATGTAAATAGTGTACATAATACCTCATCTCAGAAATATAGACAGATACTGAAAGGCCGAAACGTTGTAATAAATATGGCGACAAAGATGAGGACAATAGTCCGAATAATGTAAATAGTGTACATAATACCTCATCTCAGAAATATAGACAGATACTGAAAGGCCGAAACGTTGTAATAAATATGGCGACAAAGATGAGGACAATAGTCCGAATAATGTAAATAGTGTACATAATACCTCATCTCAGAAATATAGACAGATACTGAAAGGCCGAAACGTTGTAATAAATATGGCGACAAAGATGAGGACAATAGTCCGAATAATGTAAATAGTGTACATAATACCTCATCTCAGAAATATAGACAGATACTGAAAGGCCGAAACGTTGTAATAAATATGGCGACAAAGATGAGGACAATAGTCCGAATAATGTAAATAGTGTACATAATACCTCATCTCAGAAATATAGACAGATACTGAAAGGCCGAAACGTTGTAATAAATATGGCGACAAAGATGAGGACAATAGTCCGAATAATGTAAATAGTGTACATAATACCTCATCTCAGAAATATAGACAGATACTGAAAGGCCGAAACGTTGTAATAAATATGGCGACAAAGATGAGGACAATAGTCCGAATAATGTAAATAGTGTACATAATACCTCATCTCAGAAATATAGACAGATACTGAAAGGCCGAAACGTTGTAATAAATATGGCGACAAAGATGAGGACAATAGTCCGAATAATGTAAATAGTGTACATAATACCTCATCTCAGAAATATAGACAGATACTGAAAGGCCGAAACGTTGTAATAAATATGGCGACAAAGATGAGGACAATAGTCCGAATAATGTAAATATTGTACATAATACCTCATCTCAGAAATATAGACAGATACTGAAAGGCTGAAACGTTGTAATAAATATGGCGACAAAGATGAGGACAATAGTCCGAATAATGTAAATATTGTACATAATACCTCATCTCAGAAATATAGACAGATACTGAAAGGCCGAAACGTTGTAATAAATATGGCGACAAAGATGAGGACAATAGTCCGAATAATGTAAATAGTGTACATAATACCTCATCTCAGAAATATAGACAGATACTGAAAGGCCGAAACGTTGTAATAAATATGGCGACAAAGATGAGGACAATAGTCCGAATAATGTAAATAGTGTACATAATACCTCATCTCAGAAATATAGACAGATACTGAAAGGCCGAAACGTTGTAATAAATATGGCGACAAAGATGAGGACAATAGTCCGAATAATGTAAATAGTGTACATAATACCTCATCTCAGAAATATAGACAGATACTGAAAGGCCGAAACGTTGTAATAAATATGGCGACAAAGATGAGGACAATAGTCCGAATAATGTAAATAGTGTACATAATACCTCATCTCAGAAATATAGACAGATACTGAAAGGCCGAAACGTTGTAATAAATATGGCGACAAAGATGAGGACAATAGTCCGAATAATGTAAATAGTGTACATAATACCTCATCTCAGAAATATAGACAGATACTGAAAGGCCGAAACGTTGTAATAAATATGGCGACAAAGATGAGGACAATAGTCCGAATAATGTAAATAGTGTACATAATACCTCATCTCAGAAATATAGACAGATACTGAAAGGCCGAAACGTTGTAATAAATATGGCGACAAAGATGAGGACAATAGTCCGAATAATGTAAATAGTGTACATAATACCTCATCTCAGAAATATAGACAGATACTGAAAGGCCGAAACGTTGTAATAAATATGGCGACAAAGATGAGGACAATAGTCCGAATAATGTAAATAGTGTACATAATACCTCATCTCAGAAATATAGACAGATACTGAAAGGCCGAAACGTTGTAATAAATATGGCGACAAAGATGAGGACAATAGTCCGAATAATGTAAATAGTGTACATAATACCTCATCTCAGAAATATAGACAGATACTGAAAGGCCGAAACGTTGTAATAAATATGGCGACAAAGATGAGGACAATAGTCCGAATAATGTAAATAGTGTACATAATACCTCATCTCAGAAATATAGACAGATACTGAAAGGCCGAAACGTTGTAATAAATATGGCGACAAAGATGAGGACAATAGTCCGAATAATGTAAATAGTGTACATAATACCTCATCTCAGAAATATAGACAGATACTGAAAGGCCGAAACGTTGTAATAAATATGGCGACAAAGATGAGGACAATAGTCCGAATAATGTAAATAGTGTACATAATACCTCATCTCAGAAATATAGACAGATACTGAAAGGCCGAAACGTTGTAATAAATATGGCGACAAAGATGAGGACAATAGTCCGAATAATGTAAATAGTGTACATAATACCTCATCTCAGAAATATAGACAGATACTGAAGGAGTAGAGTTTTAACCCATCATTCCTGTTTAGGATTGGGTTTCTGGTTCCTATTGAATTCAATTTCAACTCTATACTTATAACATTTCCACCTAAACTCTGAAATTGAAACTATTATTGGGTTTCTGGTTCCTTCTAAAGTATTTTCATTTTCTTTCACTCCCAGTAGCTCCTTGCGTCTTAGTGGCATTATCGTCTTGCATAGGGTGAATTGATTTAAGAAAAAAAAAGTAAGAACTTTGGGCAGATAATAATGATTTAATGAACAAATCTTACTACAGTGTAACCCGGATATAAGAGAGTTGTCGGGACCAGAGAAGAAGTATCTTATATCTGGGTTTCTTCTATTTTGTTTTATTAACACAGGCTCTAATTTGGGACCAGAGAAAATCTCTCTTATATCCGGGTTTATCTTATATCCGGGTTACACTGTAATTAACCCATAGCTGGGAGGAGAAGAGGTGGATCCATAGCCTAAGCAAGGGTATTTGCATGTAAGTGAATATAATGAACCTGATTGAAATTGGAACTTGGCTCTCCGATTAACAATTCTAAGTTGTTATCCATTACACTACCCACATATCTAAGCTTATAGAAACTGGTATTCCCAAGTGGTCACCCATCTTGGTACTGACCAGGCTTGATATTGTTTAACTTTGTTGATCATATGGGAATTAGTGTTTCAACAGGATGTGGTTGTAAGCCAAAAAAATAAGAGGAATGATTATAATGTTTTAAATAATGTATTAAATAACTAGTTCAACTAAATTAAATAAATACTTAAATCATTTGTTAAATGTCTTGAAGGATGTGCATGTGGTGTAATGGTTAGTGGCTTGGAACAAGAAATTGGTGAGCCAAGTTCAAATTCTAGTTGAGTTTGTTACATCCACTTTTGCGTAAATAGCATTGGGAAAGATATGAATTAATCTCTTCTCCCCCCACCCAAGCTATATGTTAAAAGGCTGGGTAGTCTGCACTCTCTAAACTTGGTTGGCAACCAGTCTTTGAATTCAAAACTGTAACACATACTATGTAGCCATCAACAAGATCAGGGAGTTCACAATGACTCTATAATCTTGACTGAATTCAACCTATGACTATGCTGATGTATTATTATTGTTGTGGAGTAGCTGAACACCTCTACAAGATGGACTGGTCTAAGACTATTTAAACAGAGCTCTCTTTTACTGGCAATGAAAATTTCAAGTATAAAGATTTCCTGTGTGATATTAACACTGACCAAGAATTTGGGTTTAAATAAATTTACAGTCATATACCAAGAAATTGTTGGTGATGACTCAACCTCTGATTAATTCCAAGTCTGCATAACAAATTGACATTAAAAACAAGTAAAATTTTTATTTGTTCAGTAAATTTTTACGGAAAAAAAAAAGAGAAAAAGTCAGAAATTGTTTTGTCAGTTAAATTTTGTTTCTACAAAAGAACATGCAGTATTTAAAAGAAGAAAATGCAGCAGAAACAAAATGAACGTTTGGAGGAACAATGATGTTTGGACCAGGAATGCTCTGAGAAACAAAATGAACCGTTTGAAAAAATGTTTGAATTGTTAGGGTTGAAAAAGGAAAAAGAGCAAGGCAATGTAAATTCTTTTTCTCAGGAGTCGGTGATAAATTCAGTTGGCGAACTTAAGTACAGTCCTGTGGAGGAGGTAATTCTTGTGGCATATTTTCACTGTTATGAAGAGGTTTTTCAAAAAGATTGTACTACATGGTTGAATGAAAAGAAAAATTATCTCTGTTGCTCAGAAAATTGATCAAAGTGAACACATAAAGTATGCAAAAAGTATGTATCTTAATTTTGAAAAACAATTTTGGGGAGAAAAGTTCTCTATTCAACACAAGATGGCAGTGTTTAAACTTTACAAAAAAACGTGGGGAGGATTATTCAACTTTTGCCAAGATTGTCAATAGAGAGTATGAAAAGTTTAAATTAAAAGCACTTACTCCTGATATATTTAAGTACTTGATTTTTGTACAAGGACTGACATCTCCAGAAAATGGTGGTATTAGAACCAGAATTTTGTCTAAATTAGAACAAAATCCAAAAATCAGTCTGCAAATGG
This sequence comes from Acanthosepion esculentum, assembly GCA_964036315.1. Taxonomy (NCBI): domain Eukaryota; kingdom Metazoa; phylum Mollusca; class Cephalopoda; order Sepiida; family Sepiidae; genus Acanthosepion; species Acanthosepion esculentum. Next base: position 124,782,273 of record OZ038487.1, read on the forward strand.
TCGCAGAAGAATGTGAATGAATAGAAAATGGCAAATTTGAAGAAGGCGACATGTCCAAAATTCAGACAGTTAAACACAGACAATATAAAGAAAATTTTGCCCACAAAATAAATCCTTGTTATAGCTGTGAACAGATTCATTATTACAAGGAATATCCATTTAGAAAGAAAGAATGCTGTAATTCTGGCAAAAAAAGGACACAAGCATATGCATTGCAGAAAACCCAAAAGTAAAAAGGGGTCAAAAATGAAAAATACAATTAACTGAACTACAATGGAAAACAAAGAAATAAAAATGAAAAGAAAGTTTGCAAATGTACAGATGAACAATATTAATTTCCAATTAATACCAATTGATAAATGAACAAGCTTGGAAAAAAATTGGCAGACCAACTTTATTGACAACAAAAAGAATTGCTCATGGCATTACAAGAAATAAACTAATTTTTGAAGGAGAATTTTACACAAATGTGACATTTATTAGCAAAACTATAAAATTAAAAGAATTTGTTATAAAATGAACACAGAACCTGTTTGGTATGAATTAGATTAGCTCATTCGATCTTTTCAACCAACCAATTAATTTGTTCTGCTATAGTGTCAGTGTTAATTCAAACAGCATGGAAAAATTCAAAAAAGAATTAAAGATAAAATTCCCTGAAATTTTTCTGAGATTCTTGGCAAGTGCACAAAAGCTAAAGCAACAATGAAACTTAAAGAGAATGTGATGCCTATTTTTAGGTCGAAAAGTAAAGAACGTTTTGCATCTGAAGCCTTCATTAATAAAGAATTAGGCCACATATAAGCATGTTGAGCAAAATGGACTACAGTGAGTGGGCAAGCCCTACCATTTATATGAAAAAGAAAACTAATTAAATTAGGGTCTGCACAGATTTTTCTACAGGATTGAATGATTGTTTGGAAATATATAATTACCCTCTGCCAAGTCCTGAAGACATATTCACAGAATTAAATGATGGCAAAGTGTTTTCAAAACTTGATTTGTCTGAAGTGAAACTCCAGATTCCTGTCGACAAAAAATGTGCAAAGTACTTAACTATAAATACGCATGAGGGTCTGTAGAGATTCAGGAGACTGTCATCCGCGATAAAGGTTGCATAGGCATTTTCCAGCAAATTATAGATATGATAGTTGACTTTGCAATAGCCTACCTTGATGACATCTTCATTAAGAGTGAAAGCTGAGAACAACATGCCAAATATGTTAAAGAAGTTTTTGAAAAAATAAAACAATATGGCTTGAAACTTAGTTTGTACAAATGTGAATTTTTTAAAATCTAAAATTAAGTATTTGGGACAGGTTATAGATGTGAAAGGTGGAAAACCAGAACTCTTGAGGTTGAGTGCGATAAAGAACACACTTACCCCCAACAAATGTTTTGGCACTACAAGTATTCTTGGGTCTAGCAAATTACTATGGTAATTTTATCCCAAATATGCTGGTGTTAAGAGCTTCTCTAAACAAATTATTAAATAAAGATTTTAAATGGAAATGGAGTACTGAACATTAGAGTGCTTTTAGGGAAATTAACAAAAATATTAATGTTAGACTTTAGTCTGGTGCATTACAATCCAAATAAGGATATTATTATTGCAAGTGATGCTAGTAATTTGGGCTTAGGAGCTGTAATATTAAACAAAGAAAGCAACAGTCAAGTGATTGCACATGCGCTAAGGACTCTATTGCCAGCTGAAAGGTACAGCTAAATCCAAAAAGATGCTTTTGGGTAATTTTTGCAGTAAAAAAAGTTCCATAGATTCATTCATGGAAAAAGTTTTACACTTCAAACAGACCACAGACCATTATTGTCTATTTTTTTGTTCCACAAAAGGGATTACTACACATACTGTAAATTGACTTCAGAGATGGGGAACAATATTATTAAATTATAACTTTAAGATGGAGTTCTTTTCATCAAAGAGGTTAGGGCATGTGGAGGGGTTATCCAGGTTAATCCCCAAACTATGTGACCCATTGTAATAGCAGTCCTAAGAATAGAAATGTAAATAAAAAGTGTGCTGTGCAACACGATACAGGAATTACCTGTGATGCTCAAGGAGATCAGGAACAAAGCAAAAATAGACAAATATAAAGAAAAAGAAACAAATTATGAATGAACAGCACAAAAAGAATGATGGTGAAAAGATTTTTTTTATCTGTGATGGAATTTTGATGTATGGCAAATGGATGGTGAAACCAGTAGCGCTGCAAAAAAGAATATTAAAAAATTTCCATACTGGTCACCCAGGTATATCAAGGATAAAAGCTTTAATGAGAAGCTATGTTTTTTGACCAAATATGGACAAAGAAATAGAGAAAAATGTAAAATCATGCAGAGGTTGTGCGATGGCGGCACAGGCACCACCGGTTAAATTTACCCCTTAGCCAAAGACGGACCTTTGGCAAGGCTGCATACAGATTTTGCAGGCCCAATGAAGGGACAATATTATTTAATTGTGGTTGACAGTTTCTTGAAATGGCCAGAGGTGATAAAATGTAAAAATCCTACGTGTAGTGGTACAATTAATTTTTTGAATAAACTCTTTGCCAGATTTGGTATCCTAGATATGATTGTTTCGGACAATAGCACACAATTCATGGCAAAAGAGTTGAAAGACTTTTGTAAAGTTTTTCGATTGTACACATCACTATCGCACCATATCACTCGTGATCTAATGGGCGGGCAGAAAGATTTGTAGACATTTTCAAGTGAGCATTAAAAAAGTCAAGCAGAAACAAATCCCTTGACGATATCCTACAATTTTTAAGGGTATATCATGTGACACCAAACCCAAGTACTAATTTGGGGTTGTCATCTGCAAAATTAATGTTCACAAGAAAAATAAAATCTGAGTTCGATAAACTGTTTCCAAAGGGAAATGAAAATCTGATAAAGGAGAAAACAGATACAAAATCCTATATATGTGGAGGAAAGTTTTTTTTCCAAAAGTTTAGAAATGGGAAAGAGATTTGGAAAGCTAGTGTCATTGATAAACACATCACGAGATTAATGTATATAATTAAAGACCTGAAAAAGACCATTAAGAGATGTCATAACCAGATGAGGAAAAGGTACTTGGAAGATATAAATAATTAGAAGGAAGAACCGATGAAGGTTATTTATGACTTATTCGATGTACTGATGCCCTTAGTAACTGAAATGAAATTTACAGGGACTATAGAGATAAACCCAAAAAGGAAAAAGTACAACTTCCAGAGGAAGTAGTCAATTCAAAAAAGGGAGATGTTGTGGAGTAG